>WAAF01014248.1:93266-115464 GCA_013400475.1 Tricholaema leucomelas | reverse complement strand
CCTCTGTCCACCCAGCCAGCTGTCCAGGTCCCTCTGCAGGGCTCTCCTACCCTCCAACAGATCAACACCTGCTGCTAGCTTGGTTTCATCTGCAAACTTACTGATGCTGGACTTAATCCCCGGGTCCAGATCATCAATAAAGATATTGAACAGGACTGGGCCCAGCACTGATCCTTGGGGATCACACCACTAGTGACAGCTGCCAGCTGGATGTGGCACCATTCACCACCACTCTCTGGGATCAGCCCTCCAGCCAGTTCTTGACCCATGTCAGAATGAATCTGTCCAAGCCACGAGCTGCCAGCTTTGCCAGGAGCTTGTTGTGGCAGACAGTGTTAAAGGCTTTGCTGCAGTCCAGGTAGACTACATCCACAGTCTTCCTCACATTCACAATTTGGGTAACCTGATCATAAAAGGAGATCAGGTTGGTGAGACAGGACCTGCCCTTCCTAAACCCATGCTGGCTGAGCCTGATCCCTTGGCCATCCTGTAGGTGCTGCATGATGGCACTCAAGATGACCTGTTCCATGCTCTTGCCTGGCACTGAGGTCAGGCTGACAGCTCTGTAATTTCCCAGTCCCTCCTTCTGGCCCTTCCTGTGGATGGCATCACATTGGCAGCTTCCAGTCTCTGGGGACCTCTCCAGTGAGCCAGGACTGTTGATCAATGATGGAGAGTGGCTTGGCCAGCTCATCTGCCAGCTCTCTCAGCACCCTAGGATGGATCCCCTCCAGTCCCATGGACTTGTCAGGATCCAAGTGGCTCATAGGATTATTGAAAGCAAGTCTGTACATTTCTCACCTCTGGCCCAAGCATTGCTGCAGGATCGCTGATCGTCGACATTACCTCATTGATTAACTCAATAGGAATATCTCCTACGACCCGGGGTTTTTTGGAATCCTCCAGAGAATAGGGTTCATTGTTCTTTCTCTTTTCACCTACATAATGAAACCAGCACAAATCAGAACCAGCCAAACTATAATCAGAATTAACAGTCAGCTACCAAGAGTGGCCGCTTGAGAACTGGCCTGGCCGGTAGACGAAAGGTAGATCTTGGTGTGCAGAGGATTTCCTGTGGTTTCCCTCTGGTAGGGAAATTCCAGGGAAGCAGAGACAACCAACCAGGAGCTGACAGCTCTCTCTTTCATACTGAAGATTCATGGGCATTGCCAGGGCAATGGCAACCACACCTTTAAAAGAAGGCCTCAGAGAGTAGCTACAGCATGCTTCCACCATGCTGACCGAGGGGTGTCCATGCGGGAAGCCTTGGCCTGCTCTGTGCCCAGAAGGCCAGGGCAGGTATCAGCCATCGTCCCTGCAGGCAGCCTGAGGCTTGGTGAAGGTACCTAGGGAAAGCCAAGTACCCTGGGGATCCACTAATGAGCTACAAAGCCATTAGCTGGTAGGTCAATGGGGTAAGCCTGTGTGTGTGGGCTGAGCAAGGTTTGGCTGTGGCAGGGTGCTGAGCTGTGGGCAGTCTTGGAGAGCCATCCCAGCTCCATGCTGAGCTCAGCCATGGCTATCCTCCAGGGACCACAGAAATTGGCTGAACTTGTCACTGAGTGTGACACATCAGTCAGAGCATGGAACAGCAGTTTGCAGTTCACATAGAAGGGTGTGCAGGGACGGGGCTGAAGCTTGGCCAGCTCGACCAGCAAGATGGACCAGCAGCTGTTTGGGAACCAGCCCAGCCAGCAGCACTCACCCTACCCAACCCTCAAAGCAGAATGGTAGACACTGGTCAGAGACCAAAAGCTGCATCTCCAGTTGTGAAGGTCTGTACCATCCACCCTAAGGGTGGTCAACGCATCCACCCAGATGGAGCTGCCAAAGGGAGCTCCTGGACAGTGCCTGGGCCATTCTGCTGGAGCAGGGACAGGTGTCAAACCTGCCTAGAAAAGGTATGCTCAGATAGGGGACCTCCTGCAGTAGGTGGCTGAGCTGCAGGAGGCAGCTAGAAGGCTACACTGCATAAGGCAGGCAGAAGAGGAGCTACATTGCTTGATCCAAGCAGAGGCTGCAGAGAAACCTCAGCGCACAGACATGCATGTAACACTCCCCCACCAACACATGCAGAAAGGAGGGGAGTCAGCAATGCAGAGCAGTGGAAGCTTGCAACTGCAAGAATCAGCAAGAGGAAGAGACCTCCCTCAAAGCCTGAGGTGTCCTGGCAGAACAGCTTCACTGCTCTGCAGACTGAAGACGCAAACATGTCGCATCAGCTGCGACAGTGGAGCTGTGTAAGACAAACCACTCTGCTCCACACAGAACAAATCAGTGTGACTAAGAGAAAAGCAACAAGTGACTCTAGCTGGTGACTCTACAGAAAGACATGGACCTCAGCAGAGGCACACCTTTTGCAAGCAGGTTTGCCGACCTGACAGACTCTCTAGGGAGGTTTGCTGCTACCACCAATCACCCAGAGATTACCACACCTTGTGCATCCCACATGTGGGCACCAGTGATACAGCCAAGAAAAACTTGAGGACTAGCAAGAAGGTCTACAGGGCTCTGAATGAGGTGCTGAAGGACTTTGGAGTGCAGCAAGCCTTTTCATCAGTCCTCCCAGTCAAAGGGAAAGAGATTGAATGGGTCAGGCACTTCAGGCCTATGCTGGTTTGAGGCCAAATGGAATATTTTAATGAGAAAAATTAGATTCTAGGCTGTGAAAAGGAAACAATGGGGATGTCTGCTGCACTCATAGGCTTGCTGAGACATAACAACAAGGACACAAACACAGATAAGACAGAGAGTCTCTATCTGTCAGAGTCAGTGTCTGTGTTCTCTCCCTGGGCTTCTGCTTGGATCTGTATAACCCAACAAATCCTTCTGATTGTAATCCTCCTGGCCACACCTCCAAACTCACCTTGCACATAAGGCAGGCGCTGGGATAAGGTAGAGGGGTGGAAAGAAGGTGGAAGGGTGGTTGGGAACCCCTCCTGGAGAGTCTTATTTCTGGGAGGGTGTGCTAGTTTGAGCCTAGCTAGCATGTTTTGGTGAGAAGAACTAGATCATAGGCTGAGAAATGAAAACAATGCTGAGGTCTACTTCCCTCACAGTCTTGCTGAGATGTGTAAAGAAGAAAGGCAAAACAAAGATTAGGTCACTTCACTTGGGCACTTCATGCTGGGCTGCTCTCTTCTCCTTGCCTGCTGGGGAGTTCGTGGCTGCTGCCTGAACTCCATCTTGCTTTTCTAACCTCTCCCTCCATTTGCTTTGGCTGATTCACCTTTGCTTCTTAATCCTCTTGGCCAAACCTCCATTCTTCCTTGGGACTGGGGTAAGGTTGAGAGGGGTAGGGGAAAAGTGAGGGGGTGGTTGAGAGCCCCTCCTGGGGACTCAGGTTTCTGGGAGGGGAGTTGTGTCTGTATTACCTTTTTTACCTTGTCTATTTCTGTCTATAACTGTATATACTGTAACTATCTGCTTGTACATTGTGCCAGCTGTAAATATAAGCTTCATTCATATTTCCAGAGCTGGCTGAGTCTAGTCTGGGTGATTTCTAAAGTGGGGGGACACACACACCCCAAACCATCACAGAGGGCTGCTGTGTTTCTGTATTACCTTTAACCTGTCTATTTCTGTCTACAGCTGTAACTGTTGTAACTATCTGCCTGTATATTGTGCTAAGCTGTGAATATAAAGCTTCATTCCTTAACTTCCAGCTGGCTGAGTTTAGTCTGGGTGATTTCATAAGAGTGTGGGGGCAGGTAACTCCCAAACCATCACACTGAGGTAGGGCATCCAAAGTCATCCACTACCACTTTGAGGTAGTGTCTCCACTTAGACACTGAGCCACATTGAGGACACAGTACTCAAGGTGTGGCCTGACCAGGCTTAAGTGCAGAGGAAGAATAACCTCCACCTTCAGCTTTTAGAAGAGCTTTCCTACAAAATGTACAGCATCCAAAATTCTGCTGAAGAACCAAACCTGACAAGCATAAGAGTTGAAAAGCAAACAAACAAAGCCTGTCTTTTTTCAAAGGCCCAGAAGGAAAGGGGTATGTAACACAAGCTTTAAGGTAGTTGTAGACAGCAATGAGGTCACCCTTCCTTCATTCTTAAACAGTTACTTATAGATGAATGAACCATCGTTTTTATTTCCCAGGGGGTTCATTTCTTGTTTTAAACCAGAATTTTTCAAAAAATTTTTAATCCCCTGGTCCAGATCATCAATAAAGATATTGAACAGGACTGTGCTCAGCACTGATCCTTGGGGGACACCACTAGTTACAGCTGCCAACTGGATGTGGCACCATTCACCACCACTCTCTGGACCTGCCCTCCAGCCAGCTGTTGACCTTAAACCCTTAAAAAATAATACAGGGGGAAATAAAAGTCAATAGCTCCTCCCTCTCTTTCTTTATTTAAACTAAACCTTATTATGGCTTATAATATGGGTACTGCAATAAAGTGTTTTTCAGGAGCCTCTGACACCAGTCTTTTCCCCTTTAATTTAATTCAAACAAGCTCCTTTTTTCCCCCCTCAAATGTAATTTCATTTCTGCCAGTTAAATGTTATCACAGGGGAGAAAAAGCATGTATGTGCATGTCTGCTAGCAAAACACCCCAAGCTGGCTATTGCAGAGTGAAGGCAATGCTCACCGTGTACTGCAACTACCAATAACCCTGACAGGAGCCAAAAAGCAAGTCTCTCTCTTTATTACCTAGGTTTGGGTCAAGAGCAGAAGAAACTTTGCATGCAGGACTCATATTGCCACTGTTGGGTTGCTCCAGAGATGAAGGACTTGCACTGTATGAAACAGATCTTGCAACAGGAGGAGGATTGATAACTGCAATGGCATAAAAGACAAACAAACAAACAAGAAATCAGGACATGGAACCCATTAAGTGGTTGACTGAAGGATTGTCACAATGCTGGACTCAATTTCACACCCACCAGCTGAGAAGTAACAGCTAAGGTTGTGCAACAAAGCAATGCTACCATTTTGCAAACAGAATCGTTAAAGCTTTATCTCCACATATTCTTCTGCCTGAGGCACTGTACTACTGCTGGGTGTCAGAGACAGCAAATATCAGGCTTTATTATTCTGTAGGGCTGAGCACAAGCTAAGAAAACTAACTTCCTTCACATACCTGCCAAGCCTGCTGGCATTTAGCCTCATAAAAAGGCTTTTTGTAAGTGTCTACTGAAAAGCAAAATCTCATCACTGGGCTTCAGCCATCCACTTCAACACTGTTCAAAGACTCATTGGACAAACCAAACTCGACAAAGAAAGAAGCTGTTTCACCAGTTAAGAAGATGAAACTATTGTTTTAAAAGGCTACAAACTAACATTTCTCCCTAACTTTAAAAAACAAAACAAACACCCATCCCAAATCATCCTCTGTTCATTTGTGGCAGGTAGATGGTGGGGACGGTGTAGAGATGACAGCTCATAGTCTGAACCCCTGCAGTTTCTGCCTCTGCCTGTCTTTCTGCTGGGGCAACGTCCAATGCACAAAAGGTGTGCACTGAAATGAAGTACTGCAGAATTCAGAGAAACCTAGAATCAACCAGGTTGGAAGAGATCTCCAAGCTCATCCAGTCCAACCTAGCACCCAGCCCTATCCAGTCAACCAGACCATGGCACTAAGTGCCCCAGCCAGGCTTTTCCCAAACACCTCCAGGGACAGCGACTCCAATTAACTAGACCATGGCACTAAGTGCCTCATCCAGGCTTTGCTTGAACACTTCCAGGGACNAGTGCTGAGTACAGGAGCAGAATAAATTCCCTTCTCCTACTGGCCACACTGCTCCTGACCCTGCCCAGGATGCCATTGGCTCTCCTGCCCACCTGGGCACACTGTGGCTCATGTTCAGCTACTCTCTACCATCACCCCCAGGTCCCTTTCTGCCTGGCTGGTTTCCAGCCACTCTGTCCCCAGCCTGGAGCACTGCTTGGGGTTGTTGTAGTCTTCTAAGTGTAGAGCCCTGTACTTGGCCTTGCTCAGTTTCATCCCATTGGTCTCTGCCCACCCATTCAGCCTTGCAAGGTCCCTCTGCAGGGCTCTCCTACCCTCCAACAGATCCACAGCTGCTCCTAGCTTGGTGTCATCTGCAAACTTACTGATGCTGGACTCAATTCCCTTGTCCAGATCATCAATAAAGATATTGATGGGCCCAGCACTGATCCCTGGGGCACATCACTAGTGACAGTTGCCAACTGGACGTGGCACCATTCACCACCACTCTCTGAGCCCAGCCCTCCAAGCCAGTTCTTGTCCCGTATCAGAGTGAGCCTGTCCCAGCCACGAGCTGCCAGCTTTGCCTTTTTTTTGGCCAATTTCTGCCCTTTAATTTTGTCTCTTTTTTTTATTGCCAAATGTACATGACAGAATGAACTCTAAGAGCAACATGGTTTTAGAGTTGCAGTGAACTTGTGGCTAAGGCATAATTCACCAGCTCATGGTACAGACCAGGAATTCCTCACCAAAAAAAGCTTGTCTTTGTTACAGTGAAATTGCACTAATCCTCTAGGAAATTTACTACCAGAAAAAGTGCTGACATGATGTTTTGGTCAACTGGCAGCCAACAACTTCTCAAGATACTGAATTGTACAAAATACTGCTGCAAATACCTGGAAATTGAAGTCAACCCCTGAGCTGCATAAATAGATTTTACATACTTTTGAGCAGGACAGAAGAGGAGAAGGGGAAACTGAGAGCCATCACCAGTGTCTCCCTGCAACTGAAGCGACAACTTACACATCAGTACCCTAACTGAGAATAAAATAAAGCTGCAGAGTAGCTAGTGAGGCAGATGAGTAACAAACAAGGCATGGGAAAACTATTAAAAAGCCACAAGGCAATCAAAAAAGTGTGCAAAGCTAATGGGACACCTGATGTGGAAGGCTTCTTCTTCTCTAGTGAATCATAGAATCAGTCAGGGTTGGAAGAGACCACAGGAATCATTTAGTTTCAACTCCTCTGCTGTGGCCAGGGACACCTCACACTAGATCAGGCTGTCTAGAGCCTCATCCAGCCTGGCCTCAAACACCTCCAGGAATGAGGCTTCCACCACCTCCCTCATGGCTCCAGGGTCTCACTACCCTCATGCTGAAGAACTTCTTCCTAACATCCAGTCTGAATCTACCCATTTCTAGCTTTGCTCCGTTCCCCCCAGTCCTATCACTACCTGAGAGCCTAAAAAGTCCTTCCCCAGCTTTCTTGTAGGCCCCCTTAAAATACTGAAAAGCCACAATCAGGTCACCTCAGAGCCTTCTCTGCTCCAAACTGAACAGCCCCAAGTGTTTGGCTGTCTTATTGCTTGGGATATTAAGGACTGGCATAGGTCTTCACACAAGTAGACCATCGCCCATCAGGTGACCCATTGCAGCCATTTACCCCCTGACTATTCTCATTTGCCAAAGCTGGATTGCACTTGTGCCACTTGAACACACAGATGATGTCTCAGCGCTCAGCCTGCTCCATTAGCACCTCCAATTACCTGCATTTCATCATCAAAACGGGATCTGTATATGAAGAAGCACCAGGGAATCAGATATAGTATAGGCTGATATTTATTAAGCTGCATATCTAAGGTTTACTCCTTAGAATTCATCACTTGTACAGGCTTATCTTCATACTCAGGCATTCCCTAATCCATCACTTAAAGCAAATTACCTGTCTGGACTCCTAGCTGTCCAGTTTGGGGACTAGACACCATGAAATCCTGATCCCAAATGGGAGAATTCAGGCTGTACACTTCTTCTTCCAGCATTGACAGAAACCTAGGCACAAAGCCAGGTGAAATATTAACTTGATAGGATCATTCAGAACACCTTCTTTTTCAAGATAAACATTTTCAACTTCAAAACCTTTCTGATTCAGTTAAGGAGCTGCTGCTGTTCTATTCCTTTTAAATAACACAACTACACACAAAATCACAAGCTGCAGAGGATGCCAAGTATCTTAATTCTGTAGATATTCCACCTGTGAAAATTAATCTTTGATTACAAGCAATATTTATCTGATTTGCAAATGCAGAGACAGTTAGAAACTACTTTCCCAGAACAAACCTATGTGCTAATAAGAAAGCTGTAAGTTGAGAGATGACCAAGATACTTATGTACAATTATGCCAAAAGATGCCCATTTTGGTAAGTCAGTGTTTTGCAGGTCCATTTGTTTTCTGTCTCTTATAGGTTAACAAAATGCCAGTTCTAGTTATCAACAGTGCTCTTAGGAAGACTCTTTAGTTCCTTGAAGTGTCCTGCTCCAACATTTAACTGCTTGTTAGTGCTTACAGACCAGTATTTTTAATCTTACTTTCTCTGAGCTTTATTATGTGTGAGAGAGATGTGACTGATCAGACTATCCATCATGTTTGCTTTCATGGGGCTAATACAACAAGTTTCCTCTCACAAGCAAGATAGCTGCTTATCCTATGCTGCACAAAAGGGGTTCACAGACCAGAAGTTGACATGTGTGCTAGTTTGAGGCTAACTGGAATATTTTAGTGAGGAAAAAAATAGATTATAGGTTGTGCAAAGGAAACAGTGGTGATGCCTACACTCATAGGCTTGCTGAGATGTGTGAAAACAAGAACACAAATATAGATAACAGTGTGAGACAGTGTGAGAGTTCTGGAGTCGGTGCCTGTGTTTTTCTCCCTATGTAGCCCAAGTAATTCTGCTTCTAACCCCCTGGTGATGTCTACTGCACTCACAGGCTTGCTGAGACATGAAAATAAGGACACAAACATAGATAAGACAGAGAGTCTCTATCTGTTGGAGTCGGTGTCTAAGTGCAGCAAGTCTTTTCATCAATCCTCCCAGTCAAAGGGAAAGAGATTGGATGGGTCAGGCACTTCAGGCCTGTGCTGGTTTGAAGCTAATTGGAATATTTTTATTTGAGCCAGCAGTGTGCCCAGGTGGCCAAGAGAGCCAATGGCATCCTGGCCTGCAGCAGGAATGGTGTGGCCAGCAGGAGCAGGGAGGTCATTCTGCCCCTGTACTCTGCACTGGTTAGACCACACCTTGAGTACTGTGTTCAGTTCTGGGCCCCCCAGTTTAGAAGGGACATTGAGATGCTTGAGCGTGTCCAGAGAAGGGCAACGAGGCTGGTGAGAGGCCTCGAGCACAGCCCTACGAGGAGAGGCTGAGGGAGCTGGGATTGTTTAGCCTGGAGAAGAGGAGGCTCAGGGGAGACCTTATTGCTGTCTACAACTACCTGAGGGGTGGTTGTGGCCAGGGGGAGGTTGCTCTCTTCTCTCAGGTGGCCAGCGCCAGAACGAGAGGACACAGCCTCAGGCTGCGCCAGGGGAAGTTTAGGCTCGAGGTGAGGAGAAAGTTCTTCACTGAGAGAGTCATTGGCCACTGGAATGGGCTGCCCAGGGAGGTGGTGGAGTCGCCGTCCCTGGAGCTGTTCAAGGCAGGATTGGACGTGGCACTTGGTGCCATGGTCTAGCCTTGAGCTCTGTGGTAACAGGTTGGACTTGATGATCTATGAAGTCTCTTCCAACCTTGGTGATACTGTGATCTTAATGAGAAAAATTAGATCCTAGGCTGTGAAAAGGAAACAATGGGGATGTCTGCTGCACTCATAGGCTTGCTGAGACATAAAAACAAGGACACAAACATAGATAAGACAGAGAGTCTCTATCTGTCGGTGTCAGTGTCTGTGTTTTCTCCCTGGGCATCTGCTTGGATCTGTATAACCCAACAAATCCTGCTACTAATCCTCCTGGCTGATCCTCCAACCTCATCTTGCACATAAGTCAGGCTCCGGGATAAGGTAGAGTGGTGGAAAGAAGGTGGAAGGGTGGTTGGGAGCTCCTCCTGGAGACTCTGATTTCAGGGAGGGCTGTTGTGTTCCTGTATTACCTTTAACTTGTCTATTTCTGTCTACAGCTGTAACTATTGTAACTATCTGCTTGCATATTGTGCTAAGCTGTGAATATAAAGCTTCATTCCTTAACTTCCAGCTGGCTGAGTCTAGTCTGGGTGACTTCATACAAGTGTGGGGGCAGGTAACTCCCAAACCATCACAACATGGCACATTTTAACTCTCAAGAGTCATTTCTATGTATAGAAGCCATCCATCTGAAACCAATGGGACTGTTGAGCAAGACCTGAAAAAGATAAGGACTTCCAGGTTCAGGTCTTACTCTTTTGTTTCATATGCAGGACAGATATCTAAGCACACCAATGTGTGGTGTTCATCTCTAGCTGCATAGCTGATAACAGCTAAAAAGTTTCAAACAGCTTCTTGACCATCTGTGACAGAGGAGAAGCACAAACTAAGCTTTATCTAAGGCTACATTTACAGGCAACATGGACTCTATATTCAGCCTCCTTGGTGACTATACCCTAGGTACACTCAGACATAACCTGGGGGTGTTCCCTTTGTCTAGGATGGAGCAGCGAGGGCAGTCAGGAACCCTGCACTGACGCCAGGTACCACCTTCACACTCTCAGCTGCAGCTCCTCTGCAAGATTCATTCTGTGTAACACCAGCAGAGAGATAAATCCTTCAGACAATTACAGGACATAAAAGATTTTAAACACAATCATATTTCCCACAGATCATCAGCAAACAGTGCTTATCTTTTTTTCACCCACCAGAGCATTAGAAGGCAGTGCAGGTGAATAACAGTGCCTTTCAGATTATTTATCTACGCTGTGTAAGGCAGTGGTGGCACAAGGGCACGAGCACACTCTCTTCCTCTGCAAATCTGTCCCTTCTCTCAATGTGGTGTTGAATCTTTTTTTAGCACCTTTTTTTTAGGTGGCAGATCATGATCTTATTCATAGAATCACAGAATGAATCATAGAATGCACTCAAACTCAAAGAGACCTTTAAAAGGTCTTCTAGTCCAACCCCTCTGCACCAAGCAGGGACACCCCAACTAGAGCAGGTTGCTCAGAGCCCCATCAAGCCTGACTATCACCAGCAAAGAGGCTTCCAATACCTCCCTGGGCAACCTGTTCCAGTGTTCCACCACCCCCATAGTAAAGAACTTCTTCCTAATGTCCAATCTCTAGTTTGAAACCATTGCCTCTTTTCCTAGTGCCCCTGTAAACAGTCCCTTCCCCCAGCTTTCCTGTAGTCCCCCCTTCAGGCACTGGAAGGCCAGGGCCTTCTTTTCTCCAGACTGAACAGCCCGAGGTCTCTCAGCCTAGGCAGGACAGGTGCTCCACCCTCTGATCATCATTTCAAGTTGCAGGCAATTTTTCATTTGCATGCCTAAGTTGCACACTCCTGGTGAACCCTGAAGGCAGGCACACTGTGACCCCTGGTGAACCCTGAATGTAGGCACACTGTGACCCCTGGTGAACCCTGAAGGCAGGCACACTGTGACCCCTGGTTAACCCTGAATGCAGGCACACTGTGACCCCTGGTTAACCCTGAAGGCAGGCACACTGTGACCTCTGGTTAACCCTGAAGGCAGGCACATTCTGATCCCTGGTTAACCCTGAAGGCAGGTACAACATGACCTCTGGTTAACCCTGAAGGCAGGCACATTCTGATCCCTGGTTAACCCTGAAGGCAGGTACAACATGACCTCTAGTTCATCCTGAATGCAGGCACATAGTGACCCCTGGTTAACCCTGAATGCAGACAAATGTGACCCCTTACTTTGGAAAATGGGTGAGTATTAGTGTTCGTTTCTCTTGAGGAAGCTTGTCCTTCTCTTGCCTGGCCTGCTCCAGCAACTGTCTTCTCATTACAGTAAAAACGGAGCGAAGCAATGTCCTACCAAAAACCTGGGTGGTTTCATACCGAGGTAGACTGTCACAGAACTGAGGGACATTGCAATAGCAAAGCCACCTGTACAGGAGAGAAAAAAAAAACAGATAATTGTAATGGTCTAACATATGCATTAATGCAATAAAAGCACTACCCACATCATTTTTATACAGCTGAGAACTATATGACCATATAAATCAAATCTGGGCAGAGTTCAGCAGCATTTATATTGCCTAGTTTTCTAAAGAAATGACAGCCAAGTACTTCTAAGTCATATATTTCTTTTCTTCTTCCAGACAATAATCACAAAGCACATAAAATGCAAGTTACAAAATCACAGAATGTCAGGGGCTGGAAAGGACCTCGAAAGCTCATCCAGTCCAACTTCCCTGTCAGAGCAGGATCATCTACTCTAGATCACACAGGAACACATCCAGGCAGGTGCTGAATGTCTCCAGAGAGGGAGAATCCACAACCTCCCTAGGCAGCCTGTTCCAGTGTCCATCACCTTCACATGGAAAAAACCTCCTTCTCATGCTTACATGAACTTCCTATGCCTCAGCTTCCACCCATTGCCCCTTGTCCTGTCATCGGACATCACCCAGCAGAGCCTGGCTCCAGCCTCCTGGCACTCACCCTGCACATATTTATCAACATTGATGAAGTCACCTCTCAGTCTCCTCTTCTCCAAGCAGCACAGCCTCAGCTCCCTCAGGCTCTCCTCGTAAGGAAGATATTCCATTCCCTTACTCACTTTCGTGGCTCTGTGCTGGACTCTCTCAAGCAGCTCCCTGTTTTTCTTGAACTGAGTGGCCCAGAACTGGACACAATATTCCAACCGTGGCCTCACCAGGGCAGACTAGTTGATGTCAGGGATCCTCTCCACAGCTTGTTCATTCAGCTTTCCAAGTCTCCTGCTCACAGCTCAAAGTACCCTTAACCTGGTTCATCTTCCCTTTTTAGTCTTCTACATTTCCTCACATAAAAGGAGTGTCACTTTAGCTCAATTCCAACACAACTTGAATTGAATCATAGAATGGTTTAGGTTGGAAGGGATCTCAAGGATCATCCAGTTCCAACTCCCTGCCATAGGCAGGGACACCTCCCTCTGGAACAGGTCACTCAAGGCCAATCTGGCCATCCAACCTGGCCCTGAACACCTCCAGGGAGGGAGCAGCCACAACCTCCCTGGGCAACCTGTGCCAGTGTCTCACCACCCTCGCAGTAAAGAACTTCTTCCTAACTAGCACTCTGCTCTCCCACCAGCTGGCTTTTCCCCACTACACTCTGGTATCACTCTTTTCATTTAGCAAAAACTCACTCTATAAGTTTTAAACTCACAAAGTACCTATGAGACTCTAACATGTATTAGTCCTCTTGGAAGAGTGATCATGGTACCAGAGAAGTAGCTCAGGAGTACAGTGAGTATGTAGGTTGCAATATCTGTTAATTTAATAAACAAGATTTTGGTATCTATGTACCTGTATCAGAACACAATGATTATGAAAGTTTCAAGAAGGAAAACAAAAGGTTCAATACTGGATGCAAACAGACTGTGCTGGGTACCACATGAGTTTTTTCACCCAACCCCAAAGTGCAGCAGGTCTCAAAATGCTGCCCCAAACCCTTGAGTCTTAATTTGCAAACACAAGAGCTGCAAAAGAGTTGCAAGACACAGGTGTCCACAGACATCCACTCCCTGCTGTTGGCTGATGAAGCACACCTCTACAAACACAAGAATGTGGGTGAAAAATCAGTTTCACTCAAATGATTCGGTTTCCAAATGAAGTTGATGACTGCAAGAATTGACAAGGTACATCTAATTAGGGCTACCTAATATCTCTATCACAAACAAACAGAGGTCAAAAATCCAACAGATATGGTCTTAGGAGCTCCATGGATTGCCAATAACTGATATTTACAGCAGATAGCTATTTGAGGTGACAGGCCACATGAGAGCATCCTGGTCAGCCACAGGCACAGTGCAGCTGTCTCAACAGAATCATNCCTGAGCCTCCTCTTCTGCAGGCTGCACACCCCCAGCTCCCTCAGCCTCTCCTCACAGGGTTTGTGCTCCAAGCCTTTCACCAGCTTCGTCACCCTTCTCTGGACATGTTCCAACACCCCAGCATCTCTCTTGAATTAAGGGGCCACCACCTCAGCTCACACCAGGGTTTGCTGTTCTCCTTCATGGAGCTGGGATTTGCCAGGGCAAATGCCACTAGGAAAGTAAGCAGAAGGTGGTGCTCATCCTCAACCAGGAAAATTATTCCTCAGTGTTTCTGGGTGTGTTAGTTTGAGCCTAGCTGGGATATTTTAGTGAGAGGAATTAGATGATATGCTGTGAATAGGAAACAATGGTGATGTCTGCTGCACTCATAGGCTTGCTGAGATGTATGAAAACAAGAATACAAACATAAATAACACAGTTGCTCTCTGGGTGCAGTTGGTGCCTGTACATGCTGTCTGTGTAACTAATCCTTCTGCTTCCTAACCCCTCTGGCCAATCCTCCAAACTCCCCCTGCACATGAGGCAAACTCTGGGGATAGGGTAGAGGGGTGGAAAGAAGGTGGAAGGGTGGTTGGGAGCCCCTCCTGGGGACGCTGGTTTCTGAGAGGGCTGTTGTGTTTCTGTATTACCTTTACCTTGTATATTTCTGTGTATAGCTGTGTGTATTTGTGTATATCTGCCTGTATATTGTGCTAAGCTGTAAATATAAAGCTTAATTTCCAGCTGGCTGAGTCTAGTCTGAGTGATTTCACAACAGTGGTGGTGGTGGGGAGGTAACTCCCAAACCATTACACTGGGAAAACCAGATCTGCTGACAGAGTTGTTGGCTGCCTTTGCTCACATACAGCAGAGTGACTGTTGTCTCACTCTGCTAACTGGAAAAGGCATGGCACTATTTTACAGGTAAAGCAAAATGAAGAGAGATCTGGCTTTTTATTCCAGCTCTTCTTCTCTCAGTGACTAAGTTACTCCTTTGAATTCTGACAACACATTAAAATGTCATAACAAGAGCTACCATTTAAAAGTGTCTAATAATAGCTATTCCCTATTTAGCATTCAAACACAAAATCATTTCAGCATTTAAAACCATCATTTGGTTTCAAACTGTGATGCTTTACAATGTTTAATGTTCTCTCCCTTTTTTTCAGGTTGAATAGGAAATAACCCAGATTCTTAGTACATTAAATAAGGATCTTATATGAGGTTCATATCTTAAGAAGACTGAAACTCATATCTTAAGACTGAGACTCATATCTTAAGAAGACTGTTCTGCAAACACAGACCATGCAAAAGCATTGTTAGATACAGATACCTGCAACCTCTCTTCAGTGTTCTTGGCTTGGCACAGCTCTCAAAACACAAGGATGAGTGTTAAACTCTGAGGTAGTCTCACTAAAATCCTCAGGTTTTGATATAATGGCATCTAAGGCTGAACAATTGACAATGTGCACCTATGGCATGCAAGTAATAGTAGTGCATTCCTGAAGGGTGCATTTGCCATGTTTGTAAGCACTAGTTATAACAAGCAAAAGCAGCATTACCTGGTATAATTCACTTTATATCCTGCAATGTCATCATTGGGTGATCTCAGTCTTCGCTGGGAAGGTGTCTCCAGGTGCCAGTAGTTAATGCGGTTCAGAAACATTTTAGCCAGCTCCACTATTGTTTGCCTTTCCTTGGAGGGTAAATGGCTAAATTTGTACTGCACAAAATTATTCACACCCTTAAAATAGAGAAAAAGGTGTTTAATTATTTAGCCAAAATTGTTTGCTTGAGTGTTCCCAGATGTTCCTCATTTTATAGAATGGTTTAGGTTGGAAGGGACCTCAAAGTTCATTCAGTTCCAACCTCCCACCATTGGCAGGGGCACCTCCAGCTAGAACAGGTTGCTCAAGGCCTCATCCAACCTGGCTTTGAACATCTCCAGGGAGGTTGTGGAGAACAGAATCACAAAATCTTTGATCACATTCTGTGGTTCTGTGCCCCACAACCTCCCTGGGCAACCTGCGCTAGTGTCTCACCACTCCCATTGCAAAGAAGCCTCTCCTAACATCCAGTTTAAATCTCCCCTCTGCCAGTTCAAACCCATTCCCCCTTGTCCTGTCATTACAAGACCTTGTCAGTAGTCCCTCCCCAGCCCTCCTGTAGCCCCCTTCAGATACTGGAAGGCCACTATAAGGTCTCCTCGAAGCCTTCTCTTCTCTATGCTGAAGAGCCCCAACTCTTGCAGCTCTTGTATGTTTGTTAACTCTGAACTTGCGTTACATGGGAAACAAAACAAACACCAGAGACCATGAAATTCTCTTTTAGAGAGAATAAATATGTGACTACAGGTGCTGCAATACATATGCATTATAGATCAATTTTAACAGTGCTGCTTAGCAAATTATGCTGAGCTGTTGGACTGCTAAAACCAGAATTAAAACACCAGTCTATTTTAAACAAAAGTGATTTCAAAAGTAACAAGATTTACTCTTTCATCTCTATGCTTTACTTTCTTAATCACACTGAACAGTGGCAAGAATGTGGCAAGAATTATATTGTACAAAACCTTTTTAATAGTATATTTTAGGGACTAGGACCATATGGAGTTTACACAGAATGGTTTAGGCTGGAAGGTACCTCAAAGATCATCTAGTTCCAACCCCCTGCCATAAACTTACCCTTCATTTACTTTCAAACTAAAGGAGAATTTAAGGAGAAGAGTTCTCAGAAATTTATCAATAAAGTGTTTCAGCTTTGGAGGTCTCTTCCAACCTGGTTGATTCTATTCTATTCTATTCTATTCTATTCTATTCTATTCTATTCTATTCTATTCCTAAATTATAAGATGTGGGAGCTGCAAGAAAATAATTACTACACCTAATAGTCTTCACATTTAAAATATCTTTTTCAAAAGTAGAGTGTCCATTCATCAACTGATGGGAAAACACTGAGGTCCTGATCCAGTGAGGAGCGTGAACCTCTGCTCAGTCTCACTGGACCTAATGGACCCTCTTGTGTACCAAACCTGCATTGTCAGAAGCTGGCTTAACCAAAATGTGATGCTTTTAGATGTTCTTTATGCACTGAGAGCTACAAAAGCATCAGTTATTCTTTGACTTTGGCTTTGTTTTCTGTTGTGTAGCCACTGAAAGAGAAGGCTGTGATCTGACTGAAATGGACTGTAACATTTTCAGTGATTTAGAGTCATTTTAATATTGGATTTCAAAACTTCAGCAGCATTTTTCATCACCTGAAACAAAGAAAGATTAGAACTGCTACACACTGAAATAGTATTCTAAGTTCATTCTCTAAAACCACAAAAAAGTCACTCATTAAAGTGTAAGATGAGTGATCAGAGAAGTCAAATAATACAACTATTGTACCAACATGAAAGGAGAAGCAGTGGCAGAAATCTTCAACAGTACCCTACTTTGTCTTGAACAACCTGCTCTAGTGGGAGGTGTCCCTGCCTATGGCGGGGGGTTGGAGCTGGATGATCCTTGGGGTCCCTTCCAACCTAAACCATTCTCTGATTCTATGATTCTATTATAGACAAAAGTATCTGCAAACTCCCTAAAACATCCTGCTTCCATGTTTTCAAAACCAGTGCCTATGTTTACAAAAACCAAGATAATAAAACCCACACCAAACCCCCAAACCAAGCAAACTCACTCCCCACCAAATGAAAACCAAAAACCCACATCCACCAAACCCACATTTTGACTGTTTACCTGCTCAATGCTAGGTTTCTCAAATGGTGGACTTTCCAAAGAGCCTTCTACTACAGGTTTTCCCATCTGTAAAATGCACTTCCTCAAAAGCTGTTAAAAATATACACAATTTGTTCTAATTAGTATATTTGCATACATAGGGTTGGTGGAAGTCTAAAGTGCACAATACATTTCAAGCACACTTCAAGCACACTTCAGGCTCCACTTTTTTAGTCATGTAAACTTATAGCTACGAAACTTCCCAGTGAACCCACTTTCTAGGAGATGCATGTAAGAGGCTCCTCTGAGCAAATGGAGGCAGCTAAGTTAGTATTTATGCAAACTGACTTCTCCCAATGTGTAACTGAAGAGGGTAAGGCTTGCAGGTTGCACAGTTTATAGATGGGACTCAAAGTTAGTTCCTTAATCACTTGGATGACTTTTGGAGTAAGAGACAGTACACTACAAAACCCAGAACATCCAGGCCATAGTTGAAGCAACATGGGATATAGAGATGTTTATAGATGGGACTCAAAGTTAGTTCCTCAATCACTTTGGATGACGTTTGGAGTAAGAGACAGTACACTACAAAACCCAGAACATCCAGGCCATAGTTGAAGCAACATGGGATATAGAGATGTTTATAGATGGGACTCAAAGTTAGTTCCTCAATCACTTTGGATGACGTTTGGAGTAAGAGACAGTACACTACAAAACCCAGAACATCCAGGCCATAGTTGAAGCAACATGGGATATAGAGATGTTTATAGATGGGACTCAAAGTTAGTTCCTCAATCACTTTGGATGACGTTTGGAGTAAGAGACAGTACACTACAAAACCCAGAACATCCAGGCCATAGTTGAAGCAACATGGGATATAGAGATGTTTATAGATGGGACTCAAAGTTAGTTCCTCAATCACTTTGGATGACGTTTGGAGTAAGAGACAGTACACTACAAAACCCAGAACATCCAGGCCATAGTTGAAGCAACATGGGATATAGAGATGTTTATAGATGGGACTCAAAGTTAGTTCCTCAATCACTTTGGATGACTTTTGGAGTAAGAGACAGTACACTACAAAACCCAGAACATCCAGGCCATAGTTAGAGCATCATACTGGATTGAAAAAAAAGTCTCAGCAGGTAAAGTAAATACATGCATGAGGAGCAGTGAAGATAACTTATATGTGAGAGAGTAAAAAGATACCACACAAGCTCAACTTACTTTGAACAGGTAGAAATAAACTTGCTTGGTGTCTGCATCTTCTTCTTTGTGTACACAGGTGAACAGATACTCCACATCCAATACAATGCCCAGAAGCCTATTCATTTCTTCTTCAGACACATTCTCCAGGTGAGAAACCCGAGCAGCTGAACAAAATAAAAAAAAAAAAAATCATGTAAAGGCTAACTGAAAGGACCAACAGCCCAAGTAGAAGCCCAAGAAGCTGGTGAGGGGCCTGGAGCACAGCCTATGAGGAGAGGCTGAGGGAGCTGGGGATGTGCAGCCTGCAGAAGAGGAGGCTCAGGGCAGACCTCATTGCTGTCTACAACTACATGAAGGGAGGCTGTAGCCAGGTGGGGTTGGGCTCTTCTGCCAGGCAAGCAGCACAGAACAAGGGGACACAGTCTCAAGTTGTGCTGGATGTTAGGAGGAAGTTGTTGGCAGAGAGAGTGATTGGCATTGGAATGGGCTGCCCAGGGAGGTGGTGGGGTTGCTGTTTGGGAAAAGCCTGGATGAGGCACTTAGTGCCATGGTCTGGTTGATTGGCCAGGGCTGGGTGCTAGGTTGGACTGGATGATGTTGGAGGTCTCTTCCAACCTGGTTGACTCTATGATTCTGTCATTCTCCAGGATATCTCAAATTAACTTGAAGCGGCAAAAGCTCTGATCCTGTAACAACCTGTTTAAATGAAAAGTCCTATCAGCAGTAACTGAAGTACATGCCACATTGGAGTAACTTGTAAAGGCAGTCCCATACCACAGGGTGGTAAATCTCACAGCAGAGAAATGAGATCCAGTTGAATCAGAGCATCTATTACCACTTTAGACACACTGCACAAGTCCTGTCCATGTAAATGTGTTACAATTCATACATAACTACACACATTTCCATCCAAGAGCTATTCTTCAAGACAAAGTTTCATGACTAAAGGAAATAAATCTGTAACTGCCATAAATTTCATAATCCAGATGTTGATGTATGTAGCACCTCATTTTGTGAAGGGTAAAACCCACAAATTTCAGCACTGTAAACAGCCTTTTTGTTTTAAACTGGATGTTATTAGCTAAGGCCCTTACTTTCATATCACATAAAGCCAAGCTACACTAGATTAACAAAGACTTTGCAGATTATATGCACTTATTTGTTCAGAATAGAATAGCATCGAATCAACCAGGCTGGAAGAGACCTCCAAGATCATCCAGTCCAACCTAGCACCCAGCCCTATCCAGTCAACCAGACCATGGCACTAAGTGCCTCATCCAGGCTTTTCTTGAATGCCTCCAGGGATGGTGACTCCACCGTCTCCCTGGGCAGCCCATTCCAATGCCAATCACTCTCTCTGCCAACAACTTCCTCCTAACATCCAGCCTAGACCTCCCCTGGCACAACTTGAGGCTGTGTCCCCTTGTCCTGTTGCTGGTTGTCTGGCAGAAGAGATCAACCCCACCTGGCTACAACCTCCCTTCAGGTAGTTGTAGACAGCAATGAGGTCTGCCCTGAGCCTCCTCTTCTCCAGGCTGCACACCCCCAGCTCCCTCAGCCTCTCCTCATAGGGTTTGTGTTCCAGGCCCCTCCCCAGCCTTGTTGCCCTTCTCTGGACACCTTCCAGCACCTCAACATCTCTCTTGAATTGAGGAGCCCAGAACTGGACACAGGTCTCAAGGTGAAGTATACAAAAAAAAGCATCTTTCAACACAGGACAAAGGGCAATGGGTGAAGTTGAGACACTGTGCGTGTTTGTTGCAGTTGGTGCCTGTGCTTTTCTTCCTGGGCCTCTTCTGTCTAACTAATCCTTCTGCTTTCTAACCTCCCTTGCCAATCCTCCAACCTCACCTTGCACATAAGGCAAACTCTGGGATAAGGTAGAGGGGTGGAAAGAAGGTGGAAGGGTGGTTGGGAGCCCCTCCTGGGGACTCTGGTTTCTGGGAGGGCTGTTGTGTTCCTGTATTACCTTTAACTTGTCTATTTCTGTCTACAGCTGTAACTATTGTAACTATCTGCTTGTATATTGTGCTAAGATGTAAATATGAAGCTTCATTCCTTAATTTCCAGCTGGCTGAGTCTAGTCTGGGTGATTTTGTCAGAGTGGAAGAGCGGGTAACACCCACACCACCACACTTAGATATGCCAATGTGATTAGGACTGGTAAGCAGTCAGGTTTATGTTGAAAATTTCTTACCGGGTAAGAGGAGAATCATAGAATCAACCAGGTTGGAAGAGACTTCCAAGATCATCCAGTCCAGCCCTATCCAGTCAACCAGACCATGGCACTAAGTGCCTCATCCAGGCTTTTCCCAAACAGCAACTCCACCACCTCCCTGGGCAGCCCATTCCAATGCCAATCACTCTCTCTGCCAACAACTTCCTCCTAACATCCAGCACAACTTGAGGCTGTGTCCCCTTGTTCTGTTGTTGGTTGCCTGGGAGAAGAGACCAACCTCCACCTGGCTACAGCCTCCCTTCAGGTAGTTGTAGACAGCAATGAGCTCTGCCCTGAGCCTCCTCTTCTGCAGGCTGCACACCCCCAGCTCCCTCAGCCTCTCCTCAGAGGGCTGTGCTCCAGGCCCCCCACCAGAAATAACACTTCACTTGAAAACAATCATATCCATTGGCTACCCAGCAAAGACAGCTTGGTAAGTTTGATATGACACCTGCCAACACCTTTAAATTCTATACATTTGAACAGCTTCAGGTAAAATGAACACCACAGCTCTAAACATTACAAAGCTGCCAGCAATTGCTCTTGCTTAAATGAACATCTAGAATATGTCAGCGTCTGGAAACTGAAATGTGGATGCTCATCATGAGCTTCTTCTAAGGACAAGTGTTTAGAATTCTGGGCAGAAGAAAATAATTTTGTTTCTGTTCCTAAGCTAGATGTGAAGGATTAATATTCCCAGCTGTCTGTTCTGATCTTGTGAAAGTAATACATACCCTCCTAGATGAGCACTGCATTAGAAATGGATAGCATACTAAAGACAGCATGCACTCAACACATGAAAAGAACATCCATTTCCATATCCATGCAGTTTCCATAACAATAGTGGGAGTTACCTTGACTACTTACTGCCTGCATTTAAATATTTCATTAGACTAGAGAATTATTGCCCTTGCAGTGAATCCAAAAGTAACAGAAATGTATTAACACCACCAAGTATTTACTATCAGTTATCGTTTAATGTAGCATCACTAATGTTTGTACATCAGTCCCACAAGCTACCTTTCTTCAGATGTTCACAGACCACTCCCATATTCTTGGGGTAATTAGTAAACCTTTTATTACAATCAAAGCTTTACTACACTGACATTGGATACTCTGCTGCCAGTGACTGGAGTTACACTCCCATTCACCTCCTTCGCCCAACTGCTACACCCTTCCTCAGCGGCAGCTTGCAGAAAAAACAACTTAAAAGAAAAAAAAAGGAGAGAGGAGAGAGAGAGAAAGGAGAGAGTGGAGAGGGAGAGAAAAGAGAGAGAAAAGAGAGAGAAAAGAGAGAGAAAAGAGAGAGAAAAGAGAGAGAAAAGAGAGAGAAAAGAGAGAGAAAAGAGAGAAAAGAGAGAAAAGAGAGAGA
>WAAF01014248.1:68198-78795 GCA_013400475.1 Tricholaema leucomelas | reverse complement strand
GGTTGCCCAGGGAGGTTGTGGATGCTTCCTCCCTGGAGGTGTTTAAGGTCAGGCTGGATGAGGCCTTGAGCAACCTGCTCTAGTGGGAGGTGTCCCTGCCTATGGCAGGGGGTTGGAGCTGGATGATCCTTGAGGTCCCTTCCAACCTAAACCATTCTATGATTCTATGATTCTATGATTCTAAAAACTCCCAATGGATCTAAAGAGAAAGTTGTATTTTCACATACCGTAAACCAATAGAGGAAAACAAAAAGCTGAGGAGACTTCCTCCTACATCTTCATTAAATACATTTACGCAAGTCACACAGTGCTGCTTTTATGTAGAAGTGCTGCAAGCTTGCATGCCTAATGCTGGACAACACCAGAACGATCTGTGAAGCCATTCATACATTCAGAGATACAGCAAGTGCCAAACACAAAACCCCACAGAGCATACAGCACTACTGGGCACTTCTTGAAGTCCCAAGAACTGTGCCAGTTCCTAATACCTATCTTAATGTTCAGGGAGGATTGTACAAATGCTGTGTAACCTGTAACTGGAGACTGCTTAGGCATTGTACACTTTAGCAGATGGCAAATCAGATGTCTGTGGAAGAATCCACTCAGTACCTAGGGCAGGACATGAAATCTGATTGTTTCTTTCAAATATTGGCCTTTTTTTTTTATGCCTCTAGTGACATGGAAAGTTTTACATCACTGCTACCTTTGAAGCTTTGTTAACTAGGTAAAATTTATATGGTACAAATGTATAGACACTGGCTGGGAATATTCCAGTTAGGGTGTTGCTTTTGAGGTAGAACTGAGCACTTTTGACATGACCAGCCAAAAAGCTGCAGCCCTCTAGTACTTAACACTGTGGTGCAGTTGTGCTCCCTTACTGCCTGGTCTCTTTGCCTGCATGCTCTGCAATTTCAGTCAGGTGATTATTTGCTTTTTTGGTGACAATTTTCTGATCAAGCTCTTCTACTGTACAGCAACTGCAGTTGCTGTCTACAACTACCTGAAGGGAGGCTGTAGTCAGGTGAGGGTTGGTCTCTTATCTCAGGCAATCAGCAACAGAACAAGGAGACACAGTCTCAAGTTGTGCTGGGAGAGGTCTAGGCTGGATGTTAGGAGGAAGTTCTTCAGAGAGAGAGTGATTGGCATTGGAATGGGCTGCCCAGGGAGGTGGTGGAGTCGCCATCCCTGGAGGTGTTCAAGCAAAGCCTGGATGAGGCACTTAGAGCCATGGTCTGGTTGACTGGATAGGGCTGGGTGTTAGGCTGGACTGGATGATCTTGGAGGTTTCTTCCAACCTGGTTGATTCTATGATTCTTCACACATGCAAACTAACGTGGTCGTTTGAGAGGGCTGGGGTTTGCTGCTTGGTGGTTTGGGCAGATTTTTTTTGTTGGGGTTTGTTTGTTTGGTTTTTTTTTTGGTTGATGTTTCTCTCTTGGGTTTTACACAGGAAAAAAAAATCCTGTTCTCTCCCTTCTACACCTAACTCTTCTCACAAGGGAAAAAGTTGAGGGGTGTGGATTAACAGCTACATCTCTTCTGTCTCATTTACTAGGAAAAAACAACCCCCACATTTCTCTAGCCTGGACAGCAGCTCCCTAAACTTTGCTCTTGTTCTGCTCAATGTGTGCACAATGAAGAGAACTTTGCCAGCAACATTTTATGTGAAGAAAAATCCCTGTGAAGAAAAGGGATCTCTGAATAAGGACCAGGATGTTCCTCTGCTGTTGCCAGTGAGATTCACTCTCTACATGGCCACCACTTCCATCTTGTATTGATGCTCTTCATCCCTGGTTGCGTTCCTAACAAATTCTGTGTGCTGAATTCTCCAGTGAATTTTATGGGAGAAGACTGACACTAAGAATGCGCTTACGTATCTCCTGCACTCCACCTTTCCAGAAGATTCATCTATGAGTGAAACTTAAACACAGAAATCTCCTTGAGAGATGCTGTGTTTGCCTTCTCTCACTCTTTTGCATTCACACACAGAAAACGCAAAATAAAAGGAAGAGAAGTTGCAACTTGAAGATAAGAGTTCGAAGTTACACTCTGCACTGCTACAGTTTCTTGAAAACGACTAATGTTACAAGCCACACAGCATCATTTTGGAGCGCTTCGCAAGTGCTGAGGGAAAGAAACTCTTCCACCCTGCACACTCCTTTCCCCTTTACCCCATTCCATCCACCACTGGAGTGCCAATGGGGCATGTACTCAGGACTTCTCACAGAGGTGGGACAGCAAGAATACTCCAGCAGAGCACCAACAGCACAGGCAGTCACCACATAGCATCCCACCACCAGAGCCCCGTGAAAGGGGGGAAAAAGGGCTGCAGATAGGCTGCAAAATGCCTTCCTGCCCTCCCAAATGGCATTCATCTCCCTTCCAACAAAGCACCTGCAGAACACCATGAGTCCTCCGAAAAAGCAAAGGGTTTGAGAAGAGATAAGGCTGCTCATGCTTCACAACACAAATATCTCTGCACTGCAAAGCGTGTCAGGAAAAGGCCCTCCCAAATATTATCTGGAGGTACATCAAGAGAAGAAACAACAACAGTCCAGGGAAGAAAAAGAGCAATTCACACACACACATATGCACTTTGAATACCTTAGTCACCCCGCAAACAGCTTCCTTTAAAAGCAAGTCTTGGTAGCATTAAGATACAGGAGTTGCAGAGGGAAAGGCAGCGGTGGAAAAGCTTCAAACCATGACACCATTACAGTCAGGGCCACAAGTCTCTAGTAAATCAGCTGCCTTTTTAACTTTGTGAGTGTAACCTTGCTAAAAAACTCAGCTCTGTGTGGCTTCCTTAATTTGCTCTCACATTGCACCATGCCTTCAGCCCACAGTTACAGCTCCTTACACCACCAGGCAAGACTACAGTCATATTAAGATGTTTCACCGCACGCACTAGCATTTAGTTTGGCCTTTCACTCAGCATCTTCCCTTTTGAGGCTCCAAAATAGGCAAATAGAGAAAATAAAATGCACATCTCCCACAAATGCTGGAGGATTTGACATCAGCACTGCCAATCTGAACACAGCAGACCCACTGTGCTTCTCAGAATTGTCCTGACAGCAGCAGTGCAGCCAGCGGCCCATGCTCAAAGGACACAGGTCCTTTTCTGCCCACCCCATGTGCACAAGCGCAGACGACAACAGCAGCTGTCGCAGGCCTCCGAAGGTGGAAGCCAGAGCTTCCACTAAGCTCCCTCCGCCTCCAGCAAACAGGCAAGTCCTGCTTCTCCCACCAAGAAGAAAACTGCAAGTGTAGGATAAGTGTAGTTCTCTGAGAAACCCAGGACAGCTCTCCTGAATACGAGAGGCGAGGGCTGGGCTGGTGCTGGAGAAGACACCCTCGCCGGGGCAGGGTGCAGGTGGAAGGTGATACCTGCTGCCGGCCCAGGCACCGGGACGGCGCTACGTGACCAGCAGAGACATAACTTTCCCAAGGCCAGTGACCGCGCCTCTTCGCTTCTCTGCCAAAGAGGCTGCCGAGCGGTGCCAGCTCGGGGCAGCGTTTTTCGCGATGTCAACAGCTGGGGGATGCGTGGCCGCCGTCGCGTCCCGGCCGGCAGACAGCCTCAAACCGTGGCTGGGGAGGGCCGCGCCGCCCCCCTCGGAGTCCACGCTCCACAGGGGGATACTTAGGTGGTGGGCAGCTGCGGCGGCACTATTAAACTAGCGCTTGCCGCCGGCACCGGCAGCCGCCTCGTCCGCCGCCTCCCACGGAAGGATGGCCGGACGCCGGGGACGGGCACATCCAGTGCCGCACAGCTCAGGCAGAAGAAGGGCGGTGCTGGTTCTGCGACCCCCCCCTCTTTGGCGAATTTGCGGGTGCTTTTTTTCATTCGCCGGCCGGAAAAGCTCCGCAGGGAGCAATGCCCACCGGTTCCCCGGAACCTGAAGGTCCGCGGGGAACGCCAAGCTACGCCAAGCTACAGCCGGGCCACCTCCCCCTCCCGGCACGGCCCTTCCCCACTGCCTCCCTTCCGTCCCCTCCCCTCCCGTCAATCCCCACCCTCCGTGGGCGGGTGGGCGCCCGCGGCCGGGTACCTTGCAAGCGGAGTAAACGCCCAGCTTCTCCAGCTTCTTGGCTCGCGGCGCGGCGCGCAGCTGCGCCTTCTTCCCCGCAGTTCGCGCCGAGCCGGGCCCCCCGGGGCTCTCGGCGGCGCTGCGGGCCGGCCCCCCGGCGGCCGGTGAACCCTGCTGCGGCCCGCCGCCGCCCGGTGCCCCGGCCCCGGCAGGCTCCGCCATGCCCGCGGCGCGGCGGCAGCAGCCAGCCGCCCGACCGCTTGCCTGCCTGGCCGGCCGGCCGGCGCCGTACGCCCGGCCCTAGGACCTCCCCTTCGCCGCGCCGCCGCCGGCTGCTCCCCGGGGGGGGCAGGAGGAGGGACCCGCCGCTCCGCGGGCGGCTCTCGCCCCGCCGGGCGGCGGAAGGGGGGAAGGGGGGGTGGAGAGGCGGCACCCGCCTGTCGCCGTTGCGCACGGCGGGGGTGGTGGTGGTGTGTGATGAGGGTTGTGTGCGGTGGGGGGGAGGAGGGGAGCGTTGGAGGTTGCGGCCGCGTCCTTGTGCGGTTGCTGCGCGCGGGCGGACGGAGCCCTGTGCGGCCGCTGAAGAGGCGGTGGCACCCGCTGAGTGCGGGCAGCTGCCGCGAAGCCATTCCGTCTTTCTCAGAGGCCGCGGAGACAGCTGCCCTGGAGGGAAGCGACAGCACCGGCTGTACGCACCGCGCTGTACCCGGACTGCCGCGCTCCCGAGCCCCGCTTGCTGCCGCAGCCTGAGTTCCCCCTTGTAGTGGCACCACTTTGTTTGACTCAGCCTTCTCATTTCCCCACTGCGCGCTTTGCTGCCGCTTTTAGAGGACTCATTTTTTCCCCCAGAAAATTTCTAATTCAGTATATAAATGCTGCTCAGTTTCAAATTCAGAACTCGAAAGCTCTCTGCTCAGTTCCTCGTGTCATGGTTTTGAGGCTTTCTTTTTTATTCCTTTCCCCCTTTTCTCGGGGAACAGGTGTTGACAGCGGATTAATTTATGTTTTAAAGAGATTACCTTTTAATTGAAAACTAAATTTAAGTAAATGATCCTGCCACAAGACTGCACTTCTTATGCACAGAAGCAAGTGCTTTGGTATTGAGGTTGTTACCTCCGTCGTATATATGTAAAAACGTGGTTGAGCTCTGAGACACCACAAACGGCAGTTCTGTAGCATGGCACCACGGTTTAAAAGGTCGGGACTGAGGCTGGGCGCTGGCGTGGGATGTATTCTTTGATGTGCCAACTTGATCAGCAGTATTGGTTGGGGAGGAAATCCCAGCGTGAAAAGAGCTCTCTCAAACTCGGGTGCTGCCACCTTGCACGGGGCAAGCAAAGATGAGTTTGTGCTCAAAGCAGCAGTAATACTTGGGTGGGAGAGAGAGATAACGCATTCCTTGTGTTCCCTCTCTTCCCTCACCTTTCCGGCTCCTGGGGATATTATCAAGCCTGAGGTCATAGGGCGAGTTAGCATATTCATTACATGAGAGGAAAGGGGGGAGGAGGGTAATAAAAGAACAGAATAAAATGCTGTAGTATTTTAATGAAAAAGAGGGTCTGGGGTTTTTTTTTATGGCTGATCTTCTCAAATAGGAGGCTGGGAGGTGGTCAAGACCTGCCCCACGGCCTCCGCCGCTCAGAGCTTCCCAGCAGCGGTGACAGCGGCCGGTAAAATGGCTGCTGCCGTCGCCGGTGCTTTAAGACGGACTCTTAAGGTGGAGCAGCGGCTGCCCGCGGCGGTGCCGGCTGCCTCAGACTGCTCAGCAACTTAAAGGAGACTAAATAAATAATTAAATTCCTTTTATCTTACATTTGTCAGGGATTTTTTTTTTTTTCTTGAAGTGTCTGAATCGTATTTTAAAATAATACATAGCCACCGTATAGTAACAGCTACCGAAGAACCTCTTTGCTTGAGGTTTTGGGGTTTGTTTGGGTATTTTTGTTTTGGTCTGGCTTTTTTACACGGGTTAGGTTTCTACTTTCCACTTGAACTTGAAAATGAAACTCTTTATTTCTTAGTTTCACTTTCAGCTTTCTCCTTACTCCCACTACTCTTCCCTCGACAGTAAATGTTACCAAGCAAAAACTATCTGAAACAATAATCTGGCTCTTGTGCACCACTTAAAGTCCATGACTGAACCTATATAGGCTCCTGGTTTTTCTGGGCGGTGTTGTAACCTTTACATCCCCCCAGTTATTTTATTTCCTTTATTATTTTTGTCCCCCAAATCACCAGCTCCTCATTTAAACAGTAAGCTAATGTTATTTAGAATCATAGAATCAACCAGGTTGGAAGAGACCTCCAAGATCATCCAGTCCAACCTAGCACCCAGCCCTATCCAGTCAACCAGACCATGGCACTGAGTGCCGCGTCCAGGCTTTTGTTCAACACCTCCAGGGACAGCGACTCCACCACCTCCCTGTGCAGCCCATTCCAATGGCAATCACTCTCTCTGGCAAGAACTTCCTCCTAACAGCATGAAGTCTGTACACTCATATAAAAGAATTTCGAGTTTCAGTTCTGAAAACATGCTTACTATTTTACTTTACACAGTAACTCCACTGATGCTTATTAAGACTGCTCAGTGTTCCTGTCTGAAGTTGCACCGGGGAGTGTTCGTGAGATCACAGCTTAACAGGCTCACAGGATGTTAGGGGTTGGGAGGGATCCAAAGAGATCATCGAGTCCAACCCCCTTGCCAGAGCAGGACAATATTATCTAACACAGAGGAACACATCCAGACAGGCCTTGAGAGTCTCCAGAGAAGGAGACTCCACAACCTCTCTGGGGAGCCTGTGCCAGTGCTCTGGGACCCTTATAGGAAAGAAGTTCCCCCTTGTGTTGAGCTGGAACCTCCTGTGCTGCAGCTTACACCCGTTGCTCCCTGTCCTATCCCAGGGAGCAGTGAGCAGAGCCTGTCCCCCAGCTCCTGGCCAGCCCTTAGATAGTTATAAACATTTATCAAATCCCCTGTAAGTCTTCTTTTCTCCAGACTAAGCAGCCCCAGGTCCCTCAGCCTCCCCTCATCATCCTCGTAGCCCTCCACTGGACCCTCTCCAGCAGTTCCCTGTCCCTCTTCATCTGGAAAGCCCAAAACTGAACACAGTATTCAAGACGAGGTCTCACCAGGGCCGAGTAGAGTGGGAGGAGAACCTCCCTTGATCTGCTGGCCACACTCCTCCTGATACACCCCAGGATCCCATTGGCCTTCTTGGCCACAAGGGCACACTGCTGTGCCATGGGTAACTTGTTAGCCACCAGGACCCCCAGGTCCCTCTCCACAGGGCTGCTCTCCAGCAGATCACCTCCCAGCCTGTACTGCTGCAGTTTGTTATTCCTCCCCAGGTGCAGGACTCTGCACTCGTTAAGCAAATGACCTTATCCTTTCCCCTTATTTTTCAATGTCCTTAAAAGGCTGAAAAAGTTTTTTGCTTCCATTCAAGTGAAACAAAAAATGGAAGTTGTTACCAAGTAGATACTGCCTTCGGTTAAATGCCAGATCGTTTTTTATATGAAATGTAAACAATTACATTTCGTCCTCATGAGGGATTGGATGGCAAAACCACTGCTGTACTGCGCAGAGTAAGGAACAGGCTGTTGTAAAGGCAAAAACTACCTGTACTGCCGTTCCTTCTTCAATCCTCAACAGCTGTTTTACAATACTAGGTTTTTTCCCTTGTCCTTTCACCTTGCTGCTCGCTAGCTAACTGGAGCAGCAAGTCTCCCAGCCTGTGACTACGGATACAGTTACTATAGAAACGTATAAACACACATTTCACTACGTTTGCAGACCTACTGCCTGCTGCTGTGCGGAGCAGCTTAGAATGAAAGCACTCTTTCACTGCAAGTAGGTAAGTACTTCTCTTTTGGTTTGTTTTGCTGTTGGTTTGGTCGTTTGTTTTATTTAAAGCCCGATTTAAGTCACTGACCTCATCCTAACTTTGAGCAAGTATTTTGTTTCTTTAAAACAACACAACAAAATGAAGCTTGACTTTGTCTTCAGCTGGATATTGCATTCATAGTGTTGTCGAGAATAAGGAATGAAAAGTTTGCTTCCTGGCTAGAAAAACAGACCTAAAGTTTGATTTGTATTGACCCGTGGTGGCTTCAGTGACTGGAATTTGCCTGTGACTTGTATCCTTTGACATATGACTGTGTGGATGTGATTATTGATTTCCCATGCCCAAACTAGCTTTGTCTGCTGACAGAATTAACAAGCAAGTACACATTAATTTCCTAATTGTAATGCACAAAAGAATCAGTCTGGGGCTTATTTTTCCTCATGCTTAGATACAAACTGAAAGCATTGTCTGGAGAACCCTTGCCCCACTTTTCTGTTTGTGTCCTTCGGGGCATGTCAGTGGGTTTGCACAAGTCGAACTGACTCTGAAGCTGGCATTGAGCAACGGCTGATGAGAGCAGAGTCAGCCTAGCTGCCTGCTGCTGCTCTGCACTGCTACTCAGCTCCCAAATTCAAGTGGGTAGCCAGGTGACTTCTGGAGGGCTACTCATCTGCAGCAAATGAAGCAAACCAGGAGGTGGCTGAGATAGGAGTGCCAGCTCCTGTGATTCTCAGGCCTCCCTTTGGCTGCTGATAGCCCCGAGAAGGCGCTTGCCACCAGCAGACAGCTGGGACAAAGCTCAAGATGAAGTCAAGCTTCTTTTTGTTTTGTTTTTATAGAAATCATATACCTGCTCAAAGTTAGATTGAGATCAATGATTTAAATCAGGATTTAAATAATCTCACCTGTGATGGCTGTTACTTGGCCCCCTACACTTAAGAAAATCACCCAGACTAGACTCAGCTGCTATGGAAAATTGAATGAGGTTTTATAGTTACAACTTAGCACAAAATACAAGCAGGTATTTACAATACATACAGATAGATACAGAAATGTACAAGTTAAAAAAGTAATACAGAAACACAACAGCCCTCCCAGAAACCTGAGTCCCCAGAAGGGGCTCCCAAACACCCTTCCACCTTCCTCCCACCCCTCTACCTTACCCCAGGCTTTGCCTTACTTTCAAGGTGAGTTTGGAGGGTCAGCCAGGGGGGTTAGGAAGCAGATGGAGTAGTTAGGCAGCAAGTTAGGTTAGAGAGAGAAGTTCATGTAGCCTCAAAGACAGAGAGAGACTCTTATCTGTGTTTGTGTTCTTGTTCTTATACATCTCAGCAAGCCTATGAGTGCAGCAGACATCATCATTGTTTCCTTTACAACTACCTGAAGGGAGGCTGTAGCCAGGTGGGGATTGGTNAGATGAGTTCTGGGAGTCCAACCCTATCTCTGATCTGTCTCCCAGCGTAGTCAGAGTGAGCATGCCAAACCCAGACTTCTTTTCTACTCCTTTTGTTCAAGATGGGGCTCTCTTCCTGCTCTCCCACCTGGTTTAATTCTTACTATTCAATGTAAATGTGAAAAATGGAGCTCTTGTCCCTCTGGGAAGTTTCTCAGGAGGATAAAACCCTACCATGTCCTTTCATTAGCACATGCGAGAAAGAGGTTCCAGGAAACTAAACCAGGCAGCCTCACCTCCATCCCTGGAAAAATGATGGAGCAGCTCCTGCTGGAGGGCATCTCAAGGCACTTGGAATAGAAGAAGGTTATCAGGAGTAGTCAGCATGGATTTACCAAGGGGAAGTCATGTTTGACTAACCTGATAGCATTCTGTGATGCCTTAACTGAATGGGTAGATTCAGGGAGAGCAGTGGATGTAGTCTGCCTTGATATTAGCAAGGCCTTTGACACCATCCCCCATGACATCCTAGTGAGCAAGCTGAGGCAGTGTGGGATGGAAGAGCAGACAGTGAGGCGGGTGAGGAACTGGTTGCAAGATAGAGTTCAGAGGGTGGTGATCAATGGTGCCAGGTCCAGCTGGAGAGCTGTGACCAGTGGTGTCCCCCAGGGATCAGTGCTGGGGCCAGTCCTGTTCAACATCTTCATCACTGCCACTGATGAGGGCACAGACAGACAGAGTCTGCTCAGCAAGTTTGCTGACACCACCAAGCTGGGAGGCTTGGCTGAGACAGCTGCAGGCTGTGCTGCCATCCAGAGAGACCTGGACAGACTGAGAGCTGGGCACAGAGGAACCAGATGAAGTTCAACAAGGACAGGAGCAGAGTCCTGCATGTGGGGGGGAATAATAAACTGCAGCAGTACTGGCTGGGAGGTGACCTGCTGGAGAGCAGCCCTGTGGAGAGGGATCTGTTGGTCCTTGTGGAGGACAAGTTAGCCATGGTGCAGCAATGTGCCCTTGTGGCCAAGAAGGACAATGGGATCCTGGGGTGTACTAGGAAGAGTGTGTCCAACAGATCAAGGGAGGTTCTCCTCTCCCTCTACTTGGCCCTGGTGAGACCTCATCTTGAATACTGTGTTCAGTTTTGGGCTCCCCAGTTGAAGAGGGACAGGGATCTGCTGGAGAGGGTCCAGCAGAGGGCTACGAGGATGATTAGGGGACAGGAGGGCATGGCTGATGAGGAGAGGCTGAGAGACCTGGGGCTGCTTAGTCTGGAGAAGAGAAGACTGAGAGGGGATTTGATAAATGTTTTTAAGTATCTGAGGGCT
>WAAF01014248.1:35138-67480 GCA_013400475.1 Tricholaema leucomelas | reverse complement strand
AGGCAGGGACACCTCCCACTAGAGCAGGTTGCCCAAGGCCTCATCCAGCCTGGCCTTAAACGCCTCCAGGGAGGAAGCAGCCACAACCTCCCTGGGCAACCTGTGCCAGTGTCTTACCACCCTCACTGTAAAGAACTTCCTCCTAACATCCAGTCTAAATCTCCCCTCTGCCAGATCAAACCCATTCCCCCTCGTCCTGACATTACCAGACCTTGTCAATAGTCCCTCCCCAGCCTTCCTGTAGGCTCCCTTCAGATACTGGAAAGCCACTCTAAGGTCTCCTTGAAGCCTTCTCTTCTCCAGGCTGCAGAGCCCCAACTCTCTCAGCCTGTCCTCATAGCAGAGCTGCTGCAGCCCTCTGAGCATCTTCGTGGCTCTCCTCTGGACCCACTCCAGCAGTTCCATGTCCTTCTTGTGTTGGGGGCTCCAGAACTGCACACAGTTCTCCCAACTGCTTCATGCAAACGTGGGATGGATTCTCTGGTTTCCCCTTACCTTTTCTTTCCTTTGCCTCCCCACAAGCTTCTTTGTTTTATTCCTTTCTTTAGCATCTTTTCTCAAAATGTCACACTAGAAATCCCTGTGATTCTCTGGGACCCCACTCAGGACTACCCCAACCCTGTGTAGGGCAGGTCAACTGGCAGGTGCTGGCAGTCTTATAGACCCCACAGCGACTGGCACAGGCTCGGCTGGCAGCAGGTGTGTGGGAAGGGGTCTCCTATTTGCTGTCTGCTGCTGTGTAGCTGCTGACCTGCACCTCTGGTGTAACACAGATGTAGCTAGTACAAATCCACCTGGAAAATCCCGTTTGTTTCTGTGAAATGATGTTACACTGGCCTGAGCATACCCAGCTGTGCAGACTCACGTATCTGGGTGGGACCACCTGGAAAGCTATGGACAAAACCACAACCCCTCGCTTAAATCACAGATATTAAATGACTTAAACCCTTCCCCTCAGACCAACCAAACCTGTGGTGCTTAGAGCTGCCAAAAGCAGAGGAAGCCCAGAGTACAGCAGTAATCCCAGGTGTGGGTCTCTGGGGTGAGAGAAGCAGGGTGCCACCGAAAGCAGAGTGCAGAAGCCACAGTTACATGACACTAGAATAGAATAGAATAGAATAGAATAGAATAGAATAGAATAGAATAGAATAGAATAGAAATCAACCAGGTTGGAAGAGACCTTCAAGATCTTCCAGTCCAACCTAGCACCCAGCCCTATCCAGTCAACCAGACCATGGCACTAAGTGCCTCATCCAGGCTTTTCCTGAACACCCCCAGGGATGGTGACTCCACCACCTCCCTGGGCAGCCCATTCCAATGCCAATCACTCTCTCTCTGTGAAGAACTTCCTCCTAACATCCAGCCTATGCTTCCCCCGGCACAACTTGTGTCTGTGTCCCCTTGTTCTGTTGCTGGTTGTCTGGGAGAAGAGACCAACCCCACCTGGCCACAACCTCCCTTCAGGTAGTTGTAGACAGCAATGAGGTCTGCCCTGAGCCTGTTCTTCTCCAGGCTGCACACCCCCCAGCTCCCTCAGCCTCTCCTCATAGGGTTTGTGTTCCAGGCCCCTCACCAGCTTTGTTGCCCTTCTCTGGACCCGTTCCAGCACCTCAACATCTCTCTTGAGTTGAGGAGCCCAGAACTGGACACAGTAGTCAAGGTGTGGCCTGACCAGTGTTGAGTACAGGGGCAGAATAACCTCCCTTGTCCTGCTGACCACACTGTTCCTGATCCAGGCCAGGATGCCATTGGCTTTCTTGGCCACCTGGACACACTGCTGGCTCATCTTCAGCCTACTATCCACCAGTACCCCCAGGTCCCTTTCCTCCTGGAAGCTCTCTGTATTTTCACTCTTCCACTTTTCTCCTTGCAGATCCCCAAAACCTCTTGTGCCCCTCCTATACTGAAGCCAGCAGCCCCCACCGTTCCTACTCAGTGCTTCACAGCGTCTCTGCAGAGGCTCTGTGCCACATAGGCACTTGGTGGGTTAGAAACTGCTGCCTCTGCCCCACCAAGACAGACACAGCTACTGGGAACAGGTGCAGATACCTGGGCTGCAGGAAGAGCTGGTTTTGCCATTCTGCTGCTGCTGCTCCCATTTCCCAGTGTGATGCTTCCTCCCAGCTGCACCTCTCCACAAGCAGACAGTGTCACAAATCACAAGACCTAATGATGCGCTCTTTCTGTTTTATAGGATGACATAAAACCAGTTTGCCTGGAATCCCAGGATTCCAGTTTTGGACAACACTTGAGAGGATGAACGAGGAGACTAATTATCTTAATTTATTCCATAATGATTTTAATTATTAATCATTTCTTTCTTGCATATTATCAGGTCTAGGGATGGGAGTGTTCCCACATCCCGAAGGCAGGCTCTACTGCTGGCATGCTCCTGTGACTCACGAGGTTCACCTGTATCTCTTTCCACACCTTTCATAATACGACTTCCTTGAAGCTGTATCATTGCTCCCGGGAATACAGTAAGTAGAGTACTGCATACACCTGAGCTAGCTCACTTGGGAGGAGATGTCTGCTTCTTTCTGCAGCATTCCCTCCACAGATAGTTGTAGAGGCTGAGAGGGCCTACCCTTCTAGGAGTGGAGGATGTAGGACAGGGCTGCTGGAATAGTGAATCATCTTTTCTCTCCAGGTATAGTTTTTTTCTGAAGTATTTTATGCATTTAGTAATTGCTGTGCAACTGTTGTGCATTCAATAGATGCTGTGCAACTGTTGTGCATTTAATAGATGCTGTGCAACTGTTGTGCATTTAATAGATGCTGTGCAACTGTAGTGCATTTAATAGATGCTGTGCAACTGTTGTGCATTCAATAGATGCTGTGGAACTGTTGTGCATTTAGTAGATGCTGTGCAACTGTTGTGCATTTAATAGATGCTGTGCAACTGTTGTGCATTTAATAGATGCTGTGCAACTGTTGTGCATTCAATAGATGCTGTGCAACTGTTGTGCATTCAATAGATGCTGTGCAACTGTTGTGCATTCAGTAGATGCTGTGCAATTGTTGTGCATTTAATAGATGCTGTGCAACTGTTGTGCATATAGATGCTGTGCAACTGTTGTGCATTCAATAGATGCTGTGCAGCTTCTTTTCCACACAAGACAGAAGCTTTGTCATTTTGGACAAAAGTGACCAGAGGAGGTCTAGGCTGGATGTTAGGAGGAAGTTCTTGCCAGAGAGGGTGATTGGCATTGGAATGGGCTGCCCAGGGAGGTGGTGGAGTTGTCATCCCTGAAGGTGTTGAAGCAAAGCCTGGATGAGGCACTCAGTGCCATAGTCTGGTTGATTGGCTAGGGCTGGGTGCTAGGTTGGACTGGAAGAGCTTGGAGGTCTCTTCCAACCTGGCTGATTCTATGAAATGCTACAGCCCCACTGACCATCCATGGTGGTGTCCTGTCAGAGCCCAATCCCACAGATGCTGAAGTCCTTGCAATAGTTTCTGTACACAGGTGTGATGCATTTGCAGGTATTTTTCCAGAGGCGACTACTGCCAAACCGTGACTAATGGAAGGGAGGGAAGTCAGTCAGGAGATGAGCATGGCCGAACACATGTAGGCCACATGGCCATGTTATGCATCTCAGGCATGTGGGAAAGGGTGGACTGAGAGAGAAGCAGTGGCACAGCAAAAAGTAAAGCAGGGAAGAAGGAAAATAGGCAAGGAGGCTGATACTCATTCAGCAGGAATTTGCAGTAATGTTTCTACTTGCAGGCTGTGCATATGTATTATGCACATGTGCATATGTATTATGGTAACACTGTGAGGAGTAGCTCAGGGAGACTGATTCCCATTGTACACCACACAGCCCTTCCCTGCCTCATCCTGTCACCTGAATACATGAGGGCATCTTCCCAGTGCTGGTTACAGCATCCCTAAGAGTCACCATTTAAAAAACAAACAAACCAAACCAACAAAACCTCAAACAAAACCACACCAAAACCTCAAAACAAACCAACCAATCAACCCAAAAGCAAACTGATGGAGGAAGGAGTACAGGACTAGAGATTGTGTAAGTTAAGTGCTGACTGTAACAAAAGTGAGGAAGAAGTACAGTCTGGGTGGAGACACAGACATGTGTCAGAGGCAAGGAGATGTGACTCAAGAGAAGCAGCAATGCTTCTGGCCATGCTTTGTATCTTCTATGCCAGACTGGCAGATTTTCCTAACCTTAGTGTTGAATATGCCTTTAAAAAAATCATAGAATCAGTCAGGGTTGGAAGGGACCACATGGATCATCTACTTCCAACCCCCCTTGCCATGGGCAGGGACACCCTACCCTAGATCAGGTTGGCCATAGCCTCATCCAGCCTGGCCTTAAACACCAAATGGGCTGCCTGGGGAGGTGGTGGAGTCGCCGTCCCTGGAGCTGTTCAAGGCAGGATTGGACGTGGCACTTGGTGCCATGGTCTAGCCTTGAGCTCTGTGGTAACAGGTTGGACTTGATGATCTATGAGGTCTCTTCCAACCTTGGTGATACTGTGATACCTCCAGTGATAGGGCCTCAACCACCTCCTTGGGCAACCCAGTCCAGGCTCTTGCCACTCTCATGCTCAACAACTTCCTCCTCATGTCCAGTCTGAGTCTCCCCACCTCCAGCTTTGCTTCATTCCCCCCCAGTCCTGTCACTCTCCAAGAGCCTAAAAAAATCCCTCCACAGCTTTTTTGCAGGCCCTCTTCAGATACTGGAAGAAGGTCACCTGGGAGCCTCCTGTTCTGCAGACTGAACAGCCCCAACTCTTTCAGTCTGTCCTCATAGCAGAGCTGCTGCAGCCCTCTGATCAACCCAGTGGCCCTTCTCTGGACAAGCTCCAGCATCTCCATATTCTTCTTGTAATGGGGGCTGCAGAACTGGATGCAATACTGTAGGTGGGGTCTCACCAGAGCAGAGTAGAGTGGGAGAATCACCTCCCTGGCCCTGCTGGCCACACTTCTCCTGATGCAGCCCAGGCTCTGGTTGGCTTTCTGGGCTGCAAGTGCACACTGCTGGCTCCTGTTGAGCTTCTCCTCCAGCAGCACCCCCAAGTCCCTCTCCTCAGGGCTGCTCTCCAGCCACTCACTGCCCAACCTGGGTTTGTGATTGGCATTGCCTCAACTCAGATGCAGAACACTGCCCTTGGTCTTGTTGAACCTCCTGGCTGGCTTATGCCTACCTCTGCAGCCTGTCCAGGTCCCTCTGGATGGAACCCTGCCCTCCAGCCTGTCTGCTGCACCACAGTTTGGTGTGGTCAGCAAACTTGCTGAGGGTGCACTCAGTGCCACTGTCCATGGCACCCACAAAGATGTTGAACAAGACTGATGTTGCATAAATTGGTATGGAAAGTGATAGACACATAGAGAAAATCTGAGCTTTATAAATACAGTTCAGACAGTGTGAAGGCACAGGGCCATGGCATTGACTCTCACTGAGCTCTCAGCTTGGTTGGTTCTCTTTAGGTACAAGCATATTCTGAAGTGTGCCATGAAATCTCAATTTCCAAAGCTTTCACTTCTGGGATTTGCTGCATTACTGATTTTAAAGAGATTTATTAGATGTACTTTTTAATACAATTTCCCATAGCTGTCTCAGTTTCTTGCATCACTGGTACACAATGATGCAATATGGGTTTTATAAGAGGGCTGGAACAAGGCTTAGCTATGCTAGTTTGAGCCTAGCTGGGATATTTTGGTGAGAAGAGTTAGATGATAGGCTGTGAAAAGGAAACAGTGATGTCTGCTGCACTCATAGGCTTGCTGAGATGTATAAGAGCAACACAAGCATAGATAATGCAGTTGTTTGCTTTCTGTCTCTGTGGCTGCATGAAACTTCTCTCTCTAACCTAACCTGCTGTCTGTGTGACTAATCCTTCTGCTTCCCAACCTCCCTGGCCAACCCTCCAAACTCACCTTTGAACATAAGGCAAAGTCTGGGGTAAGGCAGAAAGGTGGGAGGAAGGTGTAAGGGTGGTTGGGAGCCCCTCCTGGGGACTCAGGTTTCTGGGAGGGCTATTGTGTTTCTGAATTACCTTTTTATTTTGTGTATTTCTGTATAGAGCTGTAAATATCTGCTTGTGTACTGTGCTAAGCTGTAAATACAAAGCTTCATTCAATTTCCAGATTGACTGAGTCTAGTCTGGGTGATTTTCTCAAGTGTGGGGGAGTGGGGAACACCCAAACCATCACATTAGGTAAATGTAGCATTACCTAATATTAAATACTGAAATAGGGAAATAAGAACATGGAACTGCTGGAGTGAGTCCAGAGGAGAGCCACAAAGATGATCAGAGGGCTGCAGCAGCTCTGCTATGAGGACAGGCTGAGAGAGTTGGGGCTCTGCAGCCTGGAGAAGAGAAGGCTTCGAGGAGACCTTATAGTGGCCTTCCAGTATCTGAAGGGAGCCTACAGGAAAGCTGGGGAGGGACTATTGACAAGGTCTGGGAATGTCAGGACAAGGGGGAATGGGTTTGAACTGGCAGAGGGGAGATTTAGACTGGATGTTAGGAGGAAGTTCTTTACAGTGAGGCTGGTGAGACACTGGCACAGGTTGCCCAGGGAGGTTGTGGATGCTTCCTCCCTGGAAGTGTTTAAGGCCAGGCTGGATGAGGCCTTGAGCAGCCTGCTCTAGTGGGAGGTGTCCCTGCCTATGGCAGGGGGTTGGAGCTGGATGATCCTTGAGGTCCCTTCCAACCTAAACCATTCTATGATTCTATGATAAGAAAACACTTAACATACTCAACTCCTTGTAGAATGACATGGGAGGAAAAGTCACGGAACAAACCCACCTGATTTTGAATGCTCCAGAGATCAGGAACATCAGCTGGAGAAGGCTACAACTGCACCTCAGTGTGATGATTCCAAGCATATTCCAATGTTTTGCTCTGCGTGTCAACAAACAACATACTCGTATCACCTTCATCATACAAAACAGCCCCAACCCCCTAACTTAGCTGGGCTTTGACAGACTGACAGGAAACACTTCTGGCTCAGAGACAGAAACTCATTTCAAAATTGATGAAGATTCTTAAATATTCTGAGAGACACAGACAGAAGATTGATTATTCATTTGAATTCCTTATGGATAATCACACTCCTGCACATTGTGGTCTTGCTGGTGTGAAGAATCCTAGTGCTTGTAGGAAAGTAAGTAATTCTTTAATAAAAGCAGTAGCAGTTTGCCAAGATCAAAACTGCATGTGGCAGGGAGACATGGAAGACAGATTTGTTGTGCTTGACAACTATGGAAATAGGTCAGAAACAAGTTTCCTGGCGTTAGCTGATGGCTTTCATGGTGCAACAGCTGCAGAAAGAGTTGCAACAGAGCTTCCACTTCTATTTCTTGACCAGCTTGCTCAAATAGATTGCTCCTACCAGAAGAGCAAGAACGAACAGCAAATTCTTGATTCTTTTGCCACAGTAATCAAGGCAGATTACAGGGAAAAAGAGAAGGTTTTCTCTGATAAATCAGGCAGTGACAAGCTCAACACTTATGAAGGGATCCACAAAGCGTATGCCAAGTCCTTCTGGAGAATGGACAGGCTTTTACGACTGGGAAGGAATGAGGCTTCCAAAGTTCGCTGGAGTGGCTGTTCAGCTGTTACCTGTTTGGTGGAAAGAATCCCCAGCAAAGAGACAGATGGCACTGAGGAAGGAGAAAGAAAACATTCTGACAACACACACAGTCCAGTATCCAAGCCAGCCAAAGGCATTGCTGGCTTACTGCATGTTGCCAACATAGGTATGTACATTCCATACTAGGATTTTTTTTATTCTCTGCCCAATACAGAGGGAAAAAAAAAAATTCTGGAGATTTGTTGGCAGTATTTGGAAAGAAGCTGCAATTGCTTTAACTTGGCAACATGAGGGTGACATGATGAATTTCCTGCAGATAAACTCCCCTCAGATATTTCTTTATGAAGGAGAGTCTTGCTTTGCCCTTCTGTGGTATAGAAAATCAGTTATTGGTTACTATCAGAAACACTGATGCCTTCCTAATGCTTCTGCACCCAGCTCTGCTGCAGTCACTATACGAAGATCTCACAGTTCTTAGCAACTTTACTCCTTATATCACAGGATATTAGGGGTTGGAAGGGACCCAAGCAGATCATCGAGTCCGCCCCCCCTTGCCAGAGCAGGACCACACAATCTAGCACAGATCACAGAGGAATGCACCCAGACAGGCCTTGAAAGTCTCCAGAGGAGACTCCCAAGGCTCTGGGACCCTTACAGTAAAGAAGTTCCCTCTTGTGTTGAGGTGGAACCTCCTGTGGTGCAGCTTACACCCATTGCTTCTTGTCTTACCCCAGGGAACAGTGAGCAGAGCCTGTCTCCCAGCCTTCAGATGTTTATAAACATTTCTTACATCCCCTCAGTCTTCTTTTAAGTCCCAGGTCCCTCAGCCTCTCATTGAGCAGTGCTCCAGTCCCCTAATCATCCTCATAGCCCTCTGCTGGACCCTCTCCAGCAGATCTCTGACCCCCTTAAACTGGGGAACTCAAAACTTGAGGCAGTATTCAAGATGAGGCCTCACCAGGGCAGAGTAGAGGGGAAGGCGAAGCTCCCTTCTTCTTTCTTTATATCTTTCCTCTCAGCAATTCTGTTACCAGTTAATTTCTTGCAGGTAGATAAGACAACAGTTCAGATTACAGGCAAGATGCTTGCTTTGCCACAAGGGGGTCTGTAAGCAGAATGGTTTAAAAAAAGCAGTTGAGTGAATGGTTTCTAACTGGTTTGTGTCTACAGTTACATTCTCTAGTGCTGTCCTGTCTCTGCTTGAAGCATGTGTCTAGCTCTGTAATGCTTTTTCATTCTTCCCAACACCAGCAAGGACTGTGCTAACACTGCAGCTTTCTGTTACAGCTCTCCTCCTCAGATTAGCATATCAACAACTACTCATGAAATTTGTCTGAAATCAGTCAGAAGGTCAAAGATGAGTAGGTAAATGAAAATCATTTGAGAGGCTTTATTTTTTTTTCCTCAAGAGACCAAAAAAAAACAACCAACCACCAAACCAAAAGCATTCTACATTTGGAAAAACTGATCCTAGAGTTAAAAACTATTTTTGCTTCACAAGAATATGCAATCCTCTGCCAGGCTCAGGAACACCATAAACCCACTTGCGCTGACAGTGAACTAAACTGCAGTGCCCCCCCCTTTCTTCTCCCAGCACTTGTTGCTATAACCACACTTTTGCAGCTACTGGAGCTTTACTGTTACCTGTGTCAGAATTGGCAGTTGAGTGTTAGCTCAGATACTCTTGCAGGAGATGCAGTCAGACTTTTAGTGGAATACAACACAAAGGTTGCACTGTTTTCAAAAGCTAACAAATGCATTTGTTTTCACCATTTTGGGGAAGAAACTAATCTCCATCACAATAAGCTTGAGAGATAAGATGAAGGCAAAAACATCTGGGAGAGAATTCATCCAAATGAAGATTGTGGTACTAGTTACCTGCCCTCATCCATACCTCCCAGGTTAGTATTTTGCTAGCTGAATGATACTGTAAACTCAAGCTCCACTAAGGAGTTAAGGCTTTAAGTTGACCAGAGATACTTTAAGCCTTTTATGATTAAAGTCCACATTTTTTGGAACTGCTTCTAAATACACATTTATTTCATCTAATACACTTAATTTTCCACCAAATGTATCACATTAAAAAAAAAAAAAAAAAAAAAGGATTTTCACAACATCAAACTTTGTTTTTCCCCCAGGAATGCATTCTTACAGTATAGCCATGTTCCTTCAGCACCAGGTTAAGCAACTGAAGAGGGTGTTCAGATATGAGGAGCAGGAGATAGTGGCATTGGCCAGCTTTGTCATCTTCATTTAGTCCCACACTGATAGGTCAGATAGTTTTTGCTGATTCTTTTGCCCTGCTGTGGTTTGCAGATAAGAAACTTGCATCCAAAAGCTCTTATATTTTACTCTCTTTTGCAGTCAATATATTCCATATGGGTTACCCTTTGGTAGGCTTACAGCTGATGGTCTTACTCAGAGGGTTCAAAGGAAATTTTAGACAATCTTTTAGCTCTCCACAGAAATCAGAGGGAGGAAACATTGACAGACACAGTATAATCTTAAGGCATCTACATTCTATAACCAATAAAAAAGGTGTATTCTTCAGTTTGATACTCTTGAATCTTCTAGAGAAATCTGCCTTCACACAAACTACTTAGCTGTCTTCTACACCAGACAATACCAATACTGCCCAAGAAATACAACCACTGTATAAGCAGTGCCTACTTACAAAACCTTTTCAGAGATCTGTGTCCCAGTCTAGCCAGATATTAAAAATGCAATATAAATGAACATGCTGAAGCCAGTTTGGTGTCCAGAAAGCTGCCATCCAACTCAGCTTCCTTCTGTTAGAGATCACTTTTGCCCTTATGCCAACACATTGAAGCAGACCAATCACCTCAAAAACCACCCCCATAAAAATTCCCAGGGTAGAGGATCTCAAACAATGTATCATCAGTTTCCTAGCTGCTTCCCTCTACATTCTGCATTCAAGCCTGACAATACGAGTCACCTACAGTGTGCTGTTTCTAACACTTTTCATCCTTACCCTGCAGACTTAAAACTTGCTGAGGGAAGGGTAAAATACATATTCCTACCAAAGGAAAGGAGTTAGGCCTTGACTTGCCATGAGGAATGCAACAATTCTTACTCCTTTGGGTCCCTTAACCAAGGAAGAGATTTAAGGCATCATGTTGGTAAACTAAATTCTACATGATGTCCAAATTAATTTTAGATACTAGAAATTTTACAACGCTAAAATTAGTCTGAATCTGAAACTTCTGCATAGGTTCATTCAGCTATATTCTGAAAGCACATACTCTATGAAAAAAAAAGGCTATTGGACAAAATTATGCACTCTCAAGGTGCAGCACTTCTATCAGACTGTACTTTAAGCTGAATGTCACTTGATACTCCTCAAAACAGTTTTGTTGCAGTCAAAAGTATAAGATTCTGGAATAGTCTGAAAAATATCACAGAAACCTTGCTGTAAAACAGAACCAGATTCACTGTTGGCCATATTGTTGCCCGTGGCAGTGGGTTACTGAACTATGACCTCAGGATTTTTCCCAGTCCTTAGCAAAAGGCTAACTGCTAATGTAACAGCAGCACCTTTAGAAACAAAAATCAGTATTCTACCATTCCAAATATGGCCTTATTTCAATTTCAGGTAATACACATGCAGTTCTGTGTAAAAATGGAAAGAGTCACTGCCTCTCCAAAGAGCACAGCACTGCCAGTGTAAGTGAGACAAAACGCATACTTCAGAACGGTGGAAGCATCAGCACCAATGAACCAGATGGATTAGTAGAGGGGTACCTGAGAACTACCAGGGGCCTTGGACATCATGGAGATCTTGTACTGAAAAGATCTGTTATACCTGTACCTCACACTGTGTCTGTCCCCATTGATGATACTTGCCAGTTTCTTATTTTAGCTTCTAATGGGCTTTGGGAGGTCATGGATTACAATGAAGTGCTTACATTAACTCTAAGAACATTCACTCATTATTTGAGAACATATGAACAACAAAACAGGATGTCACCATCTAAGTGTCAGGATCTGATGCTCCTCACTGAAGACAACTTCAATGACTCAGAGGCTATTAATGACCTGCAAGATGGAGCAGAGATACTGTATTCCCATAAAGACATCTTGCTCAATGACTCAAAAGGCAACCTGAAACTAAATAAGCTGAAGTGTTCTAGGAAGAACTTTTTGCAAAGTGGAGTTCCTAAGGGAACTGATGACTATAAAAATCAAACTGACCAAGAACTGCCTCTTCTCAGTAACAATCAAGTAAAGTCACAGCATGGAGAGATGGAACGGTCAGGTTCTAAAAGTGGCTCTGAAGAACAGAAACAGTGTGAGGACAGAAAAGCGTACCTGTCTAACAGTCTCTTACCACAGTCACAGACTGTAAGGCAAGAAGAAAGAGACACTGACACCTTCTGTGTGACCAGTCACACACATGAACAGCTGCGAGAGAATGTACTGGCAATAGGGTTTAAAGACATGAAGCAAATCCCAGAAGATACAAAAGCTTCCTTATCTAATAATGACTCAGATCCACAACTGGCAGAAAAAATGGACTTCAAAATATTTTGTGACGAATGTGCAGCTTCTGCTAGTCAGGAACTGCTGAACACTGTATCACCAGTGGGTTCCAAACCATCACCACAGTATGAAGATGACGTAAAAATGTACCCATCCAATTCTGGATCACAAATTGCAGGGAAAGGCAGAGTCACCTCTGAGACACTCTATGACAACGCAGCAAGCTACGTCAGTGAACAACTGGTGAAGGCTGCATTAGCTGCAGGTTCAAGAGATAATATTACTGTTTTGATTGCTCTTCTAAATGGATGTGATAAAATACCAAATTACCTCAACATTTAAAAATGTATCATAGAATAACTTCAGTGCCACAGCACATACAGCACAAGCCTATACAGAGCTGTCTCATGTATTTGCTTGTAATCATCTTAAATGCTGACCCATATAGGAACTCAAACATCTTGTCAGGAACCATGCAAGTGCAATAAAACCTGCTGAAACCCTCAGTAAGAAACACTAATAAAAAAAAAAAATTTAAACCACTTTATTCAAACCTGAGCACCTCAATATAAAAACTAAGCACTGGTGAACTGCCCTTTTCCTTGCTAAACCCAGATTACTGCAAATATGAAATCTGCACAAGTTTCTGCTATCAGTTCAACATTTAAATAGACTATTTAATCTCTTCTGACACACTCAGTAGATTTCATATAATGAAAATAACTGGAAGAATTAGTGCAATATACTGGACAGATCAAAATAAAATGTACTTTGGAAAACAAAGTTGTGAAGTTCATTACTGACAGACAGCAGTACTTATGTTACAGATACAGGAGCATCATTTATTACTGTTCTAGCCACAAAGGAAGAACTTAGAACCCCCTTTGATTAGAGAGGAAAGAAGTTAGCTTTAAGTAACTGTACATTCTGTATACCTTTAAGCAATTCTTAAATATTACAGAAAGTATTAAACAAATGTAGACTACAATGCAGAGTACCTATTTACAGTACATTAATATCCAAATTTAAAATCAGGTTGGATGTACATAATTGTTAGTGCACTATTCTTTTTCCTTAGGGGAAAAACAAACTGTAATGGCCGGCAATGATCGAAGTCAAGAAAGAATTCACAGACGCTGAGTTTGTTGTGGTTTTACTTGAAGAGCTCTTACAGTTTGTAGAGGAAAAAAAAAAATAATCTTAAATTGTAAAGTTTAATTCACTTGTCTGTACCCTCTGAGCAGATTAGCAATGAAGTTAAACTTGATTTATCGCTAAATCCCTTAGATAACTAACCGGGTTGTACGTACAGCGTACGAACGAAAACTCCACTTTCTCGCAAGCACAGGGTTCTTAAAATTGTTAATGCAAGTATTATTTGTAATTAAATTATTCAACTATGGAATGTATAACTAAAGAGTAGACACCTGCAGAAACAACTGGTTGCATCAATACTGTGAATAAGTAATTAAACGTTACCCTGTTTCTAAAAAGGTTTTGAAGTATAATTGAGTATTATGAGAAGTCCCAATTCTATTTATTTTACCAGTAATCAGTATTGAGGCTATAGGAACTGGCCAATTAGGTCCACAGAAAGTAGTCATTCTACACCTCTAATGGTAAATCATTTTTACAAGCTTTCAACTGATGGAAGTTTATTCCGATTTCATCTCTCCTCTACTGCTGGAACATTACAGCCAGTGGTGGATACATGCATGTTAAAATTTTAGGTCAAAAGAAAACTGTATCATGAATTTGACTATTATCATAAGTCTCTTTGCTGTTTGGAAGCAGTACTGGGCCAGGTTAAGCACTCCAATTCCATGGTTATTAACAGTTAGGAAGCAGAAGAATACTCAGAACAGTTTAAAGCAACTGATGTTTTAGTTACTACAACATTGACTCTTGGGTTGTTGTGTGGGTTCAGTAAGGTCTACTCCTCTTCCTCTGGCAGAGCTGGCTCCTGCATTCTGTGGTTCATTCTTGGGCAATTTTTTGGCTATAAGGTCAACAAGAAAAGAGAGTTAAATCTGAGATTGTACTATGACTAAATCACCTGAATACACAAACAGTCAACATGCTAGTCTATAAGCAATATATCAATATAGTCACTGTAAGATCTGCTTTCATTCATTGTGCTGGTAAAGAGGTTAAGACAAAACCTCTTCATGATTACCTATCTTACACATGATTTTTAAGAGTGAAATGAATTAGCAACTTGAACAGTAAAATGTATTTTCACAGGTATGTTATGCCCGTAAATGATGCCTCTTGTAGGAATCCACCTACAGCAGAACAGACTAAGATCAGCAGTGCTGGCACAAAACACAGAAGCCCAACTATCTGACCAGACACTGTACTATACCAATAGGCTCTCCTCTATTTCAGCCTGTCTCTTCTCTCTAGCTCTTTAGTGCATTGACTGGGATAATTTCTTTGTTGCCCTGGTAGCTCCAGGGTACCTCCTGGGTAACAGTAACAAAAATGTTATACTCTTTGAGCAGTAGCTCCTCCTAGCAATTTTCTGATGGAAAGTCAAGATCTACGTAAAAGGACTTCCATGGGCCTGTCTTGCCCATGTTACCAGAACCCAACAACTACCCCTGTTGTAGTTTCACTGCATGCTTCAACTTTAAAGTAATTACTCTAGCCAACATTTTCTCCAAAACCAACTTTTTCTAAAAGGAATGAAATGCACATTTAACAGCCACAAAGTCAGCACAGTACACATCAACAAGATTATTTTGTGGTGCTAGATAATTTTGGGGTGCTAGGTAATTGCACCTGGGCTCTCTTTCCCACAAAAGGTTGGGCTGGATCTCTTCCAACTTCAGTTACTCAAACCTCAAGAGTTCACATGTACTAAGCTCCTGAGACAGTATAAAGAGACAAAGCACCAGCAGAAAAATGCCTTCAGAACACTCTCATTTTAGATTACAGACACATCCCAGAACTCTGAAGTTAACATGATCTTTAACTGGAAGTTCTGGATAAGCTCCAAAGCTATCAATTTACAAGCAGCTGTATCTTGTGATTCAATTCCATTCACATTCTCATTTTACATTTTCTCTCATTTCTGAAGACCATATACACACATGGTCCTGAGAACTACATCCATGTTGTGCAAAAGGCCATTCCAAACACCATGTCACATTTATATACTTAAGATATCCTTTCCTGGTCCAGTGTTGCACGGATGTTATTATGATGCACTGACAAAGCTCAATTTCTCCCAGCAATGTAAGAAGATAGTCACATGGACAACCAATCTTTTAGACAAAATATTTTCTCAAATTTACATTTGTATATTTCATTAAAATATTGTTAATGGAATTTAAACTGCCAAAAAAACCTGTATTTTGAGAATTATTATTTAAACAAGGCAAACTGCACTTTAATGACACAGAAATGGTCAATTACACCATACTGGTGAAATTTTGTAATTAATTTGTTTTTAAATGCAGGCCTACCTCAAACATTAATGAGATAAATATTTTCTACTCATGAGATAAATATTTTCTACCCATACAATTATGTGTTTCCTCACCACCACCAAGTATTTATAGTTAATATGGAGCGAGTACTTGTTATAAAGTGTTGCTATAGTGACAATTCAATTTGCATCTGCTGAAAGTTTGAGCTATACCACAAATTAACCTTCTGCTTTAGTAACTTGCAAAGAGTATTAGGGCTCTTCAGCAACATTTACTTTTAGGAGCAATGCTGTCTCTCAGAAACAAACGGGATAGAGAAGTCGCTGAGTGTAATAGCTGGTTTGATACTATATATCACTATACCCCAGTAGCAGAGCCAACTCTGTGCATAAGGTTATTGCTAAACAGGTAGGTGACTAGCCTAGAAACACTTCTTTTTTCTCCACTATCAAAATTCTACTAGCAGTAATATATGATTTAGTGTCCATCATTTCATAGCAATTTACACTTATTATTACATATTAGCATCTTTACAGAAATCCCCAAGATTATGCTAGGGATAAAAATATATTACTAATTTACTTTTCACATTAAATGTCCTTCACATATACTTGGACATGGAATTAAAGCACACATCCTTGGCACAACTTCTGCATTTCAGATAGCTGCATTATTCCAGGTTCTGCATCTATCTAAGGCAGTGTGGAACCTTTTGTAAACAACATACCATTACAAGGCATGTATTTACATTCCACTTAGCATTTGTTACTCAAATTTACTGCAAGAATGTAAGTACATCTTACAATCAAAAACAGCTGTGTAAAGCTTTTTGTGGTTACCTGTACCATGGAAAAGGTGTCTTTTTGCATGTAACAGTGCAATTGGCTTGAACTTGAAGCAGCTGAAGTGTTTTCATTCCATGATAAACAGGTACACTGAACTTGCTGACAGAATTTAAAAGTAACATAGCTTAGCTATTTCAAGTTATTTCAAGTGTTCTGGTGCTTGACTGGAGACTTGAAGCACAGTAGCACAGATAAGTTTATCTGACTTCAGAACACTGAAAGGGCCTAAAAAAACTTCAGTGCCAGAAATAATTTGTGAAAACCAAAGACCCTGGGGGAGGAAAATTGTTCTTGTGAGACACATACCATCACAAGTCCCTTAAATTCTCAGTTTGTTCATAAACTCACCAATTGCCATGAATATTTCATTAACGTTCATAGATGTTTTGGCAGATGTCTCCATGAACAGTAAGCTGTTGTCATCTGCATAAGCCTGTGCTTCCTGAAAGTTAAATATGCATTACTTCATTAAATAATACAAATGCCACAAAACTTGTAGAATCATTGCACACTGTATTTTTATTGCCACTAAGGAACAAGTTCTACACCATTCTGAATGCAAGTTTGCCGAAACAGTCATCTGACAATGTGTTATTCATCAGCTGTGAAGAAGTAACAATTCTATAAAGCAGTTAAACGTTTAGAGCCCCTATGTTAAAAATCCTTACTCATCTTGAATGTATCCAGATGCAAAAAAAAAAAACTCAGGCAAAATGAAACAATAAGTATTTATGAGAAAGACAACTCTGATCCAGAACACTAGCTGTGACATTATGAACAAATAAGTTTCAGACAGTACCATCAAATGTCAGAAAGTCTATTATTACACTGGAACAGTAAAATCTTGTTTATGAAGTATCTTGAATCTTTCATCCATTGAGGCAGATGGACAGAAATTCACCATTATAAAGCAAATAAACATTATTAAATATCTTGCCACTTCACCTCCATTTGTAGGCTGAATTTGGGTTTGAAATACAGTTTAGAAAACCTTTCCTATTTTTGCCACTGTTCTTGTCAGCTAATTCAGCTGAGAATCCCCAGCTTGCAATTATGTAACAGCCTTTGCATTCAACTGGAGATCTGCAAAAAATCAAACTACAGAATACCTATGATGAAAAATATCTACAGTATTCTGTATTCTGTGACACTTGCTAAGTTGTATGTAACTATATCTGAAATAGCACATTAACAAATGTGTAGAAATTTAGAATGTGCTTTGCAACTGATTGTCAAGCCTGCAAGGAGCTCAAAAAGCCTTTAACAAAACCCTGAATATTGCAAAAAATAGTAAGATTGTAATTGTACAAAGAAATAAAGGTAGCTCTATTAGGCAATTAAGTTTCACAAAGCTTTTGACTGCACACATGTATGAAATTTGTTGAAATCACAAATTTTCATACAGCACAAGGATCCCACACCTTTGTTACAACTGATGCAGAACATCAGTTGTATTATGGCAGAACACCAAAGAACACTGCTAATCTTCATAGTCCAACTCTCGTAGTTACTAAAGGATTCACTACTATGCAAAACAGTAGCCCACACAGTGACATCAAATATGCATTAAAACTGTAAAAAGAATGACTAATAATTTAATTAAATCAATCATGAGCAGACCACAACTACCTACAGTAAGTTTTATTTGCTGTGGAAGCTACTTTCATATGACTTGGTTAAACTTTCTAGACTATAACAGATATATCCACTAAACAAAATGCCATGGAAACACCATTAAAACCACTGCCTCAACAGTATAGTCTAAGGAAGCTAAACACATCAATCAGCTTTGTATCATGCAACGATCAAAATTCTCCTGCTGACAAGTCAGAGAATAGTTTGCACTGGGAGTTATTGCTATGTCATCTACTGACACTCTAGTTGCCAGTAATTTCAGGTAGAAGGCAGGAAGAGGTCACATCGAAGAACAGAAATGCAATTAGCCTTAAAGATATAGTAATAAAACTAGTTATCACTCAAAGTGAAACTTAATTATTCAAAAGTCTATAGCTACATATCACTTGTACAGAAATAGATTTTCCAGTGGCATGTATAATTTAATTAGTCTCAGTTGACATTCATATTTAACGCATGACCTCGATAACAACTATCCAGGTTATGCATACAAGCTCCTCCTTGGTTTACTACCTCTCTATTAATGAAAAAAACAAAAGAAGATACTTCTATAAACACAAGTTATGCACTTACCTGGAAATCCACGGCTCTTTTGTTAGCTAGATCAGCTTTGTTTCCCGCTAAAGCTATTACAATGTTAGGACTTGCTTGTCGCTGAAGTTCTTTGACCCAGTTTTTCGCTCTCGCAAAGGACTCCTGTTAATGATTGCAAAATGATGCAACTGAGTTTTATCATCCTTTTGTACTCACCTATTATCCCAATCTCTCTGTTATCGATACTTCAAGCAAAAGGCCAACACAAGGCTGCTACCTTTGTTCAAAATCACACTCCAACTTGTCAATTGAGGTTTCAAAATGAAACATTCCTACCTTAGTTCTTAAATGTGCTCAGTTTGGGTAATGTTGAAAAAGATAGGAAGATCTTAATGTAGACAGTCAAGAAAGAGAGATGGTTAAGAAGAAAAAAAAAAAGGAAATTCAATTTCTCCTCTAGAAGAACTGTGTTTAGGAACAGCTATATTGAGAGGACCTCAAACCTCTTTCAAACTACTGCACATTTTTCATTATGGTATAGAGTTTCTGGGGTTTTTAGAGCGTTTTGATATTACTGAAGTTTAATTTTACCAAAACCAGCTGAAGTTTATCTGATCTAAACTCAAATAAGAAATTAAATTATCTTATATTTTTGTCTCAATGGCTTGTGCTAGCTCTCCAAACCTAAATGTAACCTGCAATACTACAGTACTACTGCAATACTACAGTATTAATGTCTCACCACCAGAAATAAACTGCCACCACCTATGTGGAGACACTAATAGCTCAATTGTGGTGAACTGATTTAAAGGTGAGTTTAAAACACTTTTAATCAGAATTTTCTTCCTTTCTCTCTAATAAATAATTCCCTAGAAACAGTCTTTTGTCAAGAAAAGTTTACAGATATAGTTTAACATTGCATAGTACAACATGAAATGAGCAACCTAATCTAGTGAAAGATGTCCCTGCCCATGGCAGAGAGGATTGAACTAGATGACCTTTAAATTAGGTCCTTTCCAACCCAAACCATTCTATAGTTCCATGAAGTGATTAATCCATTCATATAAGTCAGTGAGAAAAAATATGGCAAGATGAATGCAAGGCTGCTAACTTCCCAGTTTCCCTTGTGCCTAAGTACTTACCTCATTTGTAATGTCGTATACCACTATAGCTGCTTGTGCTCCTCTGTAGTACATGGGTGCTAAACTGTGGTACCGTTCTTGCCCAGCTGTATCCCAAATTTCAAATTTTACCGTTGTATCATCAAGACATACAGTCTGGGTTAGAAAAGCAGCTACAAAAAAGACAGAGGTGCTGAAACCAGAAATCTTACACCCTTAAACAATTTAATCTATTACTAAAATAGCAAGCATTAGTTGACAGACGGTAGCTGATCAACACAGAACAGTTATTTAAACCATCGACAGTTATTCAAACTGAAGAAATAAGACATAAGAAAGCAATAATCTGAAAGAATTCTTCCTTTTATTTTTCCTAATGGTGACTGAGCAATCACAGGCCTTCTCTCCAATCCCCTAGATTTATTTCTTCCTACTCTGACTACAAGAAGTACTAATTACAGCATCCCATTATGCTGTAATTCAATAGTTCTGATATTTGCAGTATATACATTACTTGAATAAGTATCCCAAAGCCTTGATTTTCAGCTCCTGAAAGCTCCACCTTAGCTAACTGGTATAGAAGGAAGGAAGGCTGGGGAGGGACTATTTACGAGGTCTAGTAATGTCAGGATGAGGGATAATGGGTTTAAACTGGAAGAGGGGAGATTTAGACTGGATGTTAGGAGGAAGTTCTTTACAGTGAGGGTGGTAAGACACTGGAACCGGCTGCCCAGGGAGGCTGTGGATGCTTCTTCCCTGGAGGCGTTTAAGGCCAGGCTGGATGAAGCCTTGAGCAACCTGCTCTATGGCAGGGGGTTGGAGCTGAATGATCCTTGAGGTCCCTTCCAACCTAAACCATTCTATGAATCTACGAATCACTTCTCAGAAGTGACTTTTTCTCAAAGCAGATGGAGTTTATTTTGCAAGTGATCAGGAACTAATTTTCAAACAATTTTAACAGCCTGCAGATTCAAGGAAGCTTGCATCCATTACCACAAATAATAGTCTAATTGCATAAAACAGTAAGTAACCTATCACAAGTCTTCAAACAGTCCTAATAAAGACTTTGCATTCACATTCAGGTACATATTAGAAACGTGAAGCTGAGTACCTGTATTACAAAACATAGCTAGAATCTACAAAATTTCTTGAGGGGAAAAGAAAAACACACAAGCAAGATTTCCTTCTACTGGATTCTCTTAACCCTTTGAGTTTTAATTCAGCCATCTGTTCTACTTCAGCTTTTGAAGTTTAAAAATAACCCCACAACTGTTATAGTGGTCTGACATGCTACCTGCTTTATAGTCACATTGTTTACCCCACACATGCATAGCAGAGAAATGTACAACTCCAAGAATTTCGATGAAAGCTTGAGCAATCCAGCATAAATGCTTGGTGATGTTTCTCCAGTCATGACAGATATTTTTATGATATATTGGGGGCTGGTCTGCTTTTCCTCTTTGCACAAAGTAATTTAAGAGCTTCTACCTGATGAAATGCTAAGGGAAGCCCCTCTAACTGGCTGAACGAGGGACTCACAATTAAGCACATTCACTGATTGTGGCCTATTTAAATCAAGTGTCTGAAGAAATACTGACCCCTAACCCTTGCATGCTTGTTACCCTCTCTCACATACTCCAAGGAATTATAGCCTATGAATCATTCCAAAACTGCTGCAACTTTCAACTTAACTTAATATGACAAACCAAAAGCAAGCCAATTGTGCTTTATAATGCACACTAGTATCAAGTTAGTTAAGACCAGTTAAGTGGTCAGGGGTTCCCTGCTTCAGGATATTAGCACCCATCACAGATGAATAGGCAGGTTGGAGAAGGCAAAGGCTTTGATGTTCCAATGTTAAATGACCACAAATCTCTCTAAATACTAAATATTCAAGCACTGGCAGAACAAGCTCCTCTTGGTGGCTTCCTAACCAGCCCAGAAATGAAAGTAAAGACACCATACATTCTCCATAGAATCAACCACGTTGGAAGAGACCTCCAAGATCATCCAGTCCAACCTAGCACCCAGCCCTGTCCAGTCAACTAGACCATGGCACTAAGTGCCTCATCAAAGCTTTTCTTCAACACCTCCAGGGACTGCAACTCCACCACCTCCCTGGGCAGCCCATTCCAATGGCAAATCACTCTCTCTGTGCAGAACTTCCTCCTAACATCCAGCCTAGACCTCCCTCAGTACAACATGAGATTGTGTCCCCTTGTTCTGTTGCTGAGAACCAGCTCAATATTGTAGTTATCAGAGGCAGACACAAGACATTAAAACAAGTGGAATTTGAAACCCTTACAGGCATTATGTCTTCAATGGAAGAATGTACCTCTACTCTATAAATGAAAGGATATAATCAGAAAGAAGACCAAACCAAGCCATTTTATTCTACTACATTCTCTTCTTTTTATTGAAATATTCAACTACCCTAAAATGTCAATTTCTGCAATCAAGCTGTGTTAATTATCTGAAAGTTTATCCTTAACAGCCACACTTTTGTCTTAAGCAACTAGTCTGAAGTGTGTCTAGCTATCAAACACAACACCATGCAACATGTCTGTCTTCAACTGCACCCTTTTAGACGTTTTAACTCAGATTCACAACGCACCTAAGTCTCTCTTTGTTACAAGGCTCTTCGTGTATGAAGAAAATGATGCCTTAGGGAATCATAAGCTAGACAGCTTTTTCTAGAGAACTTTTCCTGAATACCAGCATGGCTGTATTTTGTATCTCCCAGCTGCAGCATATGGCATTCCCTTGTTTTAATATTATAGAAGAGCCACAAGTTAGAGAGATTAAGCTCTAGATATCTAAACTTGAACTTCAGACTTGTTTAAACTTTGGATAGATTTTAAACGGTGTATCAGAGTTCAGGTTCTCTCCAGTTCTACCCAGGCACTAAAACAAGAACAACACACCACCAAAACACAACAAAGAAAGAAATTAAATTGACTGGAGATTGCTGAATTTGAACAACTAATTTCACTTAATTTTAACTGCGTTTTAAAAACGAAAAAAATCACAGTGACATTGGGAAGTTAATTCCCCACAAACCTCTTAGAATATTCTCCCATGATACCACATAGCTGTATAAGACAATACAGAAACCCTTCAAACTAACACTTACTCTAAAGCCACTATAAAATGCACAAAGCCAAAAGCAAGTAAGTGTCCTAGAGTAAGACTGCTAAAGAAAACAAAGTGGCTCTCTGTTTATGTTGACAGATATACAAAATAAATACAGGTAATCGCTAGAAATAGGGTAAGAAATAGGAAGCACTAAAATTCAGCTTGTATTTACTTCTGTGAGCTTCGTTAGATTTTCCACATTTCAACAACTGTTCAAGCATAAGGACAGACACAGACCACTGAAAGGGCATGACATGAATTAGACTGATCCATGCAAGCAGAAACAGGGATTATTAGAGAATATTTATCAATCCATAAACCCCTAATTTTTTTAAAGTCTGTAAGCCATTAAGATGTTTTAGGAGAAGTTTAAACACTGAAGGAGGAGCACAGCTCAAAGCACAAACAACTTCAACATACAATATATAACAGAAGAAATGTGCCAAGGAGGTGGGGAGGGGGATAAATTTAAATCACAATTAAAAAGATTTTTCTCAAATTCAAGTAGCCAGCACTTGTTTGAAGCCATAAAATGTAAAACCAGCAAGCTGAATTCTGTGATTACTAACCAAGCATATCCAGAAACAAGTTCTCCCAAAGCAAAAACAAAGCCAGGATGCATAAATGACAACACAAACGTTTTGGACGACGCAGCACTGTTTTCATAGCAACTAAGTTCTTAACCCTTATTCAACAGCTATTTTGTGCATGAAACACATAGCACAAATAAAATAGCCACATGTTCACCCACAAACAAAATGTAACATCAAGCCAGTTTTCAAAACTACACAGTTCAAGCACACTGCTTTCTCCACTTGACACGGATGTTTGCTACAGTTTGCATCAACTACAACTGTTAGCTTAGAAAGGTATAGTTTTCAGTTAAGAGATAATAGGGCTCAGATTTGATCCCTGTTGGCAGTGACACATTCCAGAAATGCCACTACATTCAAGGTTGTCAAGGGCAAGGACAATATAAACTCAACAAATTAACAGGATAATTTTCTCACCTCCAATCGTACTTTCTTGAAACTCATGAAACTGTCCTTTTACAAAACGAAGCACCAAACTTGATTTGCCAACTGCAGACTCTCCTAGAAGTACTAATTTGAACTGACAAATTTTATTTCCAGCATTTGGCCCATTGGGTCTTGTGGCTCCTCGATTAGCCATGTCCAAGTTAGAAAGAAGTCCTTTGTTTCAAGGTCTCAAAAGCAAGTTCCAGGATTCAGATCTCTGCAATACTTCTGCCAGTAACAACCTGTTTATGAAAAGATAGTGGGCAGAATTAGATTTGTAAATCAAGTAAGAAAAATCTAATTCACTAATGTAATATGGATTACACATAACTTATCCTAATGTTTACCAAAGTCAATACTACCATCACTGCTGTCAAATCTAGAAAAAACAACAATATATGACAAATAAGTCCATATGCAGAAAATGGATTGTCTTGACTGCTAAGATCACTTTGTGCAAGCCACCAAACAACGACAAACTGCTGTTTCCAATACTAATATGTCCTAGGAGATCAACATACATAACTGAGATCTTTGTTAGGAGTAAGTATGAACAGTACACACTCCTCAGACTACCTGTCTTTAAAACAAACAAACAAAAAATCATAGCATTTATTCATATAGACAGGAAAGCCTTTAGACTCTGCTGGTATCAATTCTGAGCTTAAGATTTCTGCTTTTACATGCCTTACAGCAGAGACTGAAATCTTTTTGCAGATAAACATTGCTATATGAAAAGTTGGCATAGTAATTTTCCACATTCTCTTTCCTCCCAGTTCCCAAAACAAAATTCCAGGGGAGCCCACAGGAAATACAACTAGGTGATGGTCATTCAGCTCTCAGAGACACCTGCTTTTGTATGTATACTAAAACACACTCAACCAAACTGATTATTTACTTGAATCATGCATACTTTGTGGGGATACAGCTTCTCTAGAATGTCACTTTGTTGCACATTGTCCTAATCTAGAATATGGCTTTAATACACATGTTGCGAAAAGGCAAGCAAACTCACTGCTTTCAAATTACTTCTTGTATATAAAGCAAGCAGTAGTCTTTAGCCATCTTCCCCTTTAAACCATTTAGCACATATATCAGGCACTCAAGCATTCGAGTTTGCAACACTCTTAACTCAGACACTAAGCCTTCAGTCTCCTTAACATTCTCTTTTGTAAACTCAATCCCAGTCGTGAGGAATCTTTTCTGAAAAGGCTAACACTCTAGCAGAGCTCTCGCCTCCACTCTACCTTGCCCTTTCCTCTACTTCTCAAAATAATTTAGCTTATTCCAGGCAGGATACTCCAATCCTGTATTCATCCTTGTCTGTCCTGAGCTTGTGTCCTGTTTGACTGTCATAATATTTAAAAAACAAATGTTGATTTAAGGATATTAGTTGCACAACAATAAATATCAAACTTATCTCTTCCTGCAAACACAATCTCTCCCTGTGGTACACTTTCATATTTCCATGAAGCAAAAGCCTCTGCATATCCCACCACCATTATTAACACCATTGTAATTAAAAGCTAAAAATTTAATCATTAATTTTGTATGAGTATTTTTGAATACAGGAATGGATACAGTTATTTTAAAGATACCACACCTCCCATTCTTACAGCATAAACCAGTTAATGCACAGCTGATGTGTGTTGGTTCTCAGGGAAGTCTCTTCCTCCCTGTATCACTTGCTGCTGAAATATACTTCAGAAGTCATGGAGCAGTTTAGATAAAAATGCAGTGACAGAAGTTAATCTCTCCCTAACTGTGCTACAAGAAAGCAAGCAGCAAGGCATAGCCAAAGTACAGGTAGCTCAGAATACTGGCAGCCATTTGTTTATCTTTTTTTTTTTGAACTTAAGTTATTTCTAGTTTGAAATGAAGTACTCCTGTTTGCTGTAGCATTCTAGGGTGTTTGAATAACCATGAAATAGTCTGAAATCCTTTTAATTCAGCCCATGTTTTTTCTATATTCTGGAGCATAAGACAAGGATTACATCCACTGACTAAATGAATTATAAATTTTTGGAGCAAGTGACTTCTAGAGGCACAGTGAAGAAAATCCACTCACTACACTGATTACATGCTATAACTACTTTTTAGCTTGCTGTTTCCTATAGCGAGAGCAAAAGGAGGTATGACAGAAAAATAGCCTAGACTGATTTAACTCATATCTCCTTGTTTCAACTGACCATTCACAGCTTTCAGCTATTCAGGTTAATATCACCTACAAGACATTAATTATTATTCCCTGCAAAACTCCTTCAGAGCATAAAGCTGAAACAGGCTGTCAAGAAAAATACCCAATTCATTTTTTATAGATGCCTGAGCTACAGAAACTGTAGTTATCACAGAACTTCAAAGTATACATCTTTATAATATCCTCACCCCCAACAGAAACCATTCTTGACATTCAAATACTATGTTGAAAACTAAGCAGCTGTCAAGCTGACAGATCACACTACCTAAGAGGTAGGCCATCAAGTCCCAGAAATCTACTGCAAATATCATTCATTCAGTCACATCAGGAGATCTAATAACTACTACAATCATATCATTTACTTTTTAACAGCTCAGGATAAAAAAACCTGAGAGAGCACATACAGATGATTTCATACATTAAAAAAGTCCCTCACCTCTTGTATAACTGTACAAATAAATAATATTTTGAAGTTTCAAATTGCATTTATACCATTCACTAAGTTTGCAACATGTCAACATGGAAACATTAAAAAATGAGTAAAGCTTTTCTTCTTTCTGAAAAGAATCCTACAATTGTTTTATTTGGAAAAGACCTCTAAGACCAAGTCCAACCATCACCCTAACATCACCATGGTTATTAAACCATGTCCTGAAGTGCCATGTCTATGTGGTTTTTGAACTCTTCCAGGGATGGGGACTCCACCACCTCCCTGGGGAGCCTGTTCCAATGCCTGACCACTCTTTCAGTAACAAAATTTTTCCTTATATCCAATGCAAACACCTCCTGTCACACTTTTGAGTCTGTTTTCTCCTGTTCTATGACTTGATACTAGGAAAAAGAGACCAACACCCAACCCACAGTAACCTCCCTTCAGGTAGATGTAAAGAGCAACCAGGTCTCCCCTCAGCCTCCTTTTCTCCAGACCAAACAATCTCAGTTCCCTCAGCTGCTTCTCCTAAGACTTATTCCCAGAACCTTCACCAGCTTTATTGCCCTTCTCTGAACATAATCCAGCAGCTCAGTGTCTTTCCAACTGTGAATGACCTAAAACTGAACACAGCATTCAAGGTGTGGTTTCACCAATACTGTGTACAGGAGCATGATCACTTCCCTGGTCCTGCTTGTCACACTATTTCTAATACAGGCCAGGATACTGTTGGCTGCCTTGCCCACCTGAGAACACTGCTGGCTCATGTTCAGATGGCTGTTAACCAAGGTCCTTTTCCACCCTACAGTTTCTAGTCACTCCATCCCAAGCCAAAAGCATTCATGGGGTTGTGATCCAAGTGCAGGCCCAGGCACTTGGTCTAAAAAGTAGTACTCTAGTTTGACATTGCCGCTGCAGAATGGTTTTAGCTTGTTCTTTTCACATCTGTGCACTGAATATGCCTCACAAGGATTTAAATGTAGATTTCAATGCTACAGACCCCACATATGCTCAAAGCCCCAGGTCCCATTCATTCTCCAGTTTCTTATCGTTAAATACAAGCCTTAAGAACTATACCAAAAAAAAAATCACCACAAAAGAGAAAAATACTATATTCAGTACCCTACACACACTCTCCAAATTTGAGCCATTTCTGACACATCACTTTTGAGACAGTTCTGAACGTTTACTTCAACGACTTAGCAGCCATACTTATTTTTCACTCTTCTCTTAAATGAAAATATGCAATAACAGCTGTTTGACTTGAACCAAGATCCCAAACTGATGCATGGAAGCTATGCAAGGGAATTGCATTAAAACATGCTGAGGAAAATACTACTTTTTTTTAGATGGGTGGCTTCATATGAATAGAAATGAGGGAATAGAAACGGTTTATAGTGAGAATTTCATCATGTATTAAAAAATAAGGCCCATTTTCAGTCTTGGGCACTACAAAAACATAGGAACTTCTGCTTAGTATAAACTTTCACTTTTCTTGTACATATCCTTGAAAGGTACAGCAGCTTCAATCCAGAATAACAAAGTCTGGAGCATGTTATTAGGGAAGTACCCCAGATAAATCCTATTAAGTAGTTTATCAGATGCTGGGTATTCTTATCACTCTAGAAGTTGATACATGCTGCTAGGTAGTCTTCGTAAATGAGTTCCATTTACAAAAACCACTCACAAGTATTTCAATACATCACCACATATTTTATTAGGTTTGAGTCCAACTACCAAACACCAACAGCCCTAATCAACACCTACAAACTCACAATTTGTTGGGACAATTTGGTCATGTGAGCATTCTGATCAGTGCCTGCTTTAAACTACTTTAAAGTTAATGCAGAAGTATCAAAATAACACTAGTGGCAAAATCCAGCCTACTGAAGAGATGAAGACAGCTAACACTATTTCTACAACAAATGTGATTAAGTGCTTTATCAAATACAAAGACCACAATAAAAAGTCACAATACATTTAAAACAACATTCCCCTGGTTTCATATTTCAGAGCAAATGATAATGATTCTTACCATGAAGACACTATTGTAGTAATTTTAAATTTTTTTATACTTGGAAACAGATCATACAATCTTGAGGCTGCACCATTATGTACTGTAGATTTGTTTACAGTGGACTACTTGAATGTTTTAAAAAAGGCACTCCTACAAACCAAGTTTTTGTTATTCTCCTCTAGATTTGGCAGAATTTGTGTGGCATCTTACTACAGTGCTCATGGCAGTGTAATAAGCACAGCTATCACAATACTTATGACATATAAGCCAGTTTATATTGACACATGAGACGGTAAGTTAGACAAGTGAATCAACACAATCACTGCAAAAAAATCCTAGTCTTCCAATTACAGTTAATAGCTATCTCATAAGCTCATATGAATGATATACAGCACTAATTGCTTTCAAATAAGATAGTTTATCACATCGGAAATATAAGTAATGGTGACTGTACTTCCATTGTCTCCAGCCAACATCTGTATTTTCCTGCCATTTGTCATTACAGACTAACAATACATACAAGCAATCTAGACCGCCTGCAACTCTGAAGTCACCACCAAACTGCATAAAACAAAGATGCCATGCTTTTCACTTGTTCTGAACATTAAATAGAAGAAATTGATTAATTTCAGTGGCTTAGCTGTTCACCCTCTCTTTTCCATCCCCAGGCTCTGAAAGAAGCATAGAAAAGTGGGGGAAAAATCACTGAAAACGATGAAAGAATAGCCTTTCATGGCCCTATTGTTTGCATACTTCTTAACAAGTCAGCTGTCCTACAACATGAGGATATAGATTTGTCCCTCCACCTTACTCTACCTTTATATCTAGTTTCAAATTAAGTGTTATGCACAGCATGCTCAGTATACTAGGCTATTCCCCAGCTAGCGACATGCTGTTTATTTTATTTCCCACCTTATTCGCCGTCTCTCAATCGTAAGTGAAAGGAAAAGCGAAGGCCCTATCGCCCAACCTCCCCTTCCGTATCTCGTAGGCAACTCGAAGGTAATAACCCTGCCCTTGCAGTTAAATTCAGACAGTGATAACTGCAACAGAGGCCGCTCTCAGGGGAGGATCCCCGCTCTCTCCTCGCTGCGGCCCCTCCAACCCCCGCCGCTACCGCTACCACCACCTCTCCGTCGGCTCCGCTCCAGGCACAGGAATAAGGGGAAGTGGGAAAATCAGGGCCGCCATTTTGAGACGGGAAGCGAGAGACCAGCCGCCCCTCCTCGTACGCCGGGCTGCCCACCTCGGCAGCCCACACCAAGGCCTAACATTCCCGCAGGGCCTGCCGACGGCGCCAGCGTGACGACAGCTAGCAGAAGCCCGAACAACAGACACTCTGCCCCCTTCCCCCGCTCCCCATCAGAGCCCCCTACAAGCGCGGCCCTCCTCCTCGCCACCGCCTACCTCCTCACCTGGCCAGGCCGCGGCGGCCGCGCGTGGAGGAGGGGAAGCCGAGCCGAGGAAGTCTGGAAGCGGCGCAGCCACGTCTATCTGTCCGGTGGGGCGAGAGGGTGAGTCGGGGCACGGTGGGTTGGAGGAGGGGGGAAAAGGGGAGGCGGCTCCTCGGCGGGGCGCGGGAGAGGGGTGGGGGCGAGGGGCGGGGGCGCAGCCGTGCCTCTCCCAGCCCGCTGCTGACTTCCGCCGCCGCCTCGGCCCTGACCAAAACACACGCACACGTACTTCCGCCGCCGGCACGTCACGGCCCGCGCGCGGCATGCGCTTCCGGTTCGCCCGCGCGTCACGTGGCCCCCTTTCTTTCCCACCTTTTCCAGGCCTCTCGCATTCTTCTCTCCTCTGCCCGGCCCTCACCATGGCAACGCGGAGGCCTGGAGCCTCTTCCGAACCCCTACTCCCTGGTAACTGTCTCCATGTACCAGCCCACGCAAAGGCCTGTGCTATGAGACCGGCCGGACTTCCCTGCCCGTGCCCCAAACTCGCCCTCGGGCCTTCGCCGTCACCTGAGGGAGGGGTGTCTCGCCCGACCCCCGCCTAGCTTCGCTTCCTGATTTGTAGCTGGGTAAGTCCTGAGAGGCGACTAGTCGGTCTGTCAGCAGCGTGGGAGTTTGGTCCGATTGATCCCAAGGTGTCCCATGCCTTCTGCTTATCCCCAACGCCGAGGAAAAGAGTGTGGGAGAGAGAGAGCGTCTTCTGACCCTGGCCTTCAGGGATGGCAGGTGCAGTGCAGCCTGGGGAGCTGAGTGTCACACAGACGGAAAAGGTCTAGTTTACTTCTTTAAAACAACTACTTTCCAAATCTGAAAAACAAATGGGAATTTGCCTAACATTTTTTAGAAGAAAAGCTTTAGAGATACATTCAAAACTGGGTAAGAGAACAAGCTGCTAACACAGACTGAGTCTTGATGGCAAAATAGGTGGATGCAAACAAATACGACAGTGCATGAAAACATTAACACATCTTGCTCTATCAGTGTCAAGGTCCGGGGAACAGGGATTAACAGTATCTCTGTCCCGAAGAGCAAGACCTGTTCTTATGGATTTCCGTGTTGTGAAATTAAGGTGCAAACGAGACCATAGATCACCACGGAACTATTTATTAACGGATAAGGTTGGACAAAACAGAGGGAGAGAGGGGGGGAAGGGGGAGAGAGAGAGAGNCTTCCTGTGTATTCTCGTACATTCGCAGGGGTCTGGCGCCACCGGGGAGAGGACCTCCGCCCCCTCCCTGGCTGTACCTGTCCATACCCTGAATACACACAGGCCTTTTCCCTTCGGGGTAGCTGAGATAAGCCGTAGGCCTCCTGGGCATTCCAGCCAGGCTGAAGTGCAGGAGTTTCGAAGGTGTTGTCTGTTGATTTGCATCTCTGAGCTTTAGGCCAAGCACCGAGTCTGAGTCCCGGAAACCAACAAAGGCAATCTTTATCTTTGATGAACAAGCAAGAGGCGATGCCATCTTTATCTTTGTTGATGAACAAGCCAAGCGAGAGGCTTTAGACTCTCACAATCAATTCTTGGACATATATTGATTTTATATATTACAAGCATATTTTTGTTTTTTTTTTTTATGGCTATTAGGTAGAATGCTAAAAAATTAGAGGATATTTCAGGAATGGCATTTAAGAGTGGATAAAAGACTGGAAAGCTAGTGTGATGGTGGAAAGTGTGAAGATCATCTAACCTGGTAGGGATCACTTGGCCACAGACCGTAAGTGGGCTGTATAGGAAACAAAATGATAAATGCTTCTTGAGTCTTGCAGATTTAATAAGATCTAATAGTAGACCCTTGAAGCAAATAAAATCATAATTGGTAAAACGTTTGATAAGTTTATCAATAATAATATTTAATCATTGGTACAGTGATTGTTGAGAAACTCCATCATTGGAAATACTGAATCAAAATCTGATGTTGCTTTCCTCTCAAAGCCGTGTGTATTTAACTGGAGCAAAAACTGTTAGGGAAAGGCTATGGCCAGTGTTCTGCAACAGCCGTTCATTAAATACATGACTGCTGTGTCAGCTATCCTGCTTTTCCTGTTATTGTTGTTGCCACTTCAGAAATATGCTGAGAATAGAAGGAAAGGAATAATTAATGATGTCACAGTATTTTATTATTTTTTTATTAGCTCCCCTCTATTATGCTGTTTTAGAAATATCTCACTGATTTTAAACTGTAGTAAGTGACCTCTTAGAACAAGAGAGAAATTGACAAATCATAACTGCTTGTTTTTGTGTTTCCCATTTTTTGATTACCTAGGCTGCCCAGGGAGGTGGTGGAGTTGATATCCCTGGAGGTATCATAGTATCATCAGGGTTGGAAGAGACCTCACAGATCATCAAGTCCAACCCTTCACCACAGAGCTCAAGGCTAGACCATGGCACCAAGTGCCACGTCCAATCCTGCCTTGAACAGCTCCAGGGACGGCGACTCCACCACCTCCCTGGGCAGCCCATT
>WAAF01014248.1:0-35094 GCA_013400475.1 Tricholaema leucomelas | reverse complement strand
CTCAAGGTGTGGTCTAACCAGTGCAGAGTACAGGGGCAGAATGACCTCCCTGCTCCTGCTGGCCACACCATTCCTGATGCAGGCCAGGATGCCATTGGCTCTCTTGGCCACCTGGGCACACTGCTGGCTCATGTTCAGGTGGGTATCAATCAGCACCCCCAGATCCCTTTCTGTTCAGTTGCTCTCCAGCCACTCCGACCCCAGCCTGTAGCTCTGCATGGGGTTGTTGTGGCCAAAGTGCAGCACTCGGCACTTGGAGCCATTGAACCCCATCCACTTGGACTCTGCCCATCTGTCCAGGCAGTCAAGGTGTTCAAGAAAAGACTGGATGAGACACTTAGTGCCATGGTCTAGATGACTGGATAGGGCTGGGTGTTAGGTTGGGCTGGATGAGCTTGGAGGTCTCTTCCAACCTAGTTGATTCTATGATTCTTTCGTTCCTTTCCCTAATATGGACATGTAAATACTAAAAATTACTGAAATGAAATGGAATAAAACCAAACTGTTCTTTCTCATCTTTGTCAATTCTTTTACATGTACTTTTCCATTGTTAGCAGATTGGTCTCAGCGTAACAACTTGAACCATTCTGCTTTGTAAAGTAAAAGTTAATCACATAAATACTTTTTGTAAGGCAAAAACTTAAAAAAAGTGAAAAAGACTTTTGAGTTCTCCAGTGGTGTAGAATACCTGACTAGCTCCAGAGAAACTTGTTTGAAAGTGAGTTTCTTGAGCTGTGAATTTGCTGAAGTTTACAGTAAAAGCTGCCTTTTAGAATATTCATAGGAGCTGCCCTTTAAATCAAGTAATGCTGCTGCAACACAATGCTGATTTGCTATAACCCTCTAACTGGTTTCAGTATGTTCAACTGGATTGCAAGATTTGCTGAACAAAAAAGAAATCAGGTTGCTGATAAACAGATGTTTGTCACTATATGTTGAAAGCATATATAGAGTAGAACAGAATCAACCAGGTTGGAAGAGACCTCCAAGATCATCCAGTCCAACCTAGCACCCAGCCCTATCCAAGCAACAGACACCATCTAATCAACCTGGCAGCTGCTTGCTTGCTTGCTTGCACACTCATCCTCCCAGCAGCAGGGCAGAGAATAGAGTAAGAGGAACAAAAGCAATCAAACTTGTGAACCAAGATAAAGGCAATTCATAGATTTAAAAAAGAGGAGGAGGGAAAGGCAATATGAAGAAAATCACTCACCACCTCCCAAAAGAGTCCGATATCCGACCAGCTTCCAAGCAGCAGCCACCTTGGAAGCCAGCTTCTTTCTATACCTCAAATTTTTATTGCTGAGCATGATGCTATGTGATATGGAATACTCCTGTTATCAGTTTGGGTCAGCTGACCTGGCTGTGTAGCCCTGCCAAGTTTCTTTTCTATGAGGACAGGCTACAAGAGTTAGGGCCTGCAGGAGGGCTGGGACTATTGACAAGGTCTTGTAACGAAAAGATGAAGGGTAATGAGTTTAAGCTGGTAGAGAGGAGATTCAAACTAGATGTTAGGAAAGGGTTCTTTGCAGTGAGGGTGATGAGACACTGGCACAGGTTGCCCAGGGAGGTTGTGGCTGCTCCCTGCCTGGAGGTGTTGAAGGCCAGGCTGGCTGAGGCCTTGAGCTACCTGTGCTAGTGAGAGATGTCCCTGCCTATGGCTGGGTGTTGGAAACTGTATGATCTTTGAGGTCCCTTCCTAAACCATTCTATGATTCTATTCTATGATGAATTGGTTTGGTCATGTCATATACCATATACTCCTGTCCAGCACACAGAAAGCAGTGATTTTTATGTTCATAAATGAGTTGATATAAAGCGTGAATGTAATTGGGCAATAACAATAGCAAAATGTATCAGCATGGCTAAGTCCTTCTGGAGTTTCAGAAAATTTGCAGGATTTTTATATGAAATTACCTGGCCCTCAGAAATTCTCAGAATGAGTGCTTTGCCATCTATGACAGCACTGTAGTCTGAAAGAGATCTGTGTTGCAGAACATGGAGGTTTTCTGCTTCATAAGGAAAGTAAAATGCAAGAGTTTAGGTAGTTGCTGTTCCTCAGTTTCAGCCTGAGGAAGACAGAAAAAGGCTCTATATTGTAGGAACTGCATGTCAGCAAATAGAGGCAACTTTCAAATGACAAGTACTGCAAGTAAAGAAGTACTGATGCAGAAATGAGTATTTTGTTCAACTTTTTCTAGAACAAATTTCTCTAGAGAGCTGATACTTTTTAACATCTGAGGCCAATAAAGTCAAAAAAGCTTTGATTTTTTTAATAAAATAGAGTTCAGTTCATTTTTTTGTCAATTCATCATCTTATCTTTACAATTTACAGATCCTTCCTACCCAATTAACTTTCAGTGTAAGAAAGAATGAATGTGCCACTGCTTCCTGAAATGAGGAGAATTATGGAGAAAAGAAACACCTGTTTATTAGATACAACTACATAAAACTCTGAACTCATTTTCTATTTGTTAGGAAAGAAAACACCTGGAAAATTGAGGTAAGAAACTCCATTATTTACTACACTTCCTCATGTTCTGTATCCACCTAACCTGACTTTTACTGGGCTACATTCTATCTACTTTTTAATGCAATATATAGGAAGGAAAAAGCTTTTCAAATTTACTGCTACTAATTTACTTTCATTTTAATGGCATCAAGATTCACTTTTTGGTCTCATAAGGCTGAAAATAGGGATGCAGTTTTGACAGCTTAATAGCAGAGGTGGTTTTGTTTTGGTGGCATATTTTTTTGTGGGGGTGGGTTTGGGTTTTTTTTTAATATATACAGGAGTGAAAGAGAATTATTCTTCTCTGCTTTTTCACTAGCCAGTTTTCTACGGTATCCATGCTGCTGTAGTGATATATAATAGAAGCAGCTCCTGCAGATAAAAATGGCTTCTGGCTTCCTCTGGCACCTGGATGTGTTTCTTGTGAAAAGCAGCCAGGGAAGCATCTCCCTCTTCTGCTAAGAAGGTAGCAAATGAGAGCATTTCTAAGAGCAGCTTTTTGGTCTCAGAGGGTTTAAGATCTATACCCAAAAGATGTGTGAAATACTAAGAGAGAAGCATGTATATTTTTAGGTTACAGACTGATTTATAGGAGCCTACATTTCTCCAGAAAGAAGCAAAGAAAGATGAAGACTTCTACAGTACTCATTTCTGAAACAGGTATTCTTTTTATATGTCCAGGCCCTGGTTTTCTACCTTTGGTACAATATACTTAATTGTGCTGAGTGAAGTCTTCCAATTAGCAAGTGTGGCCACCTTCTGGAGATAAACAACGAACCAAAACCCAAACAAGCATAAACATAACATAAATCACAAATAATAAGGTACAAAACAGTAATACTTTGTCCACAGGTAGATAGTCAGCTAGTAATTCAACAAATGCAAGAGTAAAAATTCAAGTCCCATTTCCCTGTACTCTGCTGATATAGAATCATAGAATCAGGGTTGGAAAGGACCACAAGGATCATCTAGTTCCAACCCCCCTGCCATAGGCAGGGACACCCTACCCTAGATCAGGTTGGCCACAGCCTCATCCAGCCTGGCCTTAAACACCTCCAGGGATGGAGCCCCAACCACCTCCCTGAACAACCCATTCCAGCCTTTCACCACTCATGCTGAAGAACGTCTTCATGTCGAGTCTGAATCTCTCCACCTCCAGCTTTGCTCCATTCCCCCAGTCCTGTCACTCCCTGACAGCCTAAAAAGTCCCTCCCAAGCTTTTTTGTAGGCCCCCTTCAGACACTGGAAGGCCACAAGAAGGTCACCTGGGAGCCTCCTCTTCTGCAAACTGAACAGCCTCAACTCTTTCAGTCTCTCCTCATGGGAGAGGTGCTCCAGCCCTCTGAGCATCCTCATGGCCCTTCTCTGGACATGCTCCAGCATCTCCACATCCTTCTTGTAATAGGGTCTCCAGAACTGGATGCAGTACTCCCAGTGGGGTCTCACCAGAGCAGAGTAGAGGGGGAGAATCACCTCCCTGGCCCTGCTGGCCACACTTCTCCTGATGCAGCTCAGGCTCTGGTTGGCTTTCTGGGCTGCAAGTGCACACTGCTGGGTCACGTTGAGCTTCTCATCCACCAGCACCTTTAAGTCCTTCTGCTCAGGACTGCTCTCCAGCCACTCACTGCCCAGCCTGGATTTGTGTTTGGCATTGCCTCGACCCAGATGCAGAACCTTGCCCTTGGTCTTGTTGAACCCATGAGGCTGGCTTGTTCCCAGCTCTCTAGCCTGTCCACGTCCCTCTGGATGGCATCCCTTCTCTCCAGTGTTTCTGCTGCACCATGTAGCTTGGTGTCATCAGCAAACTTTCTGAGAGTGCACTCAGTACCATTGTCCATGTCACCATTTTACCATGTCACCATGTATCACCATTTTTGCAATACTATACTTCGTTTTTTTATCTGTGTAAATAGTTCTCTCTTCTTCTGACAGCTCTATCCTTATTCGGTTACTCCTCTCAATCAAATAAAATTCTTCCCTGATTTCTAATGTCTGCAGTTTTGTTCAAATCACAAATTAGGTTTTACTAGGTAGAAATGGCACCTGAGAGATGAGTGATTCACAAGGCAAGATGTTAGCAATTATTATAGCATTAAACTGTTAACAATTACTGCTTTCTTTGTAAGGAACAGTAAACATCTGTTAACAGCAAACATGGCTGAAATATGAAACGAAATGAACATGTGAAGAGTTTAGTTCCCAAGTGGTCATGGATGTTCTAAATTTACTGGTGTAATACAGCCATGTCTACAGCAGAGAAACAGACCTACTTTTGAAAAAGGGCCCTAGCATGGCCACAGCTAGATAATGGCTGCAGGTAACATATGTTACCTGAGGAAGGTTAAGCTTCATTTGTGTGTGCTAAAAGCTAGCTGCTGATCACAATGTTCACATGCACTGTCGGTGCCTTGTGAGTCAGACACCCCTGCTGCCCAGTGGCCTTGTGTCGTGGAGGCAGGGAATTAATGTGACTGAGTCAGGGATTATAAAAATAGAACTATTTCATTTTCCTAGAACTCTGCCCCCAAACTATATACAAAACTTAGTTTAGGTTTATTTGCAGATTCAGTTTGATCAGGAATTTCTTCGAAAAAGAACATTACAGATAAATTTAGAGATTTAGGAAGTCAGGAAATGGAAAAGGCTAAGCTATGAACACAGCTTTACCCTCCTATCAGACTGAAGTAGAGAATTAAGGGAACAGTGAGTCTTACAGAGGTGAGATAGGTGTTTGACAGTGATCCCTTGCTGGATTCCTCTGCAGGAGCAGCCTTCTGACACTGCAGAAGTGTATGTCCACGCAGCAGAATCCCAAGGCGAGTGGCAGAGCCACCAAACTCCAATATGTCTCAAGCACTTCTTCCACAAATGGGATGATCATGGAACGATGCTGCCTCAACAGTGGCAGGGGAGAGCCAAACTATCAGCATCTTCCCAGCTCAGAAGGCAGTCGGGAAGCTGGCTGCTGATACGGTCCGAGACGGGGCAGGCTGCTGGCAGCTCTCTCAGAGGATCCCAGGGCTTGCCAAGCCTGCAGGTTTGCACAGAAGAGTGCAAAGGTGAGGAGAACTGTCCAAAGCAGGACAGGGTAAAACTGAGAGCCGTACAAAAAGGTAGGAGCCATCAAAAAGCAGGGACAGTCCAAAATGGCAAGAACCTGTTCTATTGAGCACTCTGCCAGGAGCTCTTTCAAGGTGGGAAACTCTCAAAGCAGGAACTTGCTCTACTTAAGCTTTTCGAGACAAAGTGTCTGTTTATACTGGACACAAAAACCCAGCCAACCACCAGCCTGATTCCAGCGTGGGCTTGCACGTGGGTCAGGCCACATGCAGAAAGGTGCCTTTTGCTGTTCCCTCTTCAAGCCCACAGGGCAGGGCAGAGAAGCGGCTTTTGCACCTTCTCCCATCAAACCTGCGGGGGTGGGGGGAGAAGAAAGGCATTTGGGGTACCCTGAACACCTTGTCATCAGAGCAATCGTTGCTCAAGCCTCTCCCATTTGTAGGAAAGGGTCCTGAGAATTCAGTTTTAATTTAACTATGTTAATTTTAAATCTTTATCAAACAAATGTTAGAGCCAAGAATAAAATGATGACAGCTGGTAGTGTTTGCTAATTAATTACAATTAAGGTCTGTGTGTTTATCTAAAATTGGTTTTGCCACCAAAGGACTGTAGAGAATGGAGCAGGATGTGATTAAGTTTAGATATATTGTTCAGAAGAAAGGGAAAGTTTACAAAATGTCACCTGAGAGTAAAAGTCTTGTAAGAGTTTTTGAGCAGCAGCAAAACTTGTTCAGTCTTACCATAGAATCATAGAATCAACCAGGTTGGAAGAGACCTCCAAAATAATCCAGTCCAACCTAGCACCCAGCCCTATCCAGTCAACCACTGAGTGCCTCATCCAGTCTTTTCCTGAACACCCCCAGGGACTGCGACTCCACCGCCTCCCTGGGCAGCCCATTCCAATGCCAATCACTCTCTCTGCCAACAACTTCCTCCTAACATCCAGCCTAGACCTGCCCTGGCACAACTTGAGACTGTGTCCCTTGTTCCGTTCCTGGTTGCCTGGCAGAAGAGACCAACCCCACCTAGCTATCTCTCTTCATTTAGTTGTAGACAGCAATGAGTCACCTCTGAGTCTCCTCTTCTGCAGGCTGCACACCCCCAGCTCCCTCAGCCTCTCCTCACAGGGCTGTGCTCCAGGCCCCTCACCTTCATCGCCCTTCTCTGGACAGCTTCCAGTATCTCAACACCTCTCTTGAATTGAGGAGCCCAGAACTGGACACAGCACTCAAGGTGTGGCCCGAGCAGTGCTGAGTACAGGGGCAGAGTAACCTCCCTTGTCCTGCTGGCCACACTGTTCCTGATCCAGGCCAGGATGCCATTGGCTCTCCTGCCCACCTGGGCACACTGCTGGCTCATCCTCAGCTACTATCTCCCAGTACCCCCAGGTCCCTTTCTGCCTGGCTGCTCTCTGCCTATGTTGCTTTGCTGAAGAAATCCACAGATATATGATGTGTTTACACACGGATCACAAGCAGTAAGAGCGTTCATATGTCCTGATACATGGGTAGTGCTAACAGCCTTCTCTCAGCTACCTCTCTGCTGTTGTGTACGTGGTAGTTGTAGTTTTTTTCTAGCACAACAGTCTCAGTATACAATATTTTATTAATGTGTTTGTAGATGTGACAACATTTGTGAAAGAGGCTGCATTTTATATTAGAATAATGGATAAAGATTTAAGGTCTGATAAGACTTTTGACCATGTAAAACCTTTCAACCCAAAGAGAACTAAAAGCACTCATCTGAAAGCTGGTTGGATTTTCAAGGAGTTTAATAATTGCCCTAGGAAATTTTATACTCCTGCAACTGAACCTTAATTATTGTCTTAGCGCATGACGCTTGCGAAAGAGCCTGATACATTTCTTTCGCTGGCTTTCTTCAGGAGGTGTGAGAGAGCCTGCGGCCGGTGGCGGTAGTGGAAGGGCTGCGAGAGCGGCCGCTGTGCCTGCCCCGCCCGAGCGCTTCCGCCGCTGCCTGCAAGGGGGCGCAGCGGCACCGCCCGCCGCCGTTACCAAGCGAGCGCAGTAACGGGCGGCGGTGTGGCTATGGCGGGGCAGCTGCGGCCTGTCTATGAGGGGAAGTTCTCAGACAGGTTTCCCGAACTGTTGGCTGTGAGTGCCAGCGCCGATCGGGTCCCCACTGTTGCCACGGAGACACTCGTCCATGCTCTGCGCCTGTCTGGGGCCCGAGTCCCGCCTTGGGCTGAGGGAAGAGGCTGGAGGAGAGAGACTGGGAAGTGTGGGGCGGGCAGGCGCACCTCGCTGCTCCCCCTCTGCCCCCGAGAATCCGTGTGGCTCCCTTCCTCCCCATCTCCCTTCCTCCCCATCTCCCTTCCCCCTCTCTTTTTTAGCGGGAGCAATTAGCAACATTTCCTGTAAGGTGTCAGGTCCGACAATAGGTTTGGTCATGCCTTATTTTTTCTGGTTGTGTTCAGGCTGGAAGGTTGCTCCCCAGTGGTGACAGAGCCGCAAGCTGCCTCACCGAGGTTTTGCCCAGGGTGAGTTGGTTTTTCAGATGCTCCTTGTGAAGATTTTGCAATGTAATTACTGGGCTTTGAGATAGGCTCTTAGGGGGAAAAAAAGTCCAACAAAAAAGGGAAAATGTTTTTTTCTACATCCCTGCTTTAGAAACTTTTTGATGTTAGTTTTTACCGTGGTGGGTTATAGGGAACTAATGTTAGGGTTGGAAAACACTTCTGGTAGTTCCTTTTCATTCTGCATGTATTACAAAATTCACCACATCTGCTTAGGTGAGAGTAAATAGAATTGGTTTAGGAAATTGTAGTCATTATTATTAGGAATTATTATTTCTGATAGCAACCAATTTTATGAAGGATGCTGCCACTCAGAAATGTACTTCCCAGTAGCCCTTCCCCATGTCTCTGAAGAAGTCAGAGGGTAGAGAGATACAGTATCACAGTCTCACAGTATCACCAAGGTTGGAAGAGACCTCCTGGATCAAGTCCAACCCTTTACCACAGAGCTCAAGGCTAGACCATGGCACCAAGTGCCACGTCCAATCCTGCCTTGAACAGCTCCAGGGACAGTGACTCCACCACCTCCCTGGGCAGCCCATTCCAGTAGCCAATGACTCTCTCAGTGAAGAACTTTCTCCTCACCTCAAGCCTAAACTTCCCCTGGCGCAGCTTGAGGCTGTGTCCTCTTGTTCTGGTGCTGGCTGCCTGAGAGAAGAGAGCAACCTCCTCCTGGCTACAACCACCCCTCAGGTAGGTGTAGACAGCAATAAGGTCACCCCTGAGCCTCCTCTTCTCCAGGCTAAACAACCACAGCTCCCTCAGCCTCTTCTCGTAGGGCTGTGCTCGAGGCCTCTCCCCAGCCTCGTTGCCCTTCTCTGGACACGTTCAAGCATCTCAATGTCCCTCTTAAAGTGGGGGGCCCAGAACTGGACACAGTTCGGTCAGGGGGTTTAGGAAGCAGGTGGATTAGTCACAAAGACAGCAGGTTAGGTTAGAGAGAGAGATGCAGCCCAAAGCCCAGACAGCGTCTTTGTTATCTGTCTGTGTTCTTGTTCTTAACCATCTCAGAAAGCCTATGAGCGAAGCGGACACCACCATTGTTTTCCTTTCACAGCCTGTAATCTAGTTCTTCACACCAAAACATTCTAGCTAGCTTCAAACTAGCACAGAAGTATACCCAAATATGCTGTTGTTTGTCCTAAAGATGGAACCAGATAGTTGAAATTTAGCAGCTCTTGTGTTACTTCTGTTACTGGTTCAATACATTTAGGCTGGGTTATATTGATCTTATGCTTAGAATCTCAGCACCTGCAGGAGCATACACACATTATAGCCCCAAAATGTAATCGTATTTTCTTCCTATGTCTATAGAATCATGCCAAAATGGCTGTGTTACATTTCCTCTTCCTTAAGACTCTGTGTGTACCTGGTGCCAGCTTGTTTTGCCTTTTGCTACAGCCTGTTACTCCAGCCACTGTGCGAAAGTTTCGGAATACAACAAATCCAGCTCCTGGTGTTGAAAGAGTATTCTATGGCAGAGCAGACGATCCTGATGTTGCCTCTCACTTGACACATGGCATAACTTCACCTTCGTCACTAGGTGTAAGAGTGTGACTTGGTTACTTTCTAAGAATGGATTGCTTAAGAATGTCCTTGCTAAGAGCAGCTGATTTCTCCGTAGTCAGGGAGTTCTTCACACCAAAACATGATATTCATTGATTAGTGAGTGATATTCATTGCAGCATTTCACCACTGCTGTGGTTATCAGAATACTGAGGTCAATTCATAGGATTTAACTGTGAACCAGCAGTGTGCCCTTGTGGCCAGGATGGGGGGGACAGGCTCTGCTCACTTGCTGCCTGCCACAGGACAAGGAGCAATGGGTGTAAATTGCAGCAAAAGAGGTTCCCTCTCAACACAAGGCGGGGACCCCTTTACTGTAAGGGTCACAGAGCACTGGAACAGGCTCCCTAGAGAGGTTGTGAGGTCTCCTTCTCTGGAGACTTTCAAGGCCTGTCTGGATGTGTTCCTCTGTGATTTGAGTTGGATTGTGTGGTCCTGCCCTGGCGGGGGGTTTGGCCTCGATGATCTCCTTGGGTCCCTTCCAACCCCTAGCATCGTGTGAGCCTGTAATCCTGTGATCTTGGCATGCATTAAGAAGAGCATGGCCAGCAGATTAAGGGAGGTCCTTCTTCCCATATACCCCAGTGAGGCTGGATGTGGAATACTGTGCCCAGTTCTGGGCTCTCCAGCTAAAGGGAGACCAGGAAGTACTGGATAAAGTCCAGTGGAGGTCTATGAAGAAGAGGAGACTGCAGCATCTCTCTTACAAGGAGGAGCTGGGAGACACAGCACAACATCTAATCACTATGAATCGTTATGGTTGGAAAGGATCACCAGCATCATCCAGTCCAACCTTCATCCCAGCAGCCTTCATCACTAGACCATAGCCTCGAGCACCACTCTCCTTTTAAACACCTCCAGGGATGGCGACTCCACCACCTCCCTGGGCAGCCTGTTCCAGTGCCTGACCACCTGCTCAATAAAGAACTTCCTCCCAATGTCCAACCTGAACCTCCCCTGATTCAACTTGAGGCCATTTCCTCTTGTCCTATCATTAGTAATTCAGGAGAAGAGACCAGCTCCAGCCTCACTACAACCTCCTTTTAGGTAGTTGTAGAGGGCAATAAGGTCCCCTCTCAGCCTCCTCTTCTCCGGTCTAAACACCCCCAGCTCCCTCAGCCACTCCTCACAGGTCATGTTTGCCAGAGCTCTCCCCAGCCTCATCACCCTTCTCTGCACCTGCTCCTGCACCTCAATGTCCCTCCTATACTGTGGTGACCAAAACTGGACACAGTACTCGAGGTGTGGTCTCACAAGCGCTGAGTACAGGGGCATGATCTCCTCCCTACTCCTGCTGGTCACACCACTGCTGATACAGGCCAGGATGCTGTTGGCCTTCTTGGCCACCTGGGCACACTTCTGGCTCATGTTCCTCCAGCTGTCCACCAACACTCCCAGGTCCCTTTCCACCAGGCAGCTCTCCAGCCACTCCTGCCCCAGCCTGTCGAGCTGCTGGGGCTTGTTGTGGCCAAAGTGCATGACCCAGCACTTGGCCTTGTTAAACCTCGTGCAGTTGGCCTCAGCCCATCTCTCCAGCCTATCCAAATCCCTCTGCAGGGCCTTCCTACCCTCCAGCAGATTGACACTTCTGCTTAATTTGGTGTCATTTGCAAACTTGCTGAGGGTGAGATCATTGTGATTTTATAACATTATTGTTCAAATCTCTAAAAATAACAGTTATGGAAGTAAATCATAGAATCATAGAATCATAGAATGGTTTAGGTTGGAAGGGACCTCAAGGATCATCCAGCTCCAACCCCCTGCCATAGGCAGGGACACCTCCTACTAGAGCAGGCTGCTCAAGGCCTCATCCAGCCTGGCCTTAAACACCTCCAGGGAGGAAGCATCCACAACCTCCCTGGGCAACCCGTTCCAGTGCCTTACCACCCTCACTGTAAAGAATGTATACTGCTAGGATGCATTTCATCATTTGGGCTTATAAGAAGTAGTTTTCAATTTTACAAATGAAATTGATCTGAAGAGGAGTTCAGGTTTGAAAGTCTTCAAGTTGAAACACATTAAGACCTGATATTAGAGAATTGAGTAGAAGACTTATTAGGCACATCCAAAATGGGGAAAAATACCAACCCAACCAGCCAAAACCAGCCAAGCTCCCTTCCAACCTCTATTTAAATATTAACTGTAAGAAAAGTTGAAATCTTAGTGAGTTTGCTAAGCATGGATTGTAATCAATTGCTACTACTTTTCCAATGTTGGCTCACACAACATTCAACAAGTGTCTAATAATACACTCTCTTTAGGGTCTCCATGGCCTCGATGGGTAGCCTGAGAAGTAAAATTATTTGGGCAGGTCAAAATAACCTGTTTTGACATTTTTGTACCTTTCTTGTTCTCATGAGATTTTTTTTTCCTCTGAAGTCATTTTAATTTTACGAGTACCATCTGTTAACATAAACCCTGTGTGTATCTAGAGAACACATACTGCCCCATCCAGTGCTACGTTTTAAAGATCCTGCTGAGGCAGTTTCTGTTGATATGTTTGTTTGAGATCACAGGATCACAGGATGTTAGGGGTTGGAAGGGACCAAGGAGATCATCGAGTCCAACTGCCTTGCCAGAGCAGGATGATACTATCTAGCACAGATCACAGAGGAACACATCCAGACAGGCCTTGAAAGTCTCCAGAGAAGGAGACCCCATGACCTCTCTGGGGAGCCTATTCCAGTGCTCTGTGACCCTTACAGTAAAGAAGTTCCCCCTTGTGTTGAGCTGGAACCTCTTTCGCTGCAACTTACACCCATTGCTCCTTGTCCTGTGGCAGGAGCAAGTGAGCAGAGCATGTCCCCCCCTCCTGGCCAGCCCTCAGATACTTATTTATCAAATCCCCTCTTCTCCAGACTAAGCAGCCCCAGGTCCCTCAGCCTCTCCTCATCAGCCATGCCCTCCTGTCCTCTAATCATCCTCGTAGCCCTCTGCTGGACCCTCTCCAGCAGATCCCTGTCCCTCTTCAACTGGGGAGCCCAAAACTGAACACAGTATTCAAAATGAGGTCTCAGCAAGGCAGAGCAGAGGGGGAGGAGAACCTCCCTTGATCTGCTGGACACACTCTTCCTAATACATCTCAGGATCCCATTGGCCTTCTTGGCCACAAGGGCACATTGCTGTGCCATGGTTAACTTGTCATCCACCAGCACTCCCAGATCCCTCTCCACAGGGCTGCTTTCCAGCAGATCACCTCCCAACCTGTACTGCTGCAGTTTGTTATTCCTCCCCAGGTGCAGGACTCTGCACTTGTCCTTGTTGAACTTCACCTGGTTCCTGCATGCCCAGCTCTCCAGTACATTAGTGTGTCTCTTGAAATAGTATTTTGTAATTCTGCATTGGCACCATTGGGAGTAGCTGTTTGAATAATAAATAGTCTTAGCTGTTAGACAATAGATGGTTTTAATCATAAGCATCTGGAGACTTCATTTCAAAGATGATGTAACTATAATAATTTTCCTGTTGAAGTTTTAGTTGTAGTATAATTTAGTTTCTATTATAATTATAGTTTCTAATGTATGCTAAGAACAGAAAGGTTTCAGTGTGAAATGTTATAAGTAGGTGGAAAAAATATAAAATCAGAAAGTTCTATCTCTCAATATTTTATTTTGCTGAGGATTCACCAAAGGGTTGACTATTAGTAGTCTTCTCTCAAAATACAGTTCTATTTTGCAACTTGGCAGCAGCCAACAGAACATGAGTCAGCAGTGTGCCCAGGTGGCCAAGAAGGCAAATGGCATCCTGGCTTGTGTTAGAAACACTGTGGCCAGCAGGAACAGGGAGGTGATCATTCACCTGTATTCAGGACTGGTGAGGTCACACCTCAGGTGTTGTGTCCTAGAGAAGAGGAGGCTGAGGAGAGAACTCATCACTCTCTACAATTACTGAAGGGAGGTTGGAGTGAGTAGGCCAGAAGAGACCAGCCTTGTCTCCTTGAAGACAAGTGACAGGACTAGAGGAAATGATTACAGGCAGTGTCAGGTGAGGTTTATCATAGAATCATAGAATCAACCAGGTTGGAAGAGACCTCCAAGATCATCCAGGCCAACCTAGCACCCAGCCCTATCCAATCAACTAAACCATGGCACTAAGTGCCTCATCCAGGCTTTTCTTCAACACCTCCAGGGATGGAGACTCCACCTCCTCCCAGGGCAGCCCATTCCAATCCCAATTACACTCTCTGGGAAGAACTTCCTCCTAACATCCAGCCTAGCCCTCCCCTGGCACAACATGAGACTGTGTCCCCTTGTTCTGTTGCTGGTTGCCTGCGAGAAGAGACCAACCCCACCTGGCTACAGCCTCCCTTCAGGTAGTTGTAGAGAGCAATGAGGTCACCCCTGAGCCTCCTCTTCTCCAGGCTGCACACCCCCAGCTCCCTCAGCCTCTCCTCACAGGGCTGTGCTCCAGGCCCCTCACCAGCTTCATCGCCCTTCTCTGGACACATTCCAGTGTCTCAATCATGAGGGCAGTGGTGGAGTCACCACTGGATCATCTCTGAGATCTTTTCCAACCAGATACATTCTGTGATAAAATGATGTCAGTGTAATCATATAAGATCTCATTGGCACAGTTATGATCAAACTTTCGTTTGTGTGTGTTTGAATAGGTAGCCATGTTGATCTGTTACTGATTACATTTCGCTGTTTTTCCTGCCTCCTGTGTTGTTTGTGATGTCTTTAGGTAGCATCATTGATAAATCCACTTCCTAAAACCGCTTTTCAACAAATGATACAAGACAAGAAAGAAGCAATTTACTTTAGTAATCGTCAAGGGTCCTTAGGCAGATCACATGATCAATCTTCTATGTTACCTAAGGGCTTGGATGTAATTAATACTACATTTGGAATAAAAGTCATCCGAGGTAGGAAGATTTGTCACTAGGATGTATTTTTCTGAAATACAATCAAACCTGTAATTGAGTACCTAGCACATGTTGTATGCTCTCAACAGTTGTAGCTTAGTAGAAAAGTTACAGCATTTATTGAAAGGCATAAAAATATACTAACATTTTTCAATTCTGGTGATGTTGTGGAGGCAGGGAATTAATGTGGCTGAGTCAGGAATATATAGAAAAATAGAGGTATTTTATTTTCCTGAGAACCTGCCCCCAAAACTAGATACAGAAATTAATTGAGTTTTAATTAGCAGACTCAGTTAGGTTGAGAAGATCTACAAGGATACCATAGGTAAACTTGACTATTTTGGAAGTCAGCAGTTGGAAAAGGCTAAGCTACTAAACACAGCATTCCCCACTATTAATCAGGCTGAGCTAGACATTTACTCACAGGTGAGCCAGCCTGGCCCAGATGCTTGTCCCCTCACTATCTTTCAAAAGCCATCTGGGGCTCGTTAAGGCCTATCAAGCTGTATAAAGGGGGTGCTTATGGTGGGAAGCCTTCCAAAGCAGGGAGGGTCCCTGTCCCAGCTCCTGTCCCTCTGGAGCTTGTCCTTCAGAGCACCAGGGTCTCCTTCTGCAGGAACTATCCAGGCAGGGGAGAACTCTAAGGCAGGCACCCCAAGGCGGGAGGTCCCCCAATATTTATACCCTTCCTAGACAAAGAGCTGAGTTACCACTGCCAAGGCACGAAGAGCACAGCCAATCCCCAGCCAATTCCAGCACGGGCACTGCATGGGCACCCCTCATGCCAGAAGGGCCCTTTGCTCCCCCCCTTCATGCCTGCATAGCAGGGGTGGGGGGAAACAGGTTTTCTGTGCTTTTCCCTCTCCCATTCAAACCACTGAGGGAGAGGGATTCTGGGGTATACAGGACTCCAGGACAGATGAAGAAACAAGCAGCTGAGAACATTTGGTAACTAGTAGGCCTTTTGGCTTTGCCTCAAAATCAGTCTTGTGTATTTCTCCAGAGAATTGTTTAGGTAGCTGACCTTCCTTTTCTTGAATATTCTATTAGAAGATATTACTTTGACCTGTGAATCACTCCTCTCTAGAATGGAGCAAATCATATATGTGTTGGCCATGTAGCTCCCTTGCAACAGTCATGGTCTTTCTTAGTTTTGGTGATTATTTTTTCCCCTTGTCCCATATCATTATGATGTAAGATTTCTAAAGACAGACTGGAATCATGGTAAGAAGTATCACTTTTTCACCATACAATCATAGAATCAACCAGGTTGGAATAGACCTCCAAAATAATCCAGTCCAACCTAGCACCCAGCCCTATCCAGTCAACCAGACCATGGCACTAAGTGCCTCATCCAGTCTTTTCTTGAACACCCCCAGGTACAGTGACTCCACCACCTCCCTGGGCAGCCCATTCCAATGCCAATCACTCTCTCTGGCAGCAACTTCCTCCTAACATCCAGCATAGACTTCCCCCGGCACAACTTGAGACTGTGTCCCCTTGTTCTATTGCTGGTTGCCTGGCAGAAGAGACCAACCCCAACATATTAGCATCTTCTCTAACAATATTGTTTAAAATTAAGAACTGACCTCTCAAAACATCCATCGCCTTTACCTCCCTCAATCATGTATTTTTTTCTTACTTTCCAGATGTATCAGCTGCAGAGCTTATAAATCCACCAAAAACTTTTGAGGAAGTGGATAAAGAAGCCAGAGAAGGGCATGATCTGTACATTGTATCACACAATGATTATTATGTGGGTAAGTTTGAGGTCTGAGAATAATCTACTTAAAATATTCTAATATAAAAAAAGAGGAGGTTCTTCCCCTCTGCTCAGCACTGGTCAGGCCACACCTTGAGTACTGAACTCCTCAGTTCAGGAGAGATGTTGAGATACTGGAACGTGTTCAGAGAAGGGCAATGAAGATGGTGAGGGGCCTGGAGCACAGCCCTGTGAGGAGAGGCTGAGGGAGCTGGGGGTGTGCAGCCTGGAGAAGAACAGGCTCAGGGCAGACCTCATTGCTGTCTACAACTACCTGAAGAGACATTGTAGCAAGGTGGGCTTGGTCTCTTCTCCCAGGCAACCAGCAACAGGACAAGGGGACACAGCCTCAAGTTGTGCCAGGGGAGGTCTAGCCTGGATGTTAGGAGGAAGTTGTTGGCAGAGAGTGATTGGCACTGGAATGGGCTCCCAGGGAGGTGGTGGAGTCACCGTCCTTGGAGGTGTTGAAGAAAAGCCTGGATGAGGCACTTAGTGCCATGGTCTGGTTGACTGGATAGGGCTGGGTGCTAGGTTGGACTGGATGATCTTGGAGGTCTCTTCCAACCTGGTTGATTCTATGATTCTATGATTGTAAAGTTATTTGTTTGCATGGCCCTCACTATTTAGGCTGCCTGGTATTTTTTCATTAATACTCTTGGTCTTGTCTTTATTCAGACATAAAAGGAGATCCAGCTGTTTTACCACTGAAGTGCTTTTTGCTTTTTATTTTGCCTTCTGTTTTCACCTTTGACAGTGAGATTATTTCAAACTACTTAATGAACATGAGCAATGCAAATGAGTTCTCATTATTTGAATGGAATTGTTAATTAGTTATGTGCTTCAGTTTCTTTGTTTAAAGAATGAAGATACTTAGTGCATTTTTCTGCCTGAGGTGTTTGCTACAAACTCAAATGCTTATTTTTTCCACAGGAGAAGCAATAAATAGGAAGTATGACTCACCAAGCTTCAGCAAATCTTTTGCTTATGGAATAAAAACTCCTCACTTTAAAGATGGACGAGGTGTATCCAGATCCTTAAAATGGCCCCACGATCTTCAGTTGTAAGTTGTAGTGAGTTAACTAGATAATTAGTGTTGTGAGTTTGTATGGGAAGGTAATTTAACATCTGACAATCCCATTCTTAGCTACACTGAACTGAACAGAAAATCTCAGGAACAATTTTCGAAATACTTTATCCAATTCAGTTCTACTACAGTATAACAGCACCTGGCAGCTCTGTGGCATTGCATGAAGACACTTAGGACTTTTAATGGCAAGTTTCATCAATTTCTGAATTCATGTTTCTTCTGGCAGTTTTGCTGTTTCCTTCTAACATGTAAAATATTTTTAAATATTACTGAACAATTGATGAGTATTATTAAAGAAGGGTGAGTCTTAGAATCAACCAGGTTGGAGGAGACTACCAAGCTCATCCAGTCCAACCTAGCACCCAGCCCTATATAATCAACCAGACCATAGCACTAAGTGCCTCATCCAGGCTTTTCCTGAACACCTCCACGGACAGCAACTCCACCACCTCCCTGGGCAGCCCATTCCAGTGCCAATCACTCTCTTTGTGAAGAACTTTCTCCTAACATCCAGCATATACTTCTCCCAGCACAATTTGAGATTGTGTCCCCTTGTTCTGTTGCTGGTTGCCTGGGAGAAGAGACCAACCCCACCTGGCTACTTCCTCCCTTCAGGTAGTTGCAGACAGCAATGAGGTCTGCCCTGAGCCTCCTCTTCTCCAGGCTGCACACCCCCAGCTCCCTCAGCCTCTCCTCACGGGGATGTGTTCCAGGACTCTCAACAGCTTCATTGTCTTTCTCTGGATGCATTCCAGTACCTCAGCATCTCTCCTGAACTGAGGAGCCCAGAACTGGACACAGGACTCAAGGTGTGGCCTGACCAGTGTTGAGTACAGGGGAAAAATAACCTCCCTTGTCCTACTAGCCAAACTGTTACTATTTTGTGAGAATCAAACAAATGTCCAAGTCAAAATTCTGAAAGGAAAATGAGCCACATACAGTAAAATCAAAATAATAATTTTTTTGACGTGGGATCAATCTGTCTCAAAAGCAATCCAACTTTTTAATATCACATATCAATAAATAATACCTATGTTTCTTGTAGACTGCAATGAGGTCACCCCTGAGCCTCTTTTCCAAGCTAAACAAGCCCAGATTCGTTAGCTTCTCACCACAGGGCTGTGCTCCAGGCCCATCACCCTTCTCTGGACATGTTCCATTACCTCAACATCTCTCTTGAACTGGGGACTCCAGAACTGGACACAGTACTCCAGATGTGGCCTCATCAGGGCAGAGTAGAGGGGCAGGAAAACCTTGACCTACTAACCACAGCCCTTCTAATACTCCTCAGAATGGCTTTGGTCCTCCTGGCCACAAGAGCACATTGCTGGCTCATGGTCAACCTCCCATCCACTAGGACCCCCAGATCCTTTTCCCCTTCACTGCCTTCCAACAGGTCAGTCCCCAGCCTATACTGATCCCTGGGGTTCTTTCCCAAGTGCAAGACTCTACACTTGCCCTTGTTGAATTTCTCCCTGCCCAATCCTCCAGCCTAGATCAGTACATTATAAGGATTTTTCTCACTCATTGTCATAACTCCCTGCATATTTTAACATGGAATGTTTTCCTTTTAACAAGTAAAAATGTTTAAAATGTTTATGTTTGCATTTGGTTTTGGTTTATAACAAACAGCAAATGTTCTGAACATGTACTGAGAGAGTCCTTGGCTACTGGAATGGGCTGCCCAGGGAGGTGGTGGAGTCGCCGTCCCTGGAGCTGTTCAAGGCAGGATTGGACGTGGCACTTGGTGCCATGGTCTAGCCTTGAGCTCTGTGGTAACAGGTTGGACTTGATGATCTGTGAGGTCTCTTCCAACCTTGGTAATACTGTGAGACTGTGATACTGTGTTCAAAAAAAGCCTGGATGAGGCACTTAGTGCCATGGTCTGGTTGACTGGATAGGGCTGGGTGCTAGGTTGGCCTGGATGATCTTGGAGGTCTCTTCCAACCTGCTTGATTCTATGATTCTATGTTTATAACAGGAAGCTTTTCTAGAGTGGCTGTTTTGGAGCAAAGCACTGGTTTAAAATACTTCAGGTGAACTGTGTATATTACTCCCAAATATATTAACAGATGGTCACATTTAAAAGAAATAACAGCACAGGATTTATTTTTTTTTCCTATTAATAAACTAGAAATGTCCTTACTGACAGTGTAGCAGAAACTATGAATGTTCCCCCAGAGCGTGCGTTTGGAACGGTAATCCGGACGGACAAAAGTGGTAAGTTCAGGGGCAGAATAAAATCTTGTTAATGAAATGTTGGTGTAGTCTATAATTTGCCTGTAGTCTTAGAGGCAAGGTATAAAATTTTGCCAGTGACAGTAAAATTTTGGAGGGAAAATTTGAGAAGAATCAGTTACTATTGGGGAAAAAATTAATGCCAGCAATAAAGAAATGCAATTTTTTTGTGTGATTGTGTTGAGAGTGGTCTGTGATTTAAAAAAAAACCAAATCTCCTTTTGATGTCTCTGTTGAGAGTGTTCTGTGATTAAAAAAAACCCCAAATCTTCTTTTGATGTCTCTGTTAAGAGTGTCCTGTGATTTAAAAAAAACCCAAATCTTCTTTTGATGTCTCTATCTCAATGTAAACAGAATAAGAGATGACAGAAAACTGGCATCTACATGACAAAGTACACAGGATCACAGTTAAGTGATCCTGTGTACTTAGCTGCACCTAAGTTTTGGCAACAGGTTCCAACACTGATGGACTGTCATAGGATCATAGGATGTTAGAGGTTGGAAGGGACCTAAGGAGATCATCGAGTTCAATCCCCCTGCCAGAGCAGGACAATACTATCTAACACAGAGCACAGAAAAACACATCCAGACAGGCCTTGAAAGTCTCCAGAGAAGGAGACTGTTTAAATCAATGGCTGTTTAAATCAATGACATGTCTTTCATCTCATTGATTTTTTTTCCCCACCACTGTGTTCAGTTCTGGGCCCCTCAGTTTAGAAGGGACATTGAGATGCTTGAGCGTATNTGGCTACTGGAATGGGCTGCCCAGGGAGGTGGTGGAGTCGCCGTCCCTGGAGCTGTTCAAGGCAGGATTGGACGTGGCACTTGGTGCCATGGTCTAGCCTTGAGCTCTGTGGTAACAGGTTGGACTTGATGATCTGTGAGGTCTCTTCCAACCTTGGTGATACTGTGAGACTGTGATACTGTGATACTTCCATGAAAAGAGCAAAAATATCAAGCAATAGATGTGAATAACAAGTTGTTTGTTTAGGTAGCAGGGAGACAGAAAATAGAATTAAAATAAATATTCATAGAATCAGCCAGGTGGGAAGAGACCTCCAGAATCATCCAGTCCAACCTAGCACCCAGCCCTAGCCAATCAACTAGACCATGACACTAAGTGCCTCATCCAGTATGAACAGTTAATATGTGACCTTATTGGTAGCAGCACTAAATTCTGCCTGTAATTTGAAATGAGTGAGAAAACACATGGATCACAGAAAATTAAGCATAGACTCGATCAGGTTGGAAGAGACCTTCAAGCTCACCCAGGCCAACCTAGCACTCAGCCCTAGCCAGTCAACTAGACCATGGCACTAAGTGCCTCATCCAGGCTTTGCTTCAACACTTCCGGGCACAGCGACTCCACCACCTCCCTGGGCAGCCCATTCCAATGCCAGTCACCCTCTCTGGCAAGAACTTCCTCCTAACTTCCAGCCTCCCCCCATGTTCATTATGACAAAATTTTAGAATCATAGACTGGTTTAGGTTGGAAGGGACCTCAAAGGTCATCCAGTTCCAACCCCCAAAGATCATTCAGTTCCAACTCCCTGCCATTTTGAAAGGTAGTGAGCTCAAATGGTGTTGGGATTAGTATTTTTTAAACATGTTTACTGACTAGGGAATACAGTGCATATTTAGACAGCAAAAAAATGAGAGGCTCAAAGTTATTTAATTAGTCAAGACTAGAGATGACTTGTTCAAAGTCTACTTTTATACATACTTTGCTAGGTAGTGTAATGAAGTTAAATGTTTCGAATGTATAGGTATGCTTGTCCTATAAGGGAAAGCAGAATGAACTGAACAAAACAATTCATTATGATCCAGTAGAAGTCATGCATGTACACTGCTGTTAGAAGGGGAGTTGGTGAATTACTCCTATTTGTAATTGGACTTTGAATTAAACTTCTTGCACCCCAGAAGGTGACCTGGATGTCTTGAGAACTTGCATGAAGGCTGTAGCTGAGCGTGCCAGTGTTTAAAAATGATAATATGGTTAGGATATATAGAAAATGGGAAGAATAGCACAAAAATAGTGCATTGTCTTTCTAGAAATCAGTGGTGTGTAATGATCTGAAATACTACATTGACTGTCCCTTTGATTCTTGAAGAATCCTGAAATAAGACAAACTGGAAGTGATAGATTAATAATATAGATGTTCTTTTGCTCTCAATTATCTGGACATGTGTCAAGGTCCAGAGAATAGAGATTAAAAATATCTCTGTTGAGTGAAGCAAGGCATGCAGGCTGAGGTCCAGGAACTTCCAAGGCATTGTCTATTGATTTGCATCCCTGAGCTTTTTGGCCAAGCACCTAGTCTGAGTCCTGGAGGTTAGCAAAGGCAATCTTTATCTTTGTTGATTATGGAGAGACTTGCTGCAATCTTTATCTTTAGTGATGAACTAGAGAGAGGATTTAGATCTGTACTCAACACTGGTCACTCTGTACTCAACACTGGTCACTCTGTACCTAACACTGGTCAGGCCACACCTTGAGTACTGTGTCCAGTTCTGGGCTTCTTAATTCAAGAGAGATGTTGAGGTGCTGGAACGTGTCCAGAGAAGGGCAACAGAGCTGGTGAAGGGCCTGGAACACAAACCCTATGAGGAGAGGCTGAGGGAGCTGGGATTGTGCACCATGCAGAAGAGGAGGCTCAGGGGTGACCTCATTGCTGTCTACAACTACCTGAAGGGAGGCTGTAGCCAGGTGGGGGTTGGTCTCTTCTCCCAGACAACCAGCAACAGAACAAGGGGACACAGTCTCAAATTGTGCTGGGGAGATATAGGCCGGATGTTAGGAGGAAGTTCTTCACAGAGAGAGTGATTGGCATTGGAATGGGCTGCCCAGGGAGGTGGTGGAGTCACCGTCCCTGGGGGTGTTCAAGAAAAGCCTGGATGAGGCACTTAGTGCCATGATCTGGTTGATTGGCTAGGGCTGGGTGCTAGGTTGGACTGGATGATTTTGGAGGTCTCTTCCAACCTGGTTGATTCTATCAGAAGTAGACTCTGACAACATGAAATAACTCCAACTGTTGCAGGAAGCTTGTGCATGTCATGGATGGATTTGTGAAACTACATTAACGTGTTTCAAAATTCTTGGTATTGGCTGCATGTGAGTAGAGAAAGAATAGCGACCATTTGATCCGTGTATTGAAATGGCTCTATCCTATGCTCAGCAGTGCTTAAAATCAACATCTTGGAATGAGAACTCTCTTTTTCTTTAAGACTGTAAGCTAGTTTAAACCCATATCTGTTTTCTCCAGATGCATAACTAATTGAAGTGCTTCCTTCTGTAGGAGTTGGTGATCTTCTTCACTGCTGGGTTCCATGGGAGATCCTGCATGGCAAAGACAGAGAGCTAGCTGTGTTGACTGCGGCTCGGCAGAGTTTGAAAGAAGCTAACTATGAGCATTTTGACATGTTACTAGAAGCATTCAGGCATTATGATAAGGTTAGTGCTTTGAAAAAGTGTTATCATAAAGGAGTATCTGACATCAGTGTTGCTGTGCCGTGGAGATACAGACATCTGTCATGGTAGGCCTAGGCCAAAAATGGGCTTATCCATGTCCTGGCTTGCCCAGGCATATTTTTCTGCTCTCTCCCATTCTGCTGTGGGGAGAAGCAGCTGTGGGAATGAGGACAAAGAACCTGGAGCCACTGAGTCGAAGGACTCTGGCTTGTCCAGACATGTTCTCCTGCTTCCCCTCCTTCTGTGCTGGGGGAAGCAATGGCAGGAAAGGAAAACAAAGGCCCTGACTTTACCTAATATGGTCAAGCTTGCCAAAGTGCCATTCTTATTGGCTAATCTATGTCCAAAACCCCATTAGTCCCAGGCTGTATTGATAAAAAGGGATGAGCAGGTAGCACAGTGCTGCTACTACACCTCATTGCATCCTGAAACTGCCTGGAAACTCCACTGCCTTGAGTTTACGAGGAACAGGCTCTAAATGCCTGCACGTGATCGCCTGCACAGCCAGCGCGGCATTGTGCCAATCATGTTCTGCCTGCCCCTCTGCAAGGCTTCTGCTGAATCAGGATTAAAGAGGAACCAGGGCAGAGACTATGCCATAGACTCACAGCTTCCTGAGAAAAGAGCCTGGGAAACCCCAAAGCCTCTAATGGCTTTGAGACCATTGACAACAACCCCTCCACATGCTCTGGGTACTGTCTGATACTATTTTGTGAGTAAATACTGAAAGCCTCTTCTAATTCACTAATTGCCTTCTGCCATTAGCAGAAAGGGGCTTCCTTTGTCCATCTAGTGGGTAAGCAGTTTAATTAACCGCAAGAACCTTCTCTTCCAGTGTAATGTTTGCATTTGACACTTTAAGAACAAAGTGTTCTAGTTTTGCCTGTTCCCTGTGTGCATAAATTTCCAAACTCTTTGTTTTGAACCTTGTGAATAAGTTTTCTGGCAAGTTTTAATGTTAATAAAGAGTTTTCACAGTTTTTAACAATCTTTGCCTGGATATCAAAATTAATACAGATGATTAATTTTGCATAATCCATCACAACAGGATGAAACGTAAGCATAGCAAGGCAAATACAGATGAAGACCATAAAGACAATATGATTTTGTAGTTGTAGTATGTTGCTGGGTTGCTCAAAGGCTGTGTGGGAGACCAGAAAGACGTGAGCTTATACCAATATGATACATAGAAAGTCAATCTGTTTATTGAAGCTGAGCTTGATACTTACATAGTAGACTGGGTACATACATATGTAATTCTGATAGGCTTTGCTAGCCACAACAATTTCACTTGTTCCCAGGGCTGACCAGCCTGCCCCCCTTCAAGGCCCCCTTGCACAGCTCAGCTTACAGATAGCAGCTACTTTCTCAGCTTCTACCCAAGGCTACTTCCCCGCAGCTGTGCCTCTTATCAGAGTGACCCTAGCCTTACCCTGCCCATTCTCCTTATTTCAGACTACTCAATTCTGCTCAAACACTGACAGTATGTTTAATCTACTGTAATACACTGTGGAATTAAATACAACAGTGTTTGGAGACATTCACAACAGTATTTGGAATATCCAAGCTAACAGTGAGCAAGGAACATGTGAGCAGGAATAATCTTAGCATTTTTTACTTTTCAAAATTTGGTATTTCTTTAACAAAAAATGAGTTTTATTTATTTGGAGACATTATTTGAGATGGAGATCTGGTTTATCCTAAACATTCTTACTATTTGAATCAAACCACAGAATGCATCAGGTTGGAAGGGACCCAGTTGGAGATCTGATTTATCCTAAACATTCTTACTATTTGAATCAAACCACAGAATGCATCAGGTTGGAAGGGACCCAGTTGGAGGTCTGATTTATCCTAAACATTCTTACTATCTGAATCAAACCACAGAATGCATCAGGTTGGAAGGGACCCTTGAAGATCATCTTGTCCAGCACCCCTACAGGAGCAGGGCCATCTCCAGCTAGATCAGTACATTATAAGGGTTTTTCCTCAATCATTGTCATAAACCCCCTGCATGTATTAACACAGAATGTGTTTCCTTTTTGCTCTTCAAAATTTGGTATTTCTTCTTGAAAGAAAAATGATTGAAGGGATTATGTTCAAATTTCCTGAGCCACCAAGCCTCAGAATTTCAGGTATTTCCTTTTTTTTGTCTCTGGAAAAAAAAATATAGTTGACATTTTGCATATAGCCTTTGTAGTAACATATATAAATTGACTGATGCCTTACTTTCAAAGTAATTCTTGGCTTTACCTCAGCATTTATGATAAGATTGTTATCTTGTTACAATACCCTGTCAAAGTTTTTTACTCACAGATCACTGTTATTTAAACTGAAAATTATTTGCTGACACTATTATGTTCATGTGTTTAATTTCTGATTAGTTCAGGGGTTCTTTTTGTATTCAGTAATGTTGTTCTTCTGGAATGGTGTGTCTGATGCTTGTGGGGTGGGAGTATGTAGCTATATATAATTTATGTAGTTGCATATCTGGGTCTGTTTAGTCTGGAGAAGAGAAGACTGAGAGGGGATCTCATCAATGTGTAGCCAGGAGGAGGTTGCTCTCTTCTCTCAGGTGGCCAGCACCAGAACAAGAGGACACAGCCTCAAGCTACGCCAGGGGAAGTTTAGGCTTGAGGTGAGGAGAAAGTTCTTCACTGAGAGAGTCACTGGACACTGGAATGGGCTGCCCAGGGAGATGGGGGAGTTGCCATCCCTGGAGCTGTTCAAGGCAGGATTGGATGTGGCACTTGGTGCCATGGTCTAGCCTTGAGCTCTGTGGTAACAGGTTGGACTTGATGATCTGTGAGGTCTCTTCCAACCTTGGTGATACTGTGAAATACCTGAAGGGTAGCTGTCAAGTGGATGGGGCCATTCTCTTTGGTGGTCAGCAGCAATAGCTCAAGGAGCAATGGCTACAAAGTGGAACACAGAAGGTTTCACCTCAACATGAGGAGAAAATTCTTTACGGTGAGAGTGACAGAGTACTGGAGCAGGCTGCCCAGAGAGGTTGTGGAGCCTCCTCTGGAAACTTTCTAAACACACCCAGATGCATTCCTGTGTGGATTACCCTAGGGGATCCTGCCTTGGCAGGGAGGTTGGACTTGATGATCTCTGGAGGTCCCTTCCAGCCTTGAAAGTTCTATGATTCTATGACATGTTCCTTTTGGTGAAGGCTTTTTATAACAGCTGTTATAAAACTCTTTTATTTCCAATAGAATGGCAGTGGAATGATAGACAAGAACAACCTGCAAAAGTGCTGTTTCCAGCTTAATGTGAATCTAGATTATGAGCTCCTAGATGCCTTATTTGACTGTTGTGATTTGGATAAAGATGGTCTGATTAATTACCTGGACTTCATAAACTATCTAAACTGGAAAGACAAAATGGCTGTTAAAGAATTTGAAGCAAAAATAATTACAAAAGGTAGGTGATTGAATACAGGGAAATTAAGTGAGTATAGTCTTTTTCTTAGTTATTGAAAGGACATTGCTTTTGTAGACTAGGTGCTCCCTAAGGAGGGTAGGCTTTAAGGAGTACATTTAGTCCTTGCCTACCACTAGCAGAGCCTCAGATACAAATGTCTTTTGGAACTGTGGAGTTTTATGTTGCATGCTGAGAATATCCTATATATTAGGAGACAGTGAAAAATCAGAATCATTATAGCTTCTAGGCCTTTGGACTAAGATCATAGAATGGTTTAGGTAGGAAGTGACCTCAAAGATCATCCAGTTCCAACCCCTTCACTATAGGCAGGGACACCTCCCACTAGAACAGGTTGCTCAAGGCCTCATCCAGCCTGGCCTTGACCACCTCCAAGGAGGGAGAATCCACAACTTCCCTGGGCAACCTGTGCCAGTGTCTCACCACCCTCACTGGAAAGAACCCTTTCCTAACATCTAGTTTGAATCTCCCCTCTGAAGGTTTAAACCCATTACGCTTTGTCCTATCATTACCAGACCTTGTCACTAGTCCCTCCCCAGCCTTCTTGTAAATCCCCTTCAGATACTGGAAGGCCACTATAAGGTCTCCTTGAAGCCTTCTCCAGGCTGAAGAGCCCCAACTCTTGTAGCCTGTCCTCATAGCAGAGCTGCTGCAGCCCAATGAACATCCTTGTGGCCTCCTCTGGACTGGCTCCAACAGTTCCATGTCTTTCTTGTGTTGGGGGCTCCAGAACTGCACATAGTACTGCAGGGGGGATTTGATGAGAGCAAAGGGGCAGAATCCCCTCTCTTGCCCTGCTGGCCACACTGCTGTTGCTGCAGCCCAGCACAGGGTTGCTGTCTGGGCTGCACTCACACTGCAGGCTCATGTTGAGCTTTGTCATCAGCCCAGATTCCGAGGTCCTTTTCCTCAGGGCTGCTCTCAGCCATTCACCACTTAGCCTGAAGTTGTGCTTGGGACTGCACTGACCCAGGTGCAGGACCTTATATTTGGCCTTGTTGAATGTCATGAGGTTGGCCTGGGCCCACTTCTCCAGCCTGTTCAGGTCCCTCTAGATGGATCCCTTCCCTCTAGCAAGTCAGCTGTGGCACATATCATGGTGTAGTTGATTCCATGATTATCAGAAATACAGATGAATTACCTACTTTTAAAATACTGATTTAGAGTTTCTGCTGTCATTTAGAGTTTTTTCAGGGATTCAAGCAATGGTTTTTAACATCTTGGTTTATAATGCAGTGATAATGAATTCTGGATGTACCATGACATTTGTTCATAGGGAAAGAATTAGATGCTTTTGTACCTGAAGACGTAAATGATAAGTCACTGCTGGAGGAGAAACGTCTTGCATTAAGAGAGCTGGGAAGCTCCAAGGAGACACCAGAAACACTTAGATCAACAGAGCATGTATTTGCCAATTATCAAACAACTTCTTCTCAGTATAATGCTGTAGTAGGTGGTCTCCCAACAGTCTGTAAGTACAATGGACATTCTTCTCACTTTTGAGCATTATTTAGGATAAAATCAGGAGCAAGCTTTAAAAGTATTGCCACAAGTTCTAGCAATGTAGAACAATTAATTAGTTTAAATTTGTTTGGGATTGTGACTTGGAAGTTTGTGTGACTTGGATGTTTAGCATTATTAATGTATTCACAGAATCAGGTAGGTCAGAAGAGACCTCCAAGCTAATCAAGACCAACCTAGCACCCAGCCCTATACAATCAACCAGACCATGGCACTAAGTGCCTCATCCAGGCTTTTCTTGAGCACCTCCAGGGATGGCAACTCCACCACCTCTCTGGGCAGCCCATTCCAATGCCAATCACTCTCTCTGGCAAGAACTTCCTCCCAACATCCAGCCTAGACCTCCCCTGGCACAACTTCAGACTGTGTCCTCTTGTCCTGTTAGTGGTTGCCTGGGAGAAGAGACCAACCCCACCTGGCTGCAACCTTCTTTGAGGTAGTCATAGAGAGCAATGAGGTCTCCCCCAAGCCTCTTCTTCTCCAGACTAAACAGCCCATCTCTCTCAACCTCCCCTCACAGGGCTGTGCTCCAGCCCCCTCACCAGCCTTGCTACCCTTCTTTGAACAGTTTGAGCATCTCAAGATCATTCTTAAATTGAGTGGCCCAGAACTGAACACAGTACTCAAGATGCAGCCTAACCAGTGCTGAGTACAGGGGCAGAATGACCTCCCTGGTCCTGATGACCACACTATTCTTCATACATGCCAGGATGCCATTGGCCTTTTTGGCCACCTGGGTACACTGCAGGCTCATGTTCAGTTGGCTGTCAATCAGTACTCGCAGCTCTCTTTCTGCCTGGCTGCTCTCCAACCACTCTGTCACCAGCCTGCAGTGCTGCATGGGATTGTTGTGGCCAAAGTGTAGACCCTGGTGAATCTCATGCTGTTGGACTGTGCCCATCTGTCCAGCCTGTAAAAGGTCCCTCTGCAGAGCACTCCTGCCCTCAATAGTTTGACACTTGCTCCCAACTTGGTGTAATCTGCAAATCTACTAATGTTGGACTTGATCCCCTCATCCAGATCATCAAAAAAGCTACAAAATAGGATTTGTCCCAGCACTGATCCCTGGGGGACACCATTAGTGACTGGCTGCCAACTGGATGTGACACCATTTGCGGCCCCTCTCTGGGCACAGCCACCCAGCCAGTTCCTAACCCAGTGCCAAATTTCAAACCATGAAAGTTAACCTTGATGTCTTTGAGAAACAGCACTACTAATTTTATGAGAACAGTACCTTCTTGGAGTCATCTGAAAATGTTTTCAGCTGGAAATACTGAATAAGTACTAGTATATTACTGCAGGATCAGCAGTCAGGCCACACCTTGAGTGCTGTGTTCAGTCCTGGGCTCCTCAATTCAAGAGAGATTTTGAGATACTGGAAGGTGTCCAGAGAAGGGCAACGAAGCTGGTGAGGGGCCTGGAGCACAGCCTTGTGAGGAGAGGCTGAGGGAGCTGGGGATGTGCAGCCTGCAGAAGAGACGGCTCAGGGCAGACCTCATTGCTGTCTACAACTACCTGAAGGGAGGCTGTAGCCAGGTGGGGTTGGTCTCTTCTCGCAGGCAACCAGCAACAGAACAAGGGGACACAGTCTCAAGTTGTGCCAGGGGAGGTCTAGGCTGGATGTTAGGAGGAAGTTCTTGACAGAGAGTGATTGGCATTGGAATGGGCTGCCCAGGGAGGTGGTGGAGTTGCCATCCCTGGAGGTGTTGAAGAAAAGCCTGGATGAGGCACTTAGTGCCATGGTCTGGTTAATTGCCTAGGGCTGGGTGCTAGGTTGGACTGGATGATCTTGGAGGTCTCTTCCAGCCTGGTTGATTCCATGATTCTCTGATTTCCTTTTGTCATGCTTTGTGATGTAGCCACAGCTAGCAATTCTAGAAATATAAAAAGAGAGATGAGGAAGAAAAATAGATATTAGTGAGCCTGTGCAAAATGAAACACCAGGTTTGTTCATTTTTCATGCACAGTGCTTTATACTCCTTACGTGCAGGCTTTTCCATGCTACCTACTGACTGATTTCCACAGGTTATCCAGTGTGCGGTGTTCCAAGTATTCGTTTGGATATTCCTGCTCCTCGGACTCGCCGTGTCAGTGACGGAACTAATTATGGTGATCAGGGCAATGCTTATTCATTATTGTTCCCTTCTGTCTTCAGTCAAAAGGGAGTGTATGAAGGAGACTTGTTTAAAGCAAGACCAAAGGCAGAGGTACAGTGCTGTTTTCCCCAACATTCTTCCAAGGTGCCTCTAGCCACGTGGGAGTGGGAAGTCCTATTATCCAACAAACAGGCTGTACAATTCATTGTTGTTGCATTACTTTGTTTCTTTATATCCATTCAATTCTATTTTCCATTGAACTCGGAAAAAGTACTCTTCACATCAAAAATTATTCATCAAGGAGGTAGATCCAACTTGAGTATGTAATATGGGGAGGTAGATCAGGCTGTTGCCACTTGCGTGCTCGAATATTGTTTTGAACAATATTTGAATAATATTCAGGAATGTGAGAAGAGCAAAGCTGTTGTGAAATTCTCACCACTGTGGGTAAGAGAACTGAGGTGCTTGAACGTGTCCAGAGAAGGGCAATGAGGCTGGTGAGAGGCCTTGAGCACAAGCCCTACGAGAAGAGGCTGAGAGAGCTGGGATTGTTTAGCCTGGAGAAGTGGAGGCTCAGGGCAGACCTTATTGCTGTCTACAGCTACCTGAGGGGTGGTTGTAGCCAGGAGGAGGTTGCTCTCTTCTCTCAGGCAGCCAGCACCAGAACAAGAGGACACAGCCTCAAGCTGTGCCAGAGGAAATTAAGGCTTGAGGTGAGGAGAAAGTTCTTCACTGAGAGAGTCATTGGCTACTGGAATGGGCTGCCCAGGGAGGTGGTGGAGTCGCCGTCCCTGGAGCTGTTCAAGGCAGGATTGGACGTGGCACTTGGTGCCATGGTCTAGCCTTGAGCTCTGTGGTAACAGGTTGGACTTGATGATCTGTGAGGTCTCTTCCAACCTTGGTAATACTGTGACACTGTGATACTGCTCTCATAGGCTTGCTGAGATGTAAAAAAGCAAGAACACAAAACATAGATGAGACATACATAAGGTATACTCTGGGATAAGGTAGAGGGGTGGAAAGAAGGTGCAAGGGTTGTTGGGAGCCCCTCATGGGGACTCTGATTTCTGGGATGGGTTCTGTGTTTCTGTATTACCTTTAACTTGTCTATTTCTGTCTACAGCTGTAACTATTGTAACTATCTGCTTGTATATTGTGCTAAGCTGTGAATATAAAGCTTCATTCCTTAACTTCCATCTGGCTGAGTCTAGTCTGGGTGATTTCATAAGTGTGGGGGGGCAGGTAACTCCCAAACCATCACAGGCTTTTAAAAATCATGTACTTTCCCTGAACCTTCTGTATTTGATTTTTCCAGTGTTGGTGTTGCCTCAGCATTACTTTATTAACTAAAGACAATTTTGTACACCAGAGCTTTCATCCCAATAAGGTTCAATAAGATTCCCAATCCCAGTAAGATTCAGATTTACATAAACTTTTTTTTTTGCTAAGAACACAAGATGTAGCCTATAGTTTTTGTTTAGGAGTGGAAAAATACTCTTTGGCATACAGAGATTGCTAAGCAGATTCTGTGTAGTTTAAAGGAAATGTTAACCAGAATTAGATGATTTGTATTGTTTTGTAGATTGCCGAAATACTCCGCAACATTGGTATGAACGTCTCAGATGAAAGGCTGGAAGAGATATGGAAGCAAACCTGTATGAAACACCAAAAAGAAGAGATTTGTGTAGAAAGCATCAGGAATGTTCTGGATGAAATTCATGGATCACACACAAAGCCGAGTTGCCAATTCTAGTCTTTGGGCATTACATTTATTTAAATTGACATTGGTCCTAATTCTGATGCTGAGTTCAATAAAAGGTTTTCAATAACCTGCTCAATAACGTTTACAGAGATGCAATTCACTGTTCTCTAAATAGTGGGTTCATCACAGCCACACCTTACTGCTCTCATTGCTGTTAGTAGGAACTGCTAGCTGTAGAAATAAGGAATCACATGTTTGCAAGAGGAATGCAAATCCCTTACATTTTTTATTTCACCTTTTTTACATCTAGAGTCACAGAGTCATCGAATGGCTTAGGTTGGAAGGGACCTCAAGGATCATCCAGTCCCCACCCACCTTCCATGGGCAGGGACACCTCCCACTAGAACAGGTTGCTCAAGGCCTCATAGAGTCTGGCCTTGAACACCTCCAGGGAGGTTGTGAATCACAGCATCACTGAATGTGATCAGAGATCACATTTGCTGATTCTGTGCTCCACAACCTCCCTGGGCAACCTGTGCCAGTGTCTCACCACCCTCACTGCAAAGAACCCTTTCCTAACATCTGGTTTGAATCTCCCCTCTGCCAGTTTAAACCCATTCCCCCTCATCCTGACATTACCAGACCTTGTCAGTAGTCCCTCCCCAGCCTTCCTGTAGCTCCCCGTCAGATACTGGAAGGCCACTATAAGGTCTCCTTGAAGCATTCTCTTCTGCAGGCTGAAAAGCCCCAGCTCTTGTAGCCTGTCCTCATAGCAGAGCTGCTGCAGCCTTCTGATCATCTTTGTGGCCCTCTGTACTCATCTAAGTCTAATAATACTTAAATCATGGACACACAGTGCATTTTTAATTAGTTTTTGTATTCTTATAAACAGAAAGACACTTTTGAAAGTACTTAATATAAATGTTTCAGATATGCAAGACTTCTTAAGGATTATTGTAATGGAATGGCATCTTGCTATATTTTTAATAGAATAGAATCAATCAGATTGGAAGAGACCTCCAAGATCATCCTGTCCAACCTCGCACCCAGCCTTAGACAATCAACCAGACCATGGCACTAAGTGCCCCAAGCAGGCTTTTCTTCAACACCTCCAAGAACAGTGACTCCACCACCTCCCTGGGCAGCCCATTCCAATGCCAATCACTCTCTGGCAACAACTTCCTCCTAACATCCAGCTTAGACCTCCCCTGGCACAACTTGAGGCTGTGTCCCCTTCTTCTGTTGCTGGTTGCCTGGGAGAAGAAATCAACCTCACCTGGCTACAGTGTCCCTTTAGGTATTTCATAGAATCAGTCAGGGTTGGAAGGGACCACAAGGATCCTCTAGTTTGAAACCCCCTGCCATGGGCAGGGACACCTTACCCTAGAGCAGGCTGCCCACAGCCTCATCCAGCATGGCCTTAAACACTTCCAGGCATAAGACCTCAACCACCTCCCTGGGCAGCCGATTCCGAGCTCTCACCACTCTCATGCTGAAGATAGTCTGTTTCAATGCCACTGTGGTACATAAAGCAAGGCAAATCATTAAGCTGATAGCAAGAGATGTTTGTTATACTGAGATGTAATTCTTCCTTTGTGTAAATTCACCAAAGAGATCTACTCTTACACCTGTAATAGGCCTGGATTAGTGCACTGGCTCATGCTGACATGAAAATGAAGATCAGATTCAGTCTGTTAGCATTCTTAAATGTTAGGTTGCTTGATCTAGGGTCAAAGCTAATGCTGTCTGCCAGTGTTAGTGTTGTTATTATTCAGTCTCAGTGGGAGTGTAGAATAATGCTGTCTCTGTACTTCTTCCTATTCCAATGGATTGATATGAGTAACAAAACAGCACTTGTACAAGGAATTCACTTAAAGTGTGGTACTGCTGAAAGCCAAATGTGAATCCCTTCCAGACTTCTGATCTCTCAATAAGCATCTCTTTTGAAGTCCTTATTTGCATTTTCTTTAGAAGGGAAAGCAGTGCAAAGAATATCTGAGAAAACAAAATGTTAATGATTAATTACCTCATTTGAACTGGACTTAAATTACAGTTAAAAAAGCAACATAATGCATAGGGTTTGGTGTTTGTTTGGTTTATTGTTTGGTTGGTTTTGGTTATTTTAATTCTGCTTTCATCCTTATTCTACAGGCAGGGAAACAAAAGACTTGTGTTGCCATTAGCTGTCTACTGAAGACAGTATGCAACTATCTCTGCATAAATTGTCTGTCACAGACCTGGTTTTCTAAGTTAATCACACAGACACTTGTGTAAACCAATTAACTCTTGTTAAAACCATTAGTTAACCCTTGTTAAGTAATCACCAATGTTTAATACATCCTTACATAAAGTTGTACACAATCCACCTCTAAATTAGCTTTGACATTGAACGTAATACCACTAACAGAGGGATAAGGTTGGGACTAAAAGCTTAGATAGTATTTCTCACTCTAACAGTAGCTGCTGCTTTTCTAAAAGTTGGGGATTTTAATTGCTGGAAACAATAGCAGTAGCCTGGATACACTGCCACAGAAAGTGCTAGAACTTCATTACTGACTCTTTTTTTTGCTTCAAGCCATTCCCCACCATTTACTGTGCTTGTCAGCTCAGACAATTTGCTTAGGAATCATACTGAGGATGGTAGGAACGCACAGCCTGATAGCGTTTGCAGGTGGTCAGAGGTGTGCTAATGATGCTCCAGTGTCATGATTATTGGTCTTTCGATTTGAGAAGAAGAACTGAGAGATTATTGAACAAAATGCTGCATGACACTTAAATAAAGCTAGGCATGGTTCAGATGAGTGATGATTGTTTCCCTTTCTATTGCTTCTTTACTGGAGAATCGTGCCAGCAGAGTGCTGTCTCCCAAAGGGCTTTGCATGAATTCAAGAGCTTTAGGCCCTGAGGCTTGAAAGATGTCAAATATGTCTAATTCTCCCTTGGGCTAACTGCTTAACAGAATTGGTGGGGAAAAAAAGATCCTATTTGAAATGAAGGGTAAAGAAACTAATGTTTTATATGCTGTAACACAGTTTCTGTTTATTATTCTCTTCTTCAGTGCAAAAATGAGGTAGGGAAAAACAACCTCTCCGCTTTTATTGTGTTCCACTGAAGAAAGTAGAAAAAATACAATACAAAGAAAACAGTGGAAAGNGTCTTTTTTTGTTTGGTTGGTTGGGTTTTTTTTTCCAAGGAGAACAAAAACTTTTCTAAAAATAATTCTGTTTGTTTTTCTTTGAT
>WAAF01014247.1:0-15033 GCA_013400475.1 Tricholaema leucomelas | reverse complement strand
TTCTATGATTCTATGATTCTATGATCTTCTAGGCTGAGGACTGACAGCAAACCTTGTGACTTCCTCTGGCCTCAAGAACACCCAGGCTCTAAGCTGGTGCATTTAATCTTTCTTTCGGGGTGACAAACAGTTCACTAGGGGGAGAGAGAAAAAAAACCAAACCCGGTACTATTTCAGAAAATTACTGATTTTAAGGTAAAAATACGAAGATCCCAAAGCTAACACCAAAGATTTTAAATTTTCTCACTGAGAAGCAATGTTTACAAATTGTAAGTGGCTGTCTGCATCTTGAAAGCAGAAAGGAGACTTCAAACTCCCAAGCATGGGTGTTTGGGGAGAGGTCATAGAATCATAGAATCAACCAGGTTGGAAGAGACCTCCAAGATCATCCAGTCCAACCTAGCACCCAGCCCTAGCCAATCAACCAGACCATGGCACTAAGTGCCTCAGCCAGGCTTTTTTGAACACCCCCAGGGACGGTGACTCCACCACCTCCCTGGGCAGCCCATTCCAATGCCAATCACTCTTATCTGGGAAGACCTTCCTCCTAACATCCAGCCTGTACCTCTGCTGGCACAACTTGAGACTGTGTCCCCTTGTTTTGCATTTCTTGAATTTTTCCAGTTCAATATTTGAATCCTCAGGTCATTTCTGCTTCTACCTCAACCCCATGATGATGGCAGAGCCACAGCAAGCTCGGAACATATCACTGGCACTGCTTCACCAGGACCACCCAATGATGCTCACAGCATCCCCAGCTGCACAGACTGAGAGCTGTGGAGCAAGACTACATCACTATATCTTAGCTTAGGCTCAGCTGCTAAGGCCTTGCACCCACCATTGCCTGGCTTGTCCCTTTCATCCCAGCATACCAGGGTGTTCCTGGACCTGGTGGCTGTAGTCCATCATTCAACCAGTGAAGGGAAAACAGGTTTGATAAGCAAACTTTCTCAAAGCAGGTCTGGTTTACATCCAAGCAAGCTGAAGCATTCTGCCAGTGAGGGAGTTACCCATAGATTTTGCCAATTGCACAGATTTTTGTTTCATCTTAATGCCATCACCCTACTTTCAGCTCAACTCCTGGTAACAGAGGGTGTCTCATAAACACAGCTAATTAAAAGATCACAGTAATCCCTCTATGCATTCAAAATATACAAGTTAAAAACGTATTAACATACTCAAAGTGATGGAAAGTTAAAAGAAATGGTACTCATGCTGTGGCCTCTCTATAAGCTAGAGGCTGGATTTTGTTCTCCTGGTTGTGCTACCTAAAATAGCTGTTTGCTAAGATACGACTCAATTGCTCCCTGATGTTTTGTAACAGGCAAAGAGATTGTCTCACTTTTGAAATGTCTAAGATTTCAAAGTTCCACAGAGATAGTCTTCCAATTCCCACTGGCCTCCAGGAAATGCTTGTAAGCCATGAGTTTGGATCAAAACAGCACATTTTTATCAAATCATGTTCAAGTTATTTTTTCCATTACCAATTTCTCCCCACCAAATACTTATTCACTTTTGCATTCTTTGCTATTTAGAAACACAGGAGGAGAGAACAAATGCATCAGCCAGCAGTGCAGTGAGAATTATCTCTGGAAGCACTAACGGCTTCTCACTCAGCAAAGAGCTTTTGTTGTAGGGAAGCATAGTTCAGAGAAGGAAGCCAAGGAAATGGTACCATTTCACATGAAAACACAGAGGTGGCCAAACCTCTGACATTACACAATGGGATCATCAGCTGGGTTGAAAACAAACACATCACTGCGGTGCTGAGCTGCACTGTACACATGGTGCCCTAGAGACCCATCTGTCCTGGGTTCAGCAGGGCAGTTAAAGAGTTGAGCTTTTTAAACAGATGTGGAATCAGGTCCAGATTTCCCTCACCGTGTCTGCAGAGCCTGGGCTAGCCAATGTGCATTAGACGTGAAGGGAGAGCTTGGCAAAGCATATGCTGGACAGTGCTGCCTGCCATTCCCACCTCATCCTGCCTGGGCTTGTCCCTTCAGGCCAGCAGGCAGAAAGGAAAGCAAGGAAATGAGGTCTGGTATGACATCCTCACAAAATTGAATGACAATAATGACTTAAACCAAAACATTTAAGATTCATATTGATTTGAAAATAAGGGGCGAGCTGGAAAGGTGAGTCTTGATCCACACGGAAGTCCAGCATCTCCCTGCTACATGACCATGCTAAGGTTCTAGAGAGCACTAACCTACTTTCTTTCCTCCAACATCCCTAGAGGACTGAGAAAGGCCTGACACAGTCCTACAAAAGCAGGACAGCAATGAGGCAGCCCGGCAGCTGGAGTGACATTATGGAGCTGCTCCCTTGTCGCATGGACCTGCTCACCTGCCTGCAAGGTGTTTGGAGCCAGCAGTCCCACTCCAAGCTAGGTAGAGCCTGAGTGCTCCTTCTTCACTCCTCAGTGGAATGCTGCATGCTCATCATCCCCTGGGAACACCAGGATCCAGCAGACCCACTCTGCTGTAGCCCTCAAATACCAGTCTGTAATCTATCAAGTCACAAGCAGGTGAAAGAGGCTTCCAAGACCTACAGCTCTGGGACAATATCCCTTAAGGCAACTCTATATATCTAAAATTAATTACACTCCCAGCTCCCAAGAAGCTTGTGAGAAGACACCTGTACAGGCACAGTCTGGAACGGTGTTCACATGTAAAAGGTCCAGAGATAAGGGACAGGGATGTTCAAAAGCATGGAAAGGAAATTACAATTATTACTAAAGTAAGGTCTTTCTCATGAAGAGGAAAAACAGAACAGTGAAAGGGAGGCAGAAAAGAGGGCTGAAACTCAACAACAACGTGTAGCAGGCAGGCAAGAACCAGTGATGTGCCACTGCCTCACTTCATCAACTCCACAGAGGACTGATGGAATCATAGAACTACAGAATGGTCCGGGCCAGAAGGGACCTTTAGAGGTCATCTAGCCTGGCTCCCCCTGCAGTCAGCAGGGACATCCGCACCAGATCAGGGCACCCAGGGCCCCATCAAGCCTCACCTTGAATGTCTCCAGGGAAGGGGTCTCAACCACCTCCCTGGGCAACCTGTTCCAGTGCTCCACCATTCTCATAGTAAAGAACTTGTTTCTAATATCCAATCTAAATCTGCTCTTCTCAAGCTTGAACCTATTGTCCCTTATTCTGTCACCGCAAGCCTTTGTAAACAGCTTCTCTCCATCCTTCCTGTAGGCCTCCTTCAGGTACTGGAAGAAAATGATAATGCAGCAGACTTAAATAAACCAGATAATAAATACTTTTTCTTGCAATACTAAACTGCAGTACTTGGGATGAGATAGAGGCTAGAGGATCGAGGAGGTTCACATTGGACACAGACAAATTAATGAGGGCTGGCTCTGGTGGAGGCACTGTAGCCAAAAGCCTGCCTGTACCAATGGGTACACAGAGATGCTGCTGACTGTAGACAAGATATAGACACGGTGGAAGTCCTTCTGCTCTTGTGCTGCCATTTGCCAGTGATTTATCTAAGCCTGCCCCAAATTAGCCACCACCACTACACTATCTTTAGAAACTGCTGAACACTACTGGACCAAGGCTGCATGTTCTGCTTTGATTTGCTTCAAAGTTCTTGCTGCAAACAGGAATGTCAAGCAAGAGCAGCTTGCTCTCAGCCTGCCCAGCTACCTGAGTTTGTTTGAAGGCAAGATAAAGCTGCCCTCTGAGTGTTATGACAAGAAGCCTTTTAGCAAAAATGAAGCAGAGAGAGTCTGTTTACAAGAAATGCTTGTAAATGGAAACCAAACCCCAAATCTGAAAGAAAAACCACATGGCCATAATCTCTCTCCCATGAGAGGAGTAGTAATTCCTATGTCACCCTGCAAGCTAAATGGTCTTCTCTAACTAAACGAGGATTATAACTGCATTCCTGGACCTGGAAAGTGCTCTGAAGTGTGAGGAGGGGAAAAGTCCTCCCTTCATACTGTGTTGTATGTCCCGGGAACAGCCAGATGAAAGGTTATGGATCAGCTCAGTTAGTTTACAGAACAATCCAAATGATTTTCCTGGAATGAAACTTTGACACGGAACGTTTCCAGCAGGGATGGATACCAGCCTGCTTCTACTGCTTCACTGTCAACAGGAAACATGGAGTATTTGCAGGGATTCACTGAATTTCATAAAGTCAGCCCTATAGGTGCAAAGGAAATGTGGACTTAAGAGGCTGTTGGACTATTTAATTTGCCAGCAGATGTTGCGTGCAAAGACTGGACTTCAGCTTGTACTTCATCCCAGCTAGGCAATAAGCTAGGTTTCAGTTTGCTCTGAATGACTGCAAGGTGGGGCTCACAGCGGGCCAGGATATGCTCATGTGTCCGCATATGGACAGACAGAGGCATGAACCAGCCCTTCGACAAGCAACAAGCCTTTACACCACGGCTTTTAATGCCTTAGAGCTGCAAGAAAGATTTCACCTAAAGGCTTCTAAGCCTTCCTCCATTCTGCCCAAGGCAATGTGAACCATCTCTGGAGGGCAGGGGGACAGGCTAGAGAGGTGGGCCCAGGCCAACCTCATGACGTTTAACAAGGCTAAGTGCAAGGTCCTGCGTCTGGGTCGGCGCAATCCCAGGCACAGATACAGGCTGGGTGGTGAATGGCTGAGAGCAGCCCTGAGGAAAAGGACCTGAGGATCTAGAGTGATTAAAAGCTCAACATGAGCCGGCAGTGTGCACATGCAGCCCAGACAGCAACCCTGTGCTGGGCTGCATCAAGAGCAGTGTGGCCAGCAGGGCAAAGAAGGTGATTCTCCCCCTTTACTCTGCTCTCGTCAGACCCCACCTGGAGTACTGTGTGCAGTTCTGGAGCCCCCAACACAAGAAGGACATGGAACTGCTGGAGCCAGTCCAGAGGAGAGCCACGAAGATGATCAGAGGGCCGCAGCAGCTCTGCTATGAGGACAGGCTGAGAGAGTTGGGGCTCTTCAGCCTGGAGAAGAGAAGGCTTCGAGGAGACCTTAGAGTGGCTTTCCAGTATCTGAATGGAGCCTACAGGAAAGCTGGGGAGGGACTATTGACAAGGTCTAGTAATGTTAGGACGAGGGGGAATGGGTTTAAACTGGCAGAGGGGAGATTTAGACTGGATGTTAGGAGGAAGTTCTTTACAGTGAGGGTGGTAAGACGCTGGAACAGGTTGCCCAGGGAGGTTGTGGATGCTTCCTCCCTGGAGGCGTTTAAAGCCAGGCTGGATGAGGCCTTGAGCAAGCTGCTCTAGTGGGAGGTGTCCCTGCCTATGGCAGGGGCTTGGAGCTGGATGATCCTTGAGGTCCCTTCCAACCTAAACCATTCTATGATTCTGTGATTCTATGACCTCCTCCAAATCCCATCTACATCTGGTGGTGGTACCCATGGAACTATAGGGCTGGCAGAAAGCCTGAAAACCAGTCAGCAGTGGCAATGCAACCAGCAAAAAAAAAAATATGGAATAACTACACAGTGTTGTGCTAGCATCATGTAATGTCAACAGGGAATAAGTGACATCACCAAGAGTTCAAGGTCAAAACCAAAGTCCCAGTTAGAATGGTATAGGCAAATGTGTAAGAAAACAGCCAAGCCCTTGTTATCCTTGAGAAAACTCGGGAGACAAGACTCTTGCACCCACACAGCTAAGCATCCTATTGCACAGCCTATTTTCACAGGGTGGGCACAATGAAAGGGCTCACTGCACAGCAGTCATATCAGGAGAGATGTCCTGTACCCAGATCACCCCACACAAGAGCAAAGCAGGAACTTAAATGTTAAGTATTTGCCCTCGAACACAGCCATGTTCTCTTGACACCCACAGTTACCAGACTGAGTGCTCAGGGAAATGAAACAGCACATCAAGACAGTAACCACATGCTGCTGAGCACTGTGGTGGAGACACTGGCACTGATGCCTGCAATTCACAGCACTCTCTCTGATCAGCACTTTGTGTGGCAAATGCTCACAGTGAAGTGCCTGAAAAATCACTGCAGTGAGTGCTTGCCCAGCCCTGAATCCCAGTCAGCTCAGACCCTCAAGCTACTGCTGCTTTCCCAAATAACTCTCAACTTTCAGCTTTCACTTGAGAATGCAACACGCTGCAAAATTCCAGGAAAACTGCTGACACTTTTAGCTGCATCACACTCAGAAAACAAAATCAAGGAATGCTCCTTAAAGCATCACCCAAAAGCAAATAATTCAAACATCAGAGGAACTAAAGTCCGTAAAGCTGGACCCTTTTCTAGCTGAGCTCTGGTTATGCCCCGGTATACTTATGCACATTTAACAGAGGCATGTGGCAACCTCATAAATACAGCTGCCACTTTTCAAGAGCTGAAATTTCACCAAGGGCTGTTGGTCAGTGTGCTAACCATCACGACAGGCTGGGTTGTTGCAAAAGGGAGTTGTTTTCATAGTCAATTATGCCATTATTTCCAAAACATGCTTTATGTGACAGCATATAAATCTTGACAGGCCTCTCCTGAGCACACTCTGCCCCACATAAATAACAGCAGCAGAGAACCACTTAACAAAAGCATTAGACTCAAAAGACAAACAGGGCTGGATCATGGGAGAACGCTGGCAAGAGGCACAAGCCTGTGATAGCACAGCAGCCAAAGAAAACAGGTCTACTCTGAGGCTGTCGTTCACACAGATGAAAAAGCAGAGATAAAAAATGTTAACTCCACAGGTAGCAGCTGTAGTAGCGCATTTCTAATTCTAGGTAGTGCTTATTATTTCCCTTCTTTCAAGAGCTAAGAGGGTCTTTAGATATACTAGCAGCTTGCAGGAGACACAGTGATACTTGCACCACAACATGATGGAGAAGAGGAAGGAGAGGGGGAGACCTTATTCCTCTCTACACCTACCTGAAAGGAGGTTCTAGTGGGGTGGGGGTTGGTCTCTTCTCCCTAGTATCCTACTAGGGGTAGCATGAGGCCTGAAATTGTGCCAGAGGAGGTTTATATTGGATATTAGGGGGAAAAAAATATTTACTGCAAGTGGTCAAGCATTGGAACAGGCTGCCCAGGGGGCTGGTAGAGTCACTGTCCCTGGAGGCATTCAAAAAATGTAGACATGGCATTCTGGGACATGGTGGTGGTAGGCTGATGCTTGGACTTGATGATCTTAGAGGTTTTTTTTTCCAATCAAAACAATTCTCTGATTCGATGAAGTACACTGAAGATGCCACAGGGGACAGGAAGAGGAGCACTGTGGCTTTTTCTCAAAATTGAAAATGGTTTGCAAGATTATGTTGTTGACCCTGCAATACGAAATCAACACTCAGACAGGGGCAGGGCAAACAAGACAGGATTGATTTGCAGGAGGAAATAGGAAGGTAGGAGTGCTGCTGGACACTGCTAGGTGTCCAGGCAGGCAGCTGCTTCAATGCTGGGCATATTTTCCTTCAGAAATTAAATGGGAAGAGCTCACAAAAATACAATCTTGTCCAGGACAGATGAGAAGGACCCCAGAAAGTGAACAGACAATGCTCAGATGATCCATACCCTTTTTAGTTACATGACCTGCATGGCATTTATAGTCTTCTCTGTAGCATTTGACTGGAAATCTGTGGGTTTGCATTTTTGGAAAAGATGTTTCACCTTTTGCAATAAATTCTTGGCTAATGGAAACTCAAAGAGATATAAAGGAAACACTGGACATGGTCCTACTGATGGGCTAAGAAAACACTTCAGAACCATATGTCAGCTAAGGACAGATTCATGGGCAGCATGTCCTTATCTGTGCTACAAAGGTTTTTGGAAGCATTACTGCTATGAGAGATAAAGAAAATTTACTGGGGTGCATACATTTCCAGCAACATGCCTACATTTCCAAAAAGCATTTTATAGGATTCAGATTAGAGATCAGGAGCTGAAGCCAAGAGGAAAAATTGCAGGATTAAAAACACTGCATTAAGCACGAGAGACAAAACATGACTACTCAGTCAAAACCAGGATTTTAGCAGTGGGAAAAGAAAGATGAGTGAGTTGTCCAAGAACTGTTTTCTAGTGACTAGACATTTCATTCTACCCAGCTGCTTTTATGTCGTGAGCTAGGTACACACTCTTCTAGATAGACACGAAAATAAGCATTTTCTGTGAAGTTAAGGGACAGTTTCCTCCTTTCTTTGACAGGCAGGGAGCTGAAACCAGGAGATTAAGATGAAAAAATGTCCACTTTCTGTGGAGCAATTAATGATCACAAGGGGCTGAGCTTTCACAAGTCTTGCACCCCATCCATATTTGAAGCCTGGTTCCCACTGATCTGATTCTTGGTGCAGCTGTGAGCGCTCACTACTACTGCCAATGCAAACCACAGTCCCCGGCTAGGTGTCACCTGAGAAAAGAGCTCTAAACATCTTCGCTGCACCAGAGGGAGCTGGAAGGTGAGCTCCAGCTCTCACCAGCCTTCCTTTTCTGCTGCCTTTGCTTCATTTTTACATGTCCTCCTCCCACATTTCCAGAAGAAAAGGGTCATGATAGAGGTAAAGCCCTCACAATCTTGTCCTCATGGGAAGAGAAGGGGACTAAAGGGGCTGAGGAGGAAGAGGGCTGCTTTGGGTGCAGACAAAAGACGACTTAATCTTCCACTCCATCTTCATGCCAGGGCAGATGCCTCTCCCTGGGACACTGGTCAAGGCAGAGGTGCCTTGGAATAGCTTCATCACCACTGCAAAGGCCTTTCCTGTGCAACCATCATGTATGGGAACAGCAGCACTGGGTAACTTCTGGTACACCTCAGAGGATAAGGGTGTACCTTTTCCTCCCTCTTCTTATTACACACCTGCATGTACAGGACTGCCAGGCATTGCTTTCCATCTCCTTTCCTTTCATGCTCTTGAACATAAGGGAACCGTAAGTCAGGGAACAGGAACTTCCATGTTAGTGGAGTGTCTTGCAAGGCAACAGCTGACAGTGATTTTGCTTTAAAAGCTCAATAAAATAGCCACTACCCCAAAGTGAGTTTAAATAAGGTCCTGATTTGAAACCTATCAGTTGACTCTATGCTAGAATATTATCTAATTTTGTAGCTCTCAAATCTTTGGCAGAGCCAGAAAGCCAACCACACTATTAGGTTTCTCTTCAGTCTTCTTTTAAAACACAATGCCACAATGCTAAGTAAATCCAGTGATTCTAGTGAACTAAATACAAAACATGTTTTGTAGCACTTAAAAAACAATAATCAAACTTCCAGAGATTGCTAAAATAGCTAGTTTGAATTCCCTGCCATTTTCTACATGTGAAGGTCAAGCCTGGGAGATGAGCAGGCACTTAGGGTTTGCAGACTGGCTCCATCTGTTACACATAAAGTTTGGTTTTGGCAGTGAAAATGTTAAGGGGCAGGGAGGGGAGCCAAATCTTATTGTCTGGATTTACTAATTGCAGGGCCTGATCTTGCAGGGATCTGAGTCTCTCAAGCCCTGGTGGGGTAGAGGGGACATGCTGGTGCTCAGCTGTCTTTGGTGACTTTTGCAGAGCTCACTCTCTACTTCTATTAAGTCACAGAAACCTGGGTGTTCATTGCAAACTCCCTGCTCCAGCACAAGAGACACACTGAGTATTAACACTCTGCTTTCCTCTTTGAAGATTTTTCCCCTGCCCATCACATTGGCCAAGACACCCATTGCTGGATGCCATGTAGGACATACAGCTTTACCAGTGGGAACACTCAGGGGGCTGTCCTCAGTACCCACAAACAAGAAATTAGAGTAGTGAAAGGCTGAAGCTGTTTGCACCTCCATCCAGCTGGCGCTGGTGACTACAGCTGTACCCTGTCTACAGACAGTGATAAAGAAGGAGTCATGTTTTTAATACCAGAACATAAGAAGACCTTGTATCAGCAAGGACACAAGAGAGGGAACTGCACAAAAACTTCCCTCCCTGGCATTCCTCCCAAGTGATGATAAATGAATGTAAACCACCACTGAGGATGACACACGAGCAAGAACATGCATTTGCATGTAGGAGACAGTCCACAGCCACTTCACTGAAGGGGAGCAGAGAGCCCAGGGCTGGCAGGAGCACAGGGGCAATCATAGAATCATAGAATCAACCAGGTTGGAAGAGGCCTCCAAGATCATCCAGTCCAACCTAGCACCCAGCCCTATCCAGTCAACCAGACCATGGCACTAAGTGCCTCATCCAATCTCTTCCTGAACCCCCCCAGGGACGGTGACTCCACCACCTCCCTGGGCAGCCCATTCCAATGCCAATCACTCTCTCTGGCAAGAACTTCCTCCTAACATCCAGCCTATACTTCCCCCAGCACAACTTGAGGCTGTGTCCCCTTGTCCTGTTGCTGGTTGCCTGGGAGAAGAGACCAACCCCAACCTGGCTACAACCTCCCTTCAGGTAGTTGTAGACAGCAATGAGGTCTGCCCTGAGCCTCCTCTTCTCCAGGCTAAACAACCCCAGCTCCCTCAGCCTCTCCTCACAGGGTTTGTGTTCCAGGCCCCTCACCAGCTTTGTTGCCCTTCTCTGGACACATTCCCAGCACCTTAACATCTTTCTTCAATTGAGGAGCCCAGAACTGGACACAGTACTCAAGGTGTGACCTGACCAGTGTTGAGTACAAGGGAAGAAGAACCTCCCTTGTCCTACTAACCTCGCTATTCCTGATATAGGCCAGGATGCTCTCCAGCAGCCTGTCCTTTGGAAGCTTGGTGCTCCTGGCATTGCCAGGCCGCCTGCTTGAGCTTGCTTCAGACCATGATCACAAGAGTCAAAGATGAAAGCCCTCCTTTCATCTTAATTTCTACTTCTCTTTGTAATCCAGAGAGTTACATGTCCCTCCAGCACTGGAGATATTTTCCTTCTGTTGTCCTTTATCAATAAAAAACAAAATATTGATATATCAGGTGAACCCCAAGCAGCACTACAGGCTGGGGACAGAGTGGCTGGAGAGCAGCCAGGAAGAAAGGGACCTGTAGGTAGTGCTAGATAGTAGGGTGAAGATGAGCCAGAAGTGTGCCCAGGTGGCCAAGAGAGCCAATGGCATCCTGGCCTGTATCAGGAACACTGTGGCCAGTAGGATGAGGGAGGTTATTCTTCCCCTGTACTCAACACTGGTTAGGCCACACCTTGAGTACTGTGTCCAGTTCTGGGCCCCTAAATTCAAGAGAGATGTTGAGGTGCTGGAANGTTCAGGAAAAGACTGGATGAGGCACTTAGTGCCATGGTCTAGATGACTGGATAGGGCTGGGTGCTAGGTTGGACTGGATGATCTTGGAGGGCTCTTCCTACCTGGTTGGTTCTATGATGCTATGATTCTATGATTCTATGAATCCTAAGTCCCAGTGAAGCTGCAGAATGCAGGCAGAAGAGGGGACGTAAGGGAAAAACATACACCTTGTGATGCCCTAGTGTGGCTGGAAAACCACTACCCATGAGGAGTAAAGCCTCACTCTGGGCATTCTTCTGAGGTGAGTCACAGCACTGTTCAGGAGAGCCAGCCTGCATTACCAACTAAGCAACAACTAAACCCAACTCAATAAAGGGAACAATGTTATTGCATCTTGGAATCATGCTTGTGGTAAAATGAAAACCTTTGCAAGAAACAAAAAGTATGCTGGGGGAGACCAGAGGGGAGGAGGAGGAGGAGGGCTATTAAAATGAAAGCCAGGTCTGAGCTTCTTGTCAGGCTGAATTCATTGCTGAGAATAATCAGCTTTTACCACAAAGAGAAAAGAAAGTTTGTTAACTAAATGGGATTTTTCCAGAACCTTCACAACATCTAAAATCCTACAGCCTTTCTTATTCCAGTGAGAAATAATTACTCTAAAGAATATTTTTCAACAAACCCTTAGGGGACAAATTATGATACTTCTCTAAAGCATGCTTTTCTTTTCCCACTTCCAAAAAAATGTTCTGGTGCTTGTTTCCAGGAGGTAGGCAGGCAAACATCACAGCCAGCAAGCAGGATCTTTGGCAATCTATTTAATACCAAGTGCTCTGTAGCTGCTTTATTGCACAGTTCACGATGGAGCTACTTCACAGATTGACAGATTGAATCATATTGGAAGAGATCCTCAAAGGTCATATTCTCCCCCAGTAGGCAGGGACATCTCCATATGCATTAGGCTGCCCCAGGCCACATCAGGTCTGATCTTCAATGTCTCCAAGGATGGGGCTTCAACCACAACTCTGGGCACCTATTCCAGTATTTCACCACCCCCATCATAGAGAAATTTCTCCTTATGTCCAACCTAAATATATCCAGCTTCAGTTTAAAACCATTGCCTCTTGTCCTATCACTACGAGCCCTTCCAAACAGTCCTTCCTCAACCTTCCTGTAAGTCCTCTTCAGATGTTAAAATGTAGCTGTAAGGTCTTCCTGGAACCTTCTCTTCTTCAGGTTGAACTGCTCAACTTTCTTCAGCTTTTCTTCACAGTAGAGGTGCTCCAGCTCTCTGATCATCTTTGTGGTTCTCCTCTGGACCCACTTCAGCAGGTCTATATCTCTCCTGTGTTGCAGGCTTGATATAGTACTTCAGGTGAGGTTCCACCTGGCAGAATCACTTCTCTCAACCTGCTGGTGATGCTTTTTTGGATGCAGCCCAGGATGTGATTGGGCTGCAAGTCCACATCGTTGGCTCATGTCCAGCTTCTTGTTGACCATCAGAAATCCTATATCGCAGCATCTCTGTAAATCCTCAGCAGAGACACCTTTCTATCCAGGCTCCAGCACTGCAGGCACTTAAGGGACATGCATGCACATTAATCTGTGCTTGTCAGCATACATCTTTCCAGAAGCATCAAGTAAAGCTGGCTGGCAAATTTGGTTTTAAACATCCATGAAATATGGCTCATATGCAACAAAAAAAAAGTATTTTAAACGGGAAGTAATAAGCTTTTCATGTGGCATATTTATGTTGTTGTGATGTTTTATATATAACTGAGGAAAAGCAGTGAAACACAACAAAAAAGATGGGACTTCTGGTGAACACACAGGTTGTTTCAATCATGTCAGAGGGTGACAAAAATGCTACTTCCTTGTCCTGCTGTAGCTGCCAGCCATCCAGAGTTTCATATAGACCTCAAAGACCTCATGCACCTGAGAAAGAACAGTCCCATGGATCAGTGTAGGTTGGGGACTGACCTGCTGGAGAGCAGTGAAGGGGAGAAGGACTTGGTAATCCTGGTGGATGGAAGGATGGCCATGACCCAGCAGTCTGCTTTTGTGGCCAGAAAGGCCAATGCCATTCTAGGGTGTATTAAAAGGGGTGTAGTCAGTAAATCGAGGGAGTAAATCTTCTTCCCCTCTGCTCTGCCCTGGTGAGGCCTGATCTGGAGTATTGTGTCCAGTTCTAGGCCTCCCAGTTAAAAAATGACATGGAGCTGCTTGAGAGAGTCCAGCACAGAGCCACAAAAATGATTAAGGGAATAAAACATCTTCCTTATGAGGAGAAACTGAGGGAGCTCTTTAGCTTGGAAAGGAGGAGACCAAAGGGTGACCTCATTCATGTTTATAAATATGTAAAGGGTGAGTTCCAGGAGGGTGGAGCCAGGCTCTGCTTGGTGATGCCCAGTGGCAAGACAAGGGGCAATGAGTGGATGTTGAGGCATAGGAGGTTCCATGTGAACCTCAGGAGGATTTTTTTCACTAACTGTGACAGCACTGGAACGGGCTGCACAGGAAGGTTGTGGAGTTTCCCTCTCTGGAGATATTCAAGTACTGTTTGGATGTGTTCCAGTATGATCTGCCGTAAGTGATCCTGCTCTGGCAGGGGGGGCTGGACCTGATAATCTTTCAAGGTTCCTTCCTGCCCCTGACATTCTGTGATTCTATGATTCTAAGACCACAGAGTGTGATACAGGCCAACAACAGGATCTTTGCTTTCAAAGACGATAGGGTGTGTTTTTAATACATCCTATCTCACCTGGAGAACACTCAACACAAGTGTCAGAACCACAACTGCGTGTTATCACTAAAAAAGAGGTGACAAAACTCTTACATGCATGCTGGAAGTTCACATCCCACTAGGAAGTTCAAGGAGTAATTAATGCTGCATTTGCTATCCAGCAATTAAAACAAAAAGTTAAATTTAACCTCTATGCTTCATGTAAGTAATTCATTGTCATTGAAATTACAACAGACAAGGGGTTAGCTCTTATCATAGAATCATAGAATCAGTCAGGGTTGGAAGGGACCACAAGGATCATCTAGTTCCAACCCCCGTGCCATGGGCAGGGACACTCTACCCTAGATCAGCCTGGCCAGAGCCTCATCCAGGGGCCTCTGTGTTGGCTGGACCTGAGCTCTTTGCCATCCCTCAGGTGAGCTCTTATCACCCCCAAGATAACCTGCTCCATCAGTTTCCCTGGCACTGAGGGGATTAGACAGCACTGACCAGATTTTTGATTAGACAGCACTGACCAGAAGAGTGCCAGGGTCAGCCTACACAGAGGGAAAAATCCAAACCAGGGAATTTTTTAAAAGCAACATTGCACAGACTGAGTAGTTTTAAATAGCTACAACAGGAGTTACTTTCTTTTCCTTGCATTATGTAGAACAATGGTGTGGCCCAGGCTCCCAGGAAAATTATTAATAGCACTTTGTTGATGCTGAGATTGTGGAATATTCTGCACAGGTCAGGCTGAGTGAGCTCACAGGCTCCTGCCCTGACTGATTTCCAGTGATGCTGTGCAATTTACTTTATACTAAACCAGCCTCTCCTACAGAATAGAATAGAATAGAATCAACCAGGTTGGAAGAGAACTCCAAGATCAGCCAGTCCAACCTATCACCCAGCCCCTTCCAGTCAACTAGACCATGGCACTAAGTGCCTCATCCAGGCTTTTCCTGAACACCCTCAGGGACGGTGACTCCACCACCTCCCTGGGCAGCCCATTCCAATGCCAATCACTCTCTCTGGCAAGAACTTCCTCCTAACATCCAGCCTGTGACATAGCCCCGGAGGGTGATTAATGATTATTGATAATTAATCAGAATTGTGAGTAAAAGCTTTAATGCCTCTGTAATATCTGTGGCGTCCCTGTCATAGAGCCAAAAGGGTTTCAGCCCACTCTGTTGGGCAAATAGTAT
>WAAF01014246.1:52530-70101 GCA_013400475.1 Tricholaema leucomelas | reverse complement strand
ACAGCCTATAATCTAATTTTTCTCATCAAAACATTCCAATTATCTTTAAAGCAGCACAATCAAGATGATCAATAAAGATGTTAAACAGAAGTGGTCCCAACTCTGAGCCTTGGGAGACACTACCTGTGACTGGCCATCAACTGGCATAATGGTTGACTCTTAAATCACACTTTCCAGAAGTCTGGTTAAGCAAAATGGAGTAGGCATGCACAAAAAAGTAATAAAATATGCAATCATGTCATCACTGGCAAAGGAGAACTTTTCTGGCATCTAATTTCCATCTTTCTATGAGCCAAGAGGGCCATACACAGAGGAAAAAAAAAAAACCAACCTGCCACTGCCTGTGCACAGTATAACTGGATCTGAGAAAGATGCAGGTGCACAGCTAACAGCATCTAGTACTGCTGCAGCCCAGTCCTGTCTCATGCTCACTTGCCACTCCATAAGCACACAGGTCTCCAAAAGTTTGTGCTGTATCTCTCAATCACAGTGGATGTCTGGGATACCCTAGAGCACCTCAAATGGCTAAATACACCCAAAATGCCTCTGTTTTTTTCATAGCCTTTAAAATGTTCCATATTATAGTTACCATTTATTTCCCAGTGCATTTTGTACATGACTTATTGCCTAGTTATGTAAATCACAAGAATCTTTAGATTTTATTGCAGCTGTTTATAAAGGTTGCACTATTTCTGTTGACAGAGGAAGAGGCTTCCAACCCATTACACACAAAGACTCACTTTGTTTGATAAATGAAGTAAGAAAACAGTTGGAACTGTGCACTATACATAAGTGCTTGGTGACCAGGCTGTGTATTATGAGGATGTTTGGAGGTTATATTATTAGCAATCCATAATTATTTTCCAGCTAACAGTGGCCCCTCCTAATAGGACCAGACCTGAATTAAAAGTTTATCATCTGCAGTACAAACTTTGGTATGGAACTGCTTGAGAGAGTCCAGTGCAGAGCCACAAAGATGATGAAGGTAATGCAACATCTCACTTACACGGAGAGACTGAGGGAGCTGGGGCTCTGCTGCTTGGAGAAGATGAGACTGAGAGGTGACCTCATCGATGTTAATAAAGATGTAAAGGATGAATGCCAGGAGGATGGAGCCAGGCTCTGCTCAGTGATGCCCAATGACAGGTCAAGGGGCAATGGGTGGAAACTGAAGCACAGGAAGTTTCATTTAAACATGAGGAGGAATTTTTTCACTGTGAGGGTGACAGGTGACTGGAACAGGCTGCCGGGAGACTGGAACAGGCTGCCCAAGGGAGTTGTGGAGTCTCCCTCTCTGGAGATATTCGAAACCTGCCTGTGTCCCTGTGTGATCTGGTACAAGTGATCCTTCTCTGGCAGGCAGCTCAGACTGGATGAGCTTTTGAGGTCACTTCCAGCCCCTAACATTCTGTGGTTCTGTGATGGAACATGTTCATGAGAAAACAGCTTAGAAAAAAAGTGAGGGTTTTAGTTAGTTTCCTCTTTTATTCAAGGGATATTTGAGTTCAAGATGGGGCTTACTGAGAGTCTGCTCAGGTACCCTTTGTGGGGGATCAGTGGAAGTTTCTTTGCTGGATCAGCTTTTTACAGCTTGTCCTAGTCCCATGGAAGCAAGCACAGATTCTGCCACTGACTGTCCACTGAACGTGATGAAGTACCACATATAAGGGAGAACTGCTGTTCCTTCCCAGTCATGAAACCAGCACCATTTCACAGTAAAGGCTGCAAGGAGAAGAGGTATATACCAGAGAACACAAGGTGGGATCAGATGTGCTATGAAATTCATACCCAGACAAGTCCTAACCCATTGCAATCCTTTCAGTGGAGCTGTTTCCTCTCTGTCACATCACAGAAAGCAGGAAATGTTGCTGATGTATTGTGAGCTCCTGCGACTTCCACCATATTTGTCATCAGTGGTGTTACAAAAGGATTTCAGAGAAAAACTGAGATGGGCCAAGCAGAATCACTACAGCCTAACATACGTATACCTTACGAAATACTGTAAGGCATCCAAGGTTAATAAACCACAGCCATGACTGCTTAATGTATTATTTAACATTAATATTAAAGAATATTATTATAATTGACAAATTTCCCTTTCTAAAATCACGGAGCACAGTTAGCTCATTATCGAACACAATACTGCCGTATTAGCATCGTGGCATCATACCTATTCTGTTACTTTTTAGTTCTCACGTACTCTATAACTTACAAAGTTCTATAAAACAGTAATTCGAGAGAGAAGTGACAGGACCTCTGTGATAGTTCGGGTGTTACCTGCCCCCCACACTTTGGAAATCACCCAGACCAGACTCAGTCAGCTCTGGAAATTGAATGAAGCTTTATATTTACAGCTTAGCACAATATACAAGCAGATAGTTACAGTACATACAGCTACATACAGAAATATACAAGTTAAAAGGTAAAACAGAAACACAACACCCCTCTCAGAAACCTGAGTCCCCAGGAGGGGCTCTCAGCCACCCTTCTACCTTCTTCCCACCCCTCTCCCTTACCTCATATCTTGCCTTATGTTTAAGGTAGCTTTGAAGGTCAGACAGAGGGGTTAGGAAGCAGGTAGATTAATCAGAGAGACAGCAGGCTAAAGTTAGAGAAAGAAATGCAGCTCAAAGCCCAGGCAGTCACTGAATGTCTTATCTATATTTACATTCTTGTTCTTATACATCTCAGCAAGTCTATAAGCAAAGTAGACATCACCATTCTCTTTCACAGCCTGTGATCTAGTTCTTCTCACCAAATCATTTAGCTAGCTTCAAACTAGTACAACCTCTGTTTTTATCCAATGAGAACTATGAAATTTACTCTTCAGGCTATGAATTATTCTGACTGCCTCCAAATAGACTTCAGAAAGATTCATCTTGTGGATGACATTTCTTAATTGAAGTCAAAAGGTATATGCTTAGAAATCTAAAAGTCTATAATTTTGCATCCATTTTTTTTGTCAATATTATTTGTTTACCAAGTATCAACAGCATAAGTCCAAAGTGAAGTACAACATACATTTTGATTAACTAAAACCTTATCAATCTCCTTATTGCACTGGGTGCAAGCGGGTAAGCTAGCCCTGGTCTCCCATTTCCACTGACTTAAAGACCTCACTTTAACTCAGATTTACACAGGATAAGATCTTTAAGGCATTCTACAGGGTTTAGACAGCTCTAATACCACAATCTTTTGAAAATATCTGGAGAAAAATGTGCTCTAACTTTTGTTTTCCACATTGCCTCACGCTACAGTGCAACCTTTTGATTCCCACTAGAAACATAAAATTATATTACTATTAGTTACTGAAATTAATTGTTAGACACGATCATGCCCTTTATAAAGGCTGAAACTGCTCTCTTTGTTAAGTGCAACATTTAGGAATGCAAAAAGTAAACAGGAATCAAAGAGCAGCATTAGTGGAAAGCAGGCTAGAAAATGAGCTACTCTTATTAATGAACGAAAAATAAGTTAACGTACTACCTTCAGAATGGTCACCATGAAATAATTGTGTTTATACTTATAAAATAGGTATGTTAGTAGAACTTAACCAAATAATGCCTTAGATAAAAGCTTGCAATGCTATTCCCTTTAAATAGTTATGCTTGGTCAGTTTTTTTCCTTTTTTTCTTTTTCTTAGTGTCGTTTGTCCCTCTCTGCAGTCCTCATTCCACCTCTGACCATCATTCATTGCATGTGGTCTTAAAGTTCCCTAAGAGCGAACAGCGCATTTATGAGTGAATGAACAAATCCCAAGTCCTCAGTGAAACTAATATCATAAAAAAAGCTTTCTTTAATTAATGTGCTAATTTGTCTACTGTCATTATCCCCATGTTGTGGAATCAACTTTTTAATTAATCTATTTCCTAATGTCTTCCATCACTCTCCTATGATTAGGTTTGAAGCTATCTAGTTCAGGCATTTCAGCAAGATAAGACATTAAGATCTCACTCTGCCATTTTCTGGAAAAAAAAAAGGGGTGGTGGGGGAGAAAAAAGTATGATTCTTTCTTCTGTAACATTCAGCATAAAAAGGGCAGTGGAAGTGCTTTTCTCACTCCTATCTCTACAGTTCCACTGGTCTTGTCATCGAAATTAAGCTGTTTCTTCTCTTTCCATGCCATTTTCCCATAAATAAATAAAGGAACATTACCTAGGCCAACTTTGCAATGAGAACTGCAGTGACAAAAGAGGGCTACTTGAGTCTTAAAAATGCATAGCTCGAAATTTTAATCTTGTGCTTGTCTTCATGCTTCAATCTCTCTCTCTCAGTACAGAGGACTCAATACTTCACTCTGTGCCTATTTGTTCAAGCAGTCAAGATTTTCTCTTCTAGAAAATCGATGCAAAAATGAGAACTAGGAGTAGTGTGGGAAGCAATAAAAAGACATCAAGTTCCCATCTCCCATCTGAGACATTCTCCTTCTCTGATTATGCTTCACATTTTAATTTCATCCCTCATAAAAAATGTTTTGAGGAGGGTGGGGTGTTACTAGCACCTACCATTAAGCTCATGTGGGGTTTTGTTTTGTTTGGTTGTTTTACATAAAACAAATGTGCTGTATTTCACCACTACCTAATTTAAAGGCACATTGTCTTCCAGCTTCCCCTTTAAATTTATTTGTATCTTCAGATTGATTTGGATAAACAACATGGGTCAAATGGGAGGAGAGGGAAAAAGAACAATCAACCTGAAACTTCAAAGCCAGAAAGTGACCTTTGTAGGTCACATTCCATTTTACCAGATGCTTCATCAATATCTACGCTGTTAGGTGCACAGAAATCTAAGACACTCTGAAGGGCGTATCAACTGCTACTTTTCGTTCCACTATAATGGAACTGAGATTGGAGAAAGAAAGACCATGAGGAAAAAGCTATCTGTAAAAAAGGCTTGAGCAGTGCCATGACACAGGATATTAATATTTCTAATGGGAAAAAAAAAAGGGCTAATAAATGCCCCTTATTCCCTCTGCAATAGCTCCCCATGACTGATATATGAGCAAAAATACACGAATGTGCTGTACCAAAGGATTTGTAGTATTTGACTACTTCAACACCATGTTGAGTACACTCTCTGGACAATCTTTAGCTGAGCACAAGCAGCCAGAGCTCAAGATTTCTCCCTTCAGCTGTTTCAGAGTCATGTTGGTTTAATCAACCAAAGAGGAAGTGGACTATCATAAAGCACCTGTCCAACCCAAAAAACATGGAAAGAAAATTGAGATAGTTTGAGGAGGAGAGAATTTAGAAACTTCTCTGGTACTTTCCTTTCATCTCTCTATTTTTTAATTTGAATAAGCTATATGAACTGTTAAGAAAATAATCTGAAGCCTACCGTTGTGTGTTAAGTACGAGAAAACAACACACTGTGTACATAAAATTTACATATCCAGATTCTGTCTAAATTTAAAATCCATTATTAACACAACATTTAAAATCCAGCCTTCGAAGTGTGGTATAAGAGATCAACTCTACTTTGCATCAGCATATGTACAGCGAAATTTGGAAAACACCATTCCACCTAAAAGTTCTGTTTATCTACTTTTGCAGATAAGTGTAGATAAGTGAGACTCTGAAAAAATTGATTGCTATGATCATTGGTGGCAGATTTGGAGGATGAAGCTTATTCCCAAAAGCTGAAAAGCCTTACTCAAAATGTCAGCTCTGGGTGGAATGACAACTTACTTTTGTAGGAAAAACTGCATGACATTCTCAGAACTGAAAGAAGTTTCAATGGGAGATAGAGAGAACAAATTAAAAAAAAAAAAAAAAAAAAAAAACACACAAAAAAAAACCAACCAAACACAAAAAAACCAAACCTCCACAAACATATTTATGAGTACCTGAAATTGCTTTAAAACAGAAACTATAATAATTCTTTTGGTTTAGATTCACAGAAAATTCTTTTATTAGGAAAACAATTTGTATACAGACTTGAACTGAGGGTCTCACCAATTCAAATAGCAAAAGAGTTACTCTAACGAGAATGTTAAACCTTGGACTGTGCTATGCACTCAAGCAAACCACAGGTATCAGAAGTATCTCTGATTCTAGTATTTTCCACTGTAGAGAATAGAACAGAATAGAATCAACCAGGTTGGAAGAGATCTCCAAGATCATCCAGTTCAACCTATCACCCAGCCCTATCCAGTCAACTAGACCATGGCACTAAGTGCCTCATCCAGTCTTGGATGTATAGCCCTTCTAGGATTTCAGACGCATTCAGACTGTAGTAAGGACTAGAGCCAAGCAGATTCTTGATATTCACCTGGTTTTGAAGGAGGTGGAAAATGGCCCTTTACACTGTAGTGCTGGTTTTACTGAGCCAGAGCAACCCCATGCTGCACGAAATCTCTGACTTTGGGCTGGAATCAGAACTGCAAAATCATGAAAACCAAGGATGCACTGTGTCCTTAGGAGTAGAGAGAAACATCAAAAGCTAGTATGCTTTGTGCCAAATTAAAGCCTTCAAGGACAGAGATCTAACAACAGAAGAGTTAATCTATGCTAAAACAAAATAATAAAGTGCATCCACAACCCAGGGGTTGGAAGTAATTCATTAAAATAAGAAGTCACCAGCCCTTGATGTTGCTTTGCCTTTCTTCTCTTTTGATCTTAACGTGAAACAGTTTATAACATCAAAATAGTGTTACATTTCAGAACTTTTTTTTTTTATAATGCCAGCATTCATAACTATGATAATTTGGCTTTCAAACAATCTTTGAGAAGAAAAGCATATTAAATTATCATAATAAATCCATTGGAGGATTATCGTTGCCCCAAAATATCGAATCATTTAGGCTGAATTGAGAATTTATTGTCACTTGAAACATTGAAGTGTTAATGATATTAATCTGAAACTGGGTGTTCTTCCCTTGATTAGGTGCTATACATCAGTCTGACAGTCTTAATACTTTCTGGTTAGACTGATAAATGAAATCAATTTTAAGTTACATTATTCAGTATGCCTGCTAGTTCATTTAGAAATAAAATTATTTCTGTACAAATGTTTAAATCATGACCTGTAAATACGCAAGCAGAATACAACTGCTTCTTTATTTTGAAGCATGCCTTGTATTGTGTATGCAACCTCCTCTCCCACAGGAGAAAATTATGAGAGTTACTCTCCTCAGCTGATGTTCCTTCTTCTAAGAAAATTTCAGTTCAAAGTGATCAAGACATTTAGCATTTAAATGAGCTTACTGGTTTAAGCAAGAGTGTCATCCATATGCTTCCAGCTAGACATATCTGCAGACCATACACACCTCGCTGGTTGAGACATGGAGGACTTGCAAGAGCAGCACCCATATGCTTCCAGCTAGACATATCTGCAGACCATACACACCTCGCTGGTTGAGACATGGAGGACTTGCAAGAGCAGCATCCATATGCTTCCAGCTAGACATATCTGCAGACCATACATGCCTTGCTGGCTGAGGCAAGTCTATAATTATTGTGAAAAAAAACTAAAAAACACACACCTAAGTGTGCTTTGCTACACAGATCTGACAAGATATGTAGATCGCTGCTCCATGTTGTCTCTATTACCAGATGCAATGCCAAAAAAACCAAAACAACAACAAACAAACATTACTTTCAATGCATCATTTTCTCACACAGCTAACTTATCAGATAGCAGCATTCTGACTCATTTAGACCTTGATGATCCTCAAAATGGAACTCTTTACCAGCAGCTTCATCACATGCTTTTTAGCAGTCACCTCACACACAGGAAGAACTAGTGCATCAGTTTTCAATGAACAGTCCCTGTTAATTCTTCATTTATCCTTACTGAAAAACCAAGCAAACTAAGCTTTACATTGTAAATGGTTAAGCAAAAGGAAAGGACATTTTTTCCTAAGAGCTATATGCAAATAAAACCACTTAATCCTTTCCAAATTACTTCATGCATAAGAAACCTTGCAAAGAAGGCATGAAAGCATTTACACCTAGGCACAACGTACAAATACTCAGAAACACAATCTTTCACTTGCACATCAGCGTAAGTTAATAACAATCCTCCAACAGCTTCTCTGGTACTTTGTAATTTTCAAATACACATTTAGACAACCATCCACTGAGAATCCCCATGTACAGAGATCAGACACAGCAATAACAAATGAAAAATTGACTCTCTGAAGGAGACAGTTTAATTCCTAGTAAGCAAGATAATGCAAACAAAATAAACTGAAAGCAGGAACTAAACACAGGCATTATTTTCTCCTGTCATCAAAAGCTGATTGTAACCCACTAAGAAACCAGCATGAGACCTCACCTGGACTACTGAGTCCAGCTCTGGAGCTCTAGTACAGGAAGGACATGGAGTGGGTCCAGAGGAGGGCCACAAAAATGATCAAGGACTTGGAGCACCTCTGCTATGAAGACAGGCTGAGGGAGCTGGGGTTGTTCAGCCTGGAGAAGAGAAGGCTCCAGGGAGACCTAATTGCCACCATCTGCTACATGAAGGGGGCTGACAAGAAGGCTGGAGACTGTTCACAAAGGCCTGCAGTGACAGGATGATAGCTAATGGCTTCAAACGAGAGAACAGATTTAGATTGGATGTTAGGAACAAGTTCTTTACCATGAGAGTAGTGGAACCCCCCTGCCTGGGAAGGTGGTTGGGGCCCATCCCTAAAGACATCAAGGTGAGGTTCAACAGGGCTCTGGGCAATCTGAGCTAGTTGCGGATGTCTCTGCTGACTGCAGAGGGGGTTGGACTAGGCGACCTTTGGAGGCTTCTTCCAACATTTACCATTCTATGATTCTACAATCTACACAGGTCCCACAGCCCTGTGTAAAATACAGTGGGATTCATGACTCACATCCATATGGTGGGTTCATGACCTGTCTGGCCACGGCATGAAGGGCAGAAGAGAGCAAGTGTGGAGGAATCTGTAACATCTGTTCAAAAGTATATAAAACAAGTGCTCCAAGCTCTTTGAAGAGGATCAATTTTACGTCTATTTATTTTGCTGTTCTAATACTGAGATGAAAGAAGAGTCAATTAAAAAGCTTCTTGCTTGAAAATTACTGTTCTTCTGATGCAAAGTGATTATAAGCAACAGAATGCAACTTGCTTTAGAAGATGGTTACTTGGTAACTGGCAACTCTAATTCATGCTCTCAAGTAAGCTGGTTCTCACAAATGCTCAAAATAGAACATCTCAAATGAGAGCCTAGTGGCTTATTTCAGTGTTTCAATGCATGTATGTATCACAGTATCACAGTATTACCAACGTTGAAAGAGACCTCACAGATCATCAAGTCCAACCCTTTACCACAGAGCTCAAGGCTAGACCATGGCACCAAGTGCCACGTCCAATCCTGCCTTGAACAGCTCCAGGGACGGCGACTCCACCACCTCCCTGGGCAGCCCATTCCAGTAGCCAATGACTCTCTCAGTGAAGAACTTTCTCCTCACCTCAACCCCAAATTTCCCCTGGCATAGCTTGAGGCTGTGTCCTCTTGTTCTGGTGCTGGCTGCCTGAGAGAAGAGAGCAACCTCCTCCTAGCTGCAACCACCCCTCAGGTAGTTGTAGACAGCAATAAGGTCTCCCCTGAGCCTCCTCTTCTCCAGGCTAAACAATCCCAGCTCCCTCAGCCTCTCCTCGTAGGGCTTGTGCTTGAGGCCTCTCACCAGCCTCGTCGCCCTTCTCTGGACACGTTCAAGCATCTCAATGTCCCTCTTAAACTGGGGGGCCCAGAACTGGACACAGTACTCGAGGTGTGGTCTAACCAGTGCAGAGTACAGGGGCAGAATGACCTCCCTGCCCCTGCTGGCCACACCATTCCTGATGCAGGCCAGGATGCCATTGGCTCTCTTGGCCACCTGGGCACACTGCTGGCTCATGTTCAGGCAGGTATCGATCAGCATCCCCAGATCCCTTTCTGTTTGGCATGACACAAACTTCTGTAGGATTAATGCATTTGAAAAAATGTGTGCACATTTCACTTTTTTTTCCGACAGAGTTCAATATGTATATATGCATGTATATACATATACATAGATTTAGAATAGAATAGGATAGAATAGAATAGAATAGAATAGAATAGAATAGAATAGAATCAAGCAGGTTGGAAAAGACCTCCAAGATCATCCAGTCCAAGCTATCACCCAGCCCTATCCAGTCAACTAGACCATGGCACTAAGTGCCTCAGCCAGGCTTTTCCTGAACACCTCCAGGGACAGTGACTCCACCACCTCCCTGGGCAGATATACAGGTATATATGTGTATATATATATATATGTGTGTGTGTATGTGCATATGTATGCAGATGCATACACGCAGCATCTACATACACGTATCAAGCTGTAACACAAAATGCTCTTGACTGGATGAACCTGTAGAAAGTATACAAAAAGCAGATGTTAACTCACTGTTAGGTCTCTCAAGTCATTCTTAAAACACACAGTCAACAGTAGTATTTGATAGCATGGTTCAAAAGGATATCAAAGCAAAAAATGCTCTATTATTTCCTTTTTAAATGAGCTACAAAACCATCTAGATTCCCTCCATCCAGATGTTAAAGAGACTGCAGTATGAGTACTCAGTATGAATGTGTGTCTATATTGTGTTACTGGAGATCCTGCTCATTTTCTTAAATGAGACTGCAGCATTATTGCAGCATTTCTAGGGCCAAGCAAACAATCCCCCTTATCTTTCTATGCATAAGAATTCAGTCTAATCTCGAGCTTTGTTCACGGATGTACTTCAGTTTAAAGATGTTTTGCTTCATTTAAAGTTAAAAGAATCGTCCTTATTTCTGTGAAGACAAGATCTATTTCAGAAGCCATTTACGGCACTGAAATGCTCCTTAGTAATTCCTGAGTTACAGCAGTTTTTCTCCTGCAAATACAGAGCTGTGCCCTTTACAGAACATGCCCAAGAGGACCTGATAAAGCTGTAATTTAGCACATGCCCTAATGCACACAAAATTAGGTTCTTCTAAAGGCAGAGCAGGATGGCATAGTCAATACTGCATTAGATTACCAGACAAAGCACCTTTTGCTGGTACCGTGTTTGGATTTTTGATTGCACGCTCATTCGTCAGCCTGTTGGATTAGAATGCACAAGTCACTGCCCCTTTCTGCACCATAAATATCTGTTTGTAGAAGAGGGATATTTATGCTGCCTACTGCTGTAAAACATGGGCAGATCAAATGATATCATCACAAAAAACGTGTCACCCAAGAATCAGAGTGTTTCCATGCTAAGATTTTCTCAGGAGTAGATATTTTGTTATTAGTACAATTTCTTATTTTTCCCACTTCTGTAGCTACTTAGTTAGAAGTTAATCGAGATAAACACAGAGATACTATGTATATAATGACAGAGTAAGACTCCACAGAGCACTCTGAGCAACATTGACAGTGTGGTCATGTGTGTATCTGCAAATGTGTTTTCGTTCTTCTAGTGTTGGTATCCTCATACAGACAAAATGAACTAGACAGTAACTGCTGCATCATCTTGCACCAGGTCTAAACTGCTCTTCCACTTAGAGAAGAGGTGTTTGCTGCCATCTTCAGGAGTGCCCGTTTGTCTTGGCTTATAAGACATTGCTCTTTACAGTAAGGACAGAGTAATTTCTGAAGATGGAGGAAATCAAATGCCATCTACCAAAGGTACAATAAAACCAAAGCAAACTGACTTTTTTTCTTCTTGATAACTAGACCTGGGTGAAGCATTTCCACTGTAAAAAACAATCTCAAACTATACTAAAGATCTGAAGAACTCAAAAACATTGCTTTATTTTTTCATTTCCAAGTCAATTATAGAGTGTTATTCCTAACAGTCAAACCACAGGAATGTCAGAAATCCTATAAGAGCATGTGCAGTACTTAGGACGTTCCTTAAGCCAGCCTTATCTCAAATACAATTGAGATTCACTCTTTTTTTGTTTTTTAAAGATGATAAAACTTTTAACTTATTGACACAATAGCATCAAGCGCTGCAGAATTTCCTGACAGTAATTTAGTCCACAAACCTGCCACAAAAAGAAGTTTTGAATACTTTCATTTTAGATACACAGTATGAAATATTTGTGCTGGACTAAATAAGCCAAAGCAACCAAAGCCAAAATGAAACCAAAACATAAAGAGCCACATATGCCAAATAAGATAGAAGTAAAATATTACATGAGATTGCACTGCATTTTTTTCCCAGTGTGCTAGTTTGAGCCTAGCTAGAATGTCTGGTGAGAAGAATTAGATCATAGGCTGAGAAATTAAAACAATGGTGAGGTCTACTTCACTCACAGTCTTGCTGAGATGCGTAGAAAGGAAAAGCAAAACATTAGATAAAGTTACTTTGCTCTGCACTTTGCTTGGGCACTTGGCTCTGGGCTGTGCCCTCAGCTCTTTGACTGCTGGGGAGCTGAGGCTGCTGGCTGAACTCCATCTTGCTTTCTAACCTCACCCTCCATTTGCTTCTTGGCTGATTCACCTTTGCTTCTTAATCCCCTTGCCCAAACCTCCATTATTCCTTGGGAGTGGGGTAAGGTTGAGAGGGGTAGGGGGAAGGTGAGGGGGTGGTTGAGAGCCCCTCCTGGAGACTCAGGTTTCTGGGAGGGGAGCTGTGTCTGTATTACCTTTTTTACCTTGTGTATTTCTGTCTATACTGTATATATTCTGTATATACTGTAAATATCTGCTTGTACATTGTGCCAGCTGTAAATATAAGCTTCATTCAAATTTCCAGAGCCGGCTGAGTCTAGTCTGGGTGATTTTGAAAGTGTGGGGGGCAGGGGACACCCAAACCATCACACCCAGCTAACACCGACACCATACAAGAGCTGTAGAATGCAGAAGGTGCAGAAAAGTGGACAACGAAGACTCCTTACTTGATTTTAAGTAAGTTTGTCTTGCAAGAAGAATCACTAAAATGTTTTAGTTTTTGGTTGTGTGGTTTGGGGGTTTTGTTTGTTTGTTTGTTTTTCCTATCTTTTTAAAAGAAAAACCTGCAAGTGACTAAAATAATAAATCAAAGTAGAGGAAGCATGTCCTAATATATTTTTAATAACAGCTAATAAATCCAAAGCTAGGAGCTACCCCAGGTCTCAATGCGAGAGCAGTAGAATTCTAATTGCTATGGGCAATTATTAATTTATGCTGGTAGCTAAGAGCGTATACACTAATTATACATATAATTACGCATTATGTTTTCTGTATTCCAGCTCAACAAACTAGTCTCCAGAATTCTGAAACCTGTTTATGATTTCTTGCTGCTTTTTCTGAATGCTTTTAGAAGTTTAGTGTCTAACATGAGTATTACCAATACGGGCCTCAATAGCACTGAAGTGGGTTCACATGGCATAAAATAATTCAAGTAAATTTAGTTGAGTATTTCCATATTCACAGATTGCATTGAATTGGAAAGGACCCTGAAAGGTCATCCTCTCCAACCCCCACTGCAGTGAGCAGAGACACCTTCAACTAGATGTGGCTGCCCAGGGCCACATTGAGTCTGATCTTGAATGTACTACAGATTTGTGACAGCTCACTTAGGCAGAGAGAAGAAGCACAGCTCAGACTAGCCTCCTCCTATTTATGCCATGAACTATTGCAAAAGAGGACCATGAACATATCACTGTACAAAAAAAAATCAGGTAACTATATTGATTACAAATTAGAGTCGCTGGCTACAATTCTTGTGTTAGAGCTCATTTCAGGAACCTATTACTCTATAGTCTGGCTTCCATGCTCAGAGATTCTCTGACCTTTTGAATAAGAGGGGAAAAAAATCGCTGCGCATGATCTTGGTTACATCACAGGCTGTTATAGCTTATTCTTATCATGTAGCCAAATAACCTGCACAAAACTAACTTAGAGTTTACCAAATGATATAGAGATTTAACTGAAAAACAGTTCACTGCACCTCAATCTTAAATGTTAGGTGGTTTTTTCCTTAGCTGTGAATTAGTTATGGAGAGTAGTTTAGCTCCAATTTTCAGCCTTTCCATAAAGTATAGTTGTACTTATGATTTCCATCTTATGTTTATACATAGAGTGTAAAAAAAAAAGTATATAATGCATTCAGTTCCTTCTATTTTTATACACTATAAACAGGAAAACAAACAAAACCAAACAAACAAGCAACAAAAGGACCTCTGACTTTATTGCTGGTGGAGATGTGCTCTTCAGAGGGTCATATTTCCTTTATTTTTTCACTAACCAGCCCCAGCTATCTCAGTCTCATTTCATAAGATTTATTTTCCAGGCCCTTCACCAGCCTCGTTGTCCTCATCTGCACTTGCTCCAGTACCCAAAACTGAACACGACACTCCAGGGTGTACTCCCCTTGAGTACAATCACCTCTTTGCTACTGCTGGACACAACATTTTTAATCCAAGACAGGATGGCACTGGCTTTCTTGGCCACCTGGACACACTGCCTGCTCATATTCAGTCGCTTGTCGATTACAACCCCCAAATGATTTGACTATTTAATTGGGATGTCACTGATATTAATACCAAATGTCCTACTTGCTACAACTAAGTTCTCTGTTTGTTATGCATTTAGTATTACTTAAGTGTTCTGAGCTCGTGTCACTCCACTTTGAAGTATTATTCAGCACATAGCTTGCAACCAAAGCCCCTTTTCACTGCCAGTTTTCTTGTTTCCAGAAAAAAAAATACACTAGGCAGTAAGAAAATGTTTTCTATTAGCACAGCTCACTAAATGCTCCAATTATTCCATGTAACTGCTTCATCATTCTCATTTACCAAGCCATTTATTTCTGTCATCCATAATATTTATCATAAAAATGGTATAATTATCTGCAGTTCAACAATGAAAATAGTCAAAGAGGTCCTCTGCTGGTCTTGGCAAACAACCATGTTTTCCCACAGCCACCTACTTCTGTGATCTCTCCTTAGTCAGTTCTTAACACATTTAATATAGGAGAAAGTACCAGAGTGGTTTCAGCTGTGTAAATGAGGAAATCATGTGTTATTTAGACTTTATGTAAATTCATGAAACACATTTTTAAACCTTTAAATATCAGATTCCCCCCCCACCCTCCCAAAACCATGGGGTTCATTAAAATGCCTTCTTCGCAACATCTAATGCTGTTACTATCTCTAGTTTTCATAGATTCACATTTTGCATTGGGTTGGAAAGGACCCTCAAAGGTCATCTTGTCCAACCAGCCCTGCAGTCAGCAAAGACACCTCTAACTAGAGCAGGCTGCCCAAGGCCACATCAAGTCTGAACTTGAATGTCTCCAGCCATGGGGCCTCCACCACATTCCTGGGCAGCCTGTTCCAGTATTTTACCACTCTCATTATAAAGAACTTTCTCCTGATGTCCAACCTAAACCTACCTTGCTCCAGTTTCAAACCATTGCCCCTTGTTGTATCACTACAAGCCCTTCTAAACAACCGTCCTGTAGGTCTCCTTCAGATATTGAAATGTAGCTCTAAGGTCTCCCCAGAGCCTTCTCTTCTATGGGTTGAACAGCCTCTATTCTTTCATCCTGTCTTCACAGGAGAGGTGCTCCAGCCTTCCGATCATCTTTGTGGCCCTCCTCTGGACCTGTTCCAGCAGGTTCTTGTCTCTCTTCTGTTGGAGGCCCCAGAGCTGGACACAGTACTCTAGTACTGTGGCAGAACCTCTCTCACCAGCACCTCCAAGTCCTTTTCTGCAGGGCTGTTCTCGATTTCATCATCTCCTTTAATACTGAGGATTGCCCTGACCTAGATACAGAACCTTATCGAACCTCATGAGATTCTCCTCAGCCCACCTCTCCAGCCTGTCCAGGTCCCTCTAGATTGTACCCTATCCTTCACCTAATATTAGCCTATAAAGAGTAGTCCTACAAAGAGCTTATAAACCAAATACTGCTGACACTGTATCACCATAATTCTGGTAGCATTTGATTTTGCTGTCTCTAAACACTTAAACCAGGTGTTTCAAAATAACTTTGGTATGAGGAGCACGCAAACAGTCTGTAATATGTGAACCTTAGATAAAAGCATCCATTTCATTCTTAAATTTGAGTCATAGTTTAAACTATTAAAAATACCCTGTTAATCATTTATTGTCTCATGATTAGGAAATGTTCATCTCCTCTGACATAATTTTGAATTTATAATACACAATTCTGCAGAGAGAATTTTCTAGCATTCTTCTGTACGGACAGTGCAAGCTTTGAGAATCCTAACCCAAATTAATATACATAGAGAACACTCAGAATACCACAGCCTCGGCTAGGAAGATACAGAATAATTAGACATAAAGGTTGCAGCATCATTCCCAGGCACAAACCTCAGAAAGGCAACATCATCCAGTATACTATCTCTGTGATACGATCCAAGTCACAACAGGGTTATTTCAGACATGGAGTTTTACCCAGCGTAAATCCAGAGAAAACAGTGCTGCTGCCTCTGCAGATACCTCCCCTCTCCTTCACATCTCTGTATTGGCACTGATCACATTCCAGGTACAGTGTATGTAATTCCAAGACAATAGCACATGAAAACACACAGGGAATAGTGTGCAGAATGGTGTGCAAGTTTCCATCCCTTTGGATCTTCCCCAATAAACCTGTCTCTGAATCTTGCAGTCTTTGAAATTACTGTTAAATTTTCAGGTATTTTGTCGTGTAACAGGAAGATATATGCTGCCATTTCTGTCCCTCATTCCTAGCCTGGAAAGACCTTTTAAAGCTAAAATGTACTTAGAGCATTATATATATATATATATATATATATATAAAAATCATTTGATTTTTTGGGAACTTGCAACTTGTGAACCCCTCTAATTATTCTGCCAACGACAGCAGAATGACTGTGCAAGCCACACTGTTTTCTGGGCAATTCACTTCTAACGTGGGGAAATTCTGACACCTTATGGCTGTTCTAGTATATGACCTACATTAAGTCCTGAATAAGCATAGCCCCAGCATTATGAGAGGCAAAATGGGCAGCTTAAACGCTATTTGGACTCCTGTATTGTAAGTTAGCTCACACACAAAGTCCCCTGGTGCTCAAACAAAATTATCTGTGTCCTTCCACTGAAGACTTTAGTCTTATGATCCTTTCTGCCCCTCTTCTTGACTCCCCATCTGTAACTGACTTTACCATTTCTGATATACTGGAGTTATTGGCAGCAATGACAAAGAATGCCCTGCATTAATTAGCATCTGTCTCACCACAGCCATTCCAAATCAAGTCAGCATGTAAGGCAAGTGTGTATGCAGTGCTTGAGAATCACATCTCTGCACAAGGTGTAAGCAGTACCTCTCACTAATACTTTAAATAACCATCAAGCAGACTGCTTATTCTAAAGTGTGCTAGTTTGAGCCTAACTAGAACATTTTGGTGAAAAGAACTAGAAAATAGGCTGTAAAATGAAAACAATGGTGATGCCTACTTTGCTCACAGTCTTGCTGAGATGTGTAGAAAGGAAAAGCAAAACATTAAAGTCACTTCACTTGAAACTTCGCTCTGGGCTGTGCTCTCAGCTCTTTGCCTGCTGGGGAGCTGAGGCTGCTGGCTGAACTCCATCTTGATTTCTAACCTCACCCTCCATTTGCTTTGGCTGATTCGGCTTGCTTCTTAATCTGTATATA
>WAAF01014246.1:0-47490 GCA_013400475.1 Tricholaema leucomelas | reverse complement strand
CCCCCCCCCCCCCCTTCTTGAAAATCACCGAGACTAGCCTCAGCTGGCTCTGGAAATTGAATGAAGCTTTATATTTACAGCTTAGCACAAAATACAAGCAGATATTTACAGTATATACAGCTACATACAGAAACATACAAGTTAAAAGGTAATACAGAAACACAACTCCCCTCCCAGAAACCTGAGTCCCCAGGAGGGCCTCTCAGCCACCCTTCCACCTTCTTCCCACCCCTCTCCCTTACCTTATATCTTGCCTTATGTTTAAGGTAGCTCTGAAGATCAGCCAGGGGGGTTAGGAAGCAGGTGGATTAGTCACACAGATGGCAGGTTAGGTTAGAGAGAGAGAAGTTCTACCCAAAGCCCAGACAGCGATTGTGTTATCTATATTTACATTCTTGTTCTTATGTATCTCAGCAAGCCTATGAGTGAAGTAGACATCACCATTTGTTGCCCTTTCACAGCCTGTAATCTAATTCTTCTCACCAAAACATTCTAGATAGCTTCGAACTAGCACACACTTTGCCAAACCTGATCATATTATGTGAAGGCAGGAGCTTGCTTTCCCTTATTTGGGAAGAACAAGTCTGGGCAAGACTTGGACCCTCAAAGTGGGTATCTCCAAGTCTTTTGTCTTCTCTCTGTGCACTACTTCCAGCCCCAGGAAAGAGAAGAGGACCATGAGATCATGCCTGGGCAAGCCAAGACATGTATCTTCCATGACAGTGGTGGACCAGCTACCCCCTGAATCTACCTTCATCCATTGTCATCCATCCAGTTTTGTATACATTTTTGTACCTGTTTTCCCTTCCCTTATGCCTCTGTAAACTCCCTTACCTGAAATACCCTTTATTTATTGTTAAAAGTGAGGGTTTTTTTAACTTCCAAGAAATTGGTAGTAGTCTGTTTTCTTTGGGTGTTTTACCCTTTTCACTCTTTCTACCCAATTCCTTTCTTTTCAAAGGGGGAAGAGGAGAGGCATCCTATATTTAATTTTGTTCTGTCAGGCTTTGGGTCTCTGGGAAGCTCTAAACTAGAAAACAGGCACACACCTGGGTTTACCCGGACCAACTGAAAGGGAAAAGTACCTAAGACTTAGGAATCTATTTCAGGAGAAAGCTGATCTCACCGGGAGAAGCAGTCAATGCTTTGAGCATAGAAATGTGTAACGGAGAGTTAGGACTTACAAACGCAAGGTTATAGGATATAAGTAACTCACCCACTGCTGAAGACTTGTTTGAGCAAAGCAATGTGAAAAGTAGAGAGTTAGGAGTTACAAATGCGTGGTTACAAGATACAAATTTCTCTGGGCATGTTCCCCCAGAACATTTTGTGCCCAAGGTCCTCTTCAGGCCTTCCTCTGCTTGCTGTGTTCAGCAAGCGTAACTGAACAGAGGTTAGCCTCACCTCTGTGCCTGGGAAGATCATGGAACAGGTCCTCACAGAAGCTATACTGCAATATGTACAGGACAAGGAGGTTCTTCAAGACAGCCAGCATAGCTTCACCAAAGACAAGCCCTGCCTGACCAACATAGTGGCCTTCTATGATGGTGTAACTACATCAGTGGACAAGGGAAGGCCAAGAACTTTCATCTATCTGGGCTTTTGTAAAGCCTTTGATGCAGTCCCCCACAACATCCTTCTCTCTAAGCTGAAGAGATATGGATTTGATGGATGGACTGTCCAGTGGATAAGGAATTCACAGAATCACGGAATGTTAGAGGTTGGAAGGGACCTCTAGAGATCATCGAGTCCCACTCCCCCTTTCAAGGTGGGATCACCCAGGGTAGTTCACACAGCAATGCATTCAGGTGGGTTTTGAAAGTCTACAGAGAAGGAGACTCTACAACCTCTCTGGGCAGCCTGTTCCAGGGCTGTCACACCCACTGGAAAGACATTTCTCCTCATGCTGAGGTGAAACCTTCTCTGTTTCAGTTTGTAGCTGCTGCTCCTCGTCTTATTGATGCTGACCACCAAAAAGAGATTGGCCCCTGTCACTTGACACCCATCCCTCAAATATTTGTACACACTGATTAGATCTCATCTCAGTCTTCTCCAGACTAAATAGCCCCAGGTTTCTCAGTCGCTCTTCACAGAGGAGATGCTCAAGTCCCCCAGCTGGTTCGGTGATCACATGCAAAGGGTGGTGGTCAATAGCTCAGTGTCCAGATGGAGACAGGTGACAAGCAGTGTCCCTTAAGGGACTGTATTGGAACCAGTGCTGTTCAGTATCTTCATCAGTGATACAGACAAGTGAGATTGAGTGCACAGCAAATTTGTAGGTGATACCAAGCTGAGTGGTGTGGTTGATAAGACTGAAGGATGTGATGCCATCCAGAGGGACCTGGACAGGCTGGAGAGGTGGGCTGAGAATTTCCTGAGGTTAAATAAGGCAAAGTACAAGGTCCTGCACCTACGTCAAGGCATTCTTAGATATCAATGCAGGGTGAGTGATGATGAGATTCAGAACAGCCCTGCAGAAAAGGACTTGGGAGCATTGGTGGACAACAAGCTGGACATGAGCCAACAATCACTTGCAGCCTAGAAGGCAAACTGTACTCTGGGCTGCATAAAAAGCAGCGTGGTCAGCATGTTGAGAGAGGCTATTTGCCACTGTGCTCTGGTGAGATCTCACTGTGTCCAGCTATGATGCTCCCACTGTAAGAGAGACAAGGACCTGCTGGACCACATCCAGAGGAGGGCCACAAAGATGATCAGAAGGCAGAAGCACTTCTCCTGTGGAGATACACTGAAAGAATAGAGGCTGTTCAGCCCATAGAAGAGAAAGTCATAGAAGACAAGGCAGACCTTATAGCTATATTTTAATATCTGAAGGTGACTTACAGGAACGCCAGAGAGAGATTGTTTGGAAGGGCTTGTAGTGATACAACAAGGGCCAATGGTTTGAAACTGGAGCAGGGCAGATTTAGGTTGGACATAAGGAGGAAGTTCTTTACTGGAACAGGTTACCTATGGATGTGGTTGAGGCCGCACCCCTGGAGACATTCAAGATCAGACTTGACATGGCCCTGGGCAGCCTAATGTAGTTGGAGGTGTTCCTGCTGACAGCAGAGGGCTTGGACGTAACGACCTTTGAGGGTCCCTTCCAAGCCTATGCAGTTAAAACAGGCTCACAGTAAGTGCATCCCAGCCTAGATGGGATCTGGCTAGATTTTTATTCCTGTGGAAAGAAAAATCCAATATATTACACTTTGACTATTTTTTTTTTTCAATTGTGGAACACAGATGCATGACATAGTGAAACAGAACAGTTAGTAAAGTACAATGGGCTCTTGAACTACCCAGAAGCACCTTAATTACTTGCTCACTTAATTCATAAAGCAATTAATGCTGATAAAAATAAAATAATCACCTTAATTTTGAAGGTTTAGCAAAGAAAGTGGGGAAGAGAATCAGGAAGGTCAAGTTATGTTAAGCTTGTTATTTTTCCTGCAATTAGATTTTTTTAAATGAAATATTTTAGATACTTCTGAGGTGTATTTACTCATAATTCTATCATCAGCTTGCTCTAACTCTAACATTGGATGTAAACTACAACCAAGTTGCATAAATTTGTAGAAACCAGAAATAAAGTAGTTCTTCTGGCATAGATGGCTAAACCTTTAATTCTATTTTATAAATAAGTAAAACCTGAACATACCACACCCAATACTGAAAATTCTGGTTATCATTGCTTCCTAAAACATATTTTTTTAGACACGTTTATACTGGGTTTTTTTCCTCCTCTATATATAATACATATAAATTTATTCTTTTTAATAGCCTTTTTCAGACAATCAGGTATCAATCTACCAGATAGCATTGGCAAGAGGCCCTTTCTACTCTTCACATTTATTTGAAGAACCAGTCAGGCATCATAGGGATCTGCAGCCTTTGCTAAAAAGGAACTTGCACCAAAATTTATAGCAGTTCTCTGTATGTTAGTACAGAATTGAACCCTACTGAGTGGTAAAATGTGGGGTTTTTTTCTTTGATTCTGAGTCTTAGAACTGTCTTAATTATTTATGAGCTGAACAAATGATCAAAATACAAAATTAATCATGTGAACTTGCAACGATGAAGGACATGAACTACTTAACTGAAGGGCTGAATGTACTTGGACCACAAAGCAAGCTTCATACACCATATCAAATAAAATAATTATGAAAATAATTCCCACTAATCCTCCCAGATCATAATGACAAAAGGCAACAACATGGGACTATTTTTTCCTTTAAGATGGAAGACACAATGAACTTTGCTGCAAATGCAAAGCATTTGATGGGAGAGGAAGATATTATGGCCTGGCTCCTCCTACAGTGGAATAGTAATGACATTATGAAGAAGCTTAACAAACTTAATGCAGCAAGTTGTCCTAATAGCTCAAGCAAAACACATTAATTTCTAGACTGGACACCTCCTTTGTTAGCTTCCAGCTATTGTGTATTTATTGTGCTATGTATTTTCTGATGGATTACAAAATCATTAGTTACTACAAACCTAACCCAAAGTAATAAAGCATGCATGTTAATTGACTAGCCTCTTAGACCTTCCATTGCCTTGTGCTTTGGGATTCTGGCCTTAAAAACAAAATCCGAATTTGTTCTTTTCTATTATGCAGGCTTGGTATGACCAAAACTGCAAAACCAAGTGACTCCATCCATTCTGAGCACACAAGGAGTGGTAACAAGTGGCTGGTATAAGAATTAGTTAAGCACTCTTAAAATTAAGATATTTTACTGAAATATGTGGAAGTTTTCTGTTGCAGATCCTTGGGTGCTTAAAAGGCTTGTAAGAACAGCTTGTTTCATGCTTACATAAAAGCAGGTTTGTTTACCTCTAGCCCATTAGATCATTTTAAAAATATGACTTGTTATTAAAATAGTTTTGGGTGCATATTGTACCAGAAACTACTAAATTGGTGAGGAAGACAAAAGTCTTTACTTACTGTACAAAGTACGAAGCTACATCACAGCAAGCACCTTGCACTGGATGAGAAAGGAAATTTTTGTTATAGTGGCTGAAACAGATGGATCTTCAAATTTGTAATCAGGATATTGGATGACTCTCCATAAATCAAAAGCTGGCAAATCTGGACAGCACATATCCTCCTGCACATTCCTCCTTTTTTCAAAGCATTTTTTCCTAGTCGCTCTAGATGAGACAGGTACTACTCATAAACAGCAAACACAGTACCAAAATTTTGCATTTCTTCCTGTTGCAGGAACTCCTCCACATATGGGAAGGAAAGAGACACAAAAATCCATCTGGTGAAACTGAAGTAAAAATTAGACTGGTGGCATAGTCAGAGAATCATAGAATCGTAAAATGTCAGGGGCTAGAAGGGACCTTGAAAGATCATCTAGTCCAGCTCACCTGCCAGAGCAGGACCACCTAGAGGAGATCACAGATGCATGCCCAAGCTAAGAAACTCCACAGAATTTGTGTATCAGACCACAGTCCTACTTAAGCAATTGGAGTCCATTTGAGATCGTTTCACCCATTCTACATAAAGATTTGTGCTGTTCTTGGTGAAAGTCTGCCCTGGTTTGAACTAGAACATAACTAATTTGATTATTTGCCGTTTCAACTCAGTCTTTTCCAAGTGACTACACTGGGCACTTAGTGGCGTATTTTTGAAGACAGCGTCGGCTTCTAGAAGAGATAGTACTTGAAGGTTTATAGTTGCTAGCAAGGATTGGTGTGCAGAGCAGCTCTTGCTTATATTTGCTCCTGTGAAGACCAAGGTCACTGCTAAACCTTGTGTACTATGTTTGGGTGTACTACCTTTGGGGAGGAGCAGACAGGACAGGTCTACTACAAAGCTTCATTGGCTTCTGCCCGAGAATACCTTCCCTTCTGCCTTTGATCAAAATCATTCCTGAATTCGTGTGCATTCCTGAACTCATGTTTGCTGCTGAGTTCACTCTGGACTCAAGGCCCCGCTCCCTAACAGAGCACCGTCCCTGAAGGTGGTGGCAGTAAGCTGCCCCATCCAACCACCGCTCGAAAGAACCAGCCACCATTCCCACTGTAGAGCCATTCTGTGACCATCAAAAGGTGACTCTCCCGCTACTGGACACGGACTCAGTGGTAAGCGTCCTCGAAGAACGTCATCCGCCCTTACTCAAACTTTTCCTCCGTGGACCTGGCACAATCCTTGCAGAAAACACAGAGAGGAAGTCCAAGCCTATTACTGCCCACAGTCACCTCCTACAACCGGTGAAGAAGCACCCCCAGCGTCCCCAAGCCGCGGGGCGCAGCCCACTACCGCCCACAACAACCTCCCGGCCCACCCACTCAGCCCGCGCAGCGAAACGACGCTGCGAGGGGCGCGGCGCTCTGACGCCATATCGCCGCGCCCGTCGCGCGCGTCCTGCTACCTTGCTCCCGTCACGCCCCGCGCCGTCTTCCCAGCGTGCCCCTCGGCTGCCGGTGTTACGAGTGGGCTCCGTTGCGCCTCCCCGGCGCTGGCGATTCTGTTTCGTCGCTTTCCGCTCCGCCTTCAACGCGGTCCTGAAGTCCCCGAGCGAAAGCTGAAACCGCTCCCCCCCTCCCCGCCATGCCCCCCAAGAAGCAGCAGCAGCCGGCGGGGGGCAGTAAGAAAGCGGACCAGAAAAAGAAGGAGAAGATCATCGAGGTAAGGCGAGAAGGGCCGTGCCGGGCCCAGGAGCCGCATCCGAAACCAAACGGGTCGCTTTCACGCCGCGGCCCTCTTCCTGCACCTGTTTCTTGCCTTTTCCCTTCGTGCGCGGGTAGTTCATTCTCTGCTCCCCCCTCTGTCAGTCCCCCTGCTAGAACACGGACGCTGATGCCGGCGGTAGCCGGCCTCCCCGAGAGGCGGCCGTTTTTGCCTGCGGGCGGGTCCCTAGGCCGTCTCTTCGCCTGAAGCGGACAATGAAACTGTCATAATACCAAAAACTTTGCGTGGGTGGAGGGGGAGTATACACACGCGCCTAGTTAGGGCCGCAGCGCAGGCCAGAAGCAGCATTCTGGGAAATGTTGGTTCTTTCCGCGGCCCGAATCTGTCAAATGGCAGACTGTCGCCCTTTAATCTGTGCTGTTGGGTGCTGGGCTTCTTAGACTGAGATTTGAGTTTTCAGCCTCCACGTTTTCAGGCCAGGTCTGAAGGTGCACATGAAAGTGCTCTTTTTTTTTCTCGTTCTCACCATTTCACATCTAATGCTGTGTTCTGTATGTGCCTATATTTTTGAGCTCAGAGTTGTGAGGTGTACATCTGCATTTATGGCTCAGTTGAAAATGTGTGATTTGTTTGTGTGATTTATTAACAATAACTTATTGCATAACTAAAATAAAGAGTGGTTATATTCTCCATGTGGCAGTTGCCACGGAAATCAAGCATGTGAATGATCTGTATTCTTCCTCAATCATTTAGACAAATTGCATACTTCTCAAATTAGTATGAAGTAACAGAGAACTAGCTGCTGTTGATAGGGGATATACTGTAAATGAAAACAGGTTGGTTCTGGAAACTTGGAACTGTTCGTTCTGCAATTCTGTTAAAATATTTTTTGATTGTTATGGTTTCCAAAAGTATCTTTGAACTGTGGTGTTATCAATGGATGAACATCTGTTACTTGTTCCTGAAAGGAAAAAGATGTTGGTATCAAGTCGGAGGCATAGGTGGGTTTGTAGTGGTGGTATTTCTGCTTCGGATACCCAAAAGACAGCTCACTTCCATGTGAGTTTTTATGAATGGGTGTCAGGATGATGGCCTTTGATGGTCTTTTTTTGGCAGTGCCCAGTAATAGGACAAGAAATAGCTGGTATAAACTGGATCACAGGAAGTTCCATCTTATGAGGAGAAACTTCTTTCCTGTGAGGGTGACAGAGCACTGGAGCAGGCTGCCCAGAAAGTTTGCGGAGCTTCCTTATCTGGAGACTTTAAAAACTCATCTGCATGTTTTTCTGTGTGGCCTGCCCTAAATGATCCTGCTTTGGGAGGGGCATTGGACTATATGATCTTCTGAGGTTCTTTCCAACCCCTAATATTTTGTGATTATATGATTTTTTTTTTTAATATAGTTTTGATATAGAAACATGTCTCTAACAGCAGCAGGTGGGGAGTTTGACTGGGGTGGTACACCTGTCAAAGCATAACACAGGTGTCCTAAGGTGAGCTCAGGGAGGACTGAAACCTCCCGTGGAGCAGGGCAAAAGCTCGCTTGATCTTGATTCTATTCAATTAAACTGAAGATACAGAGGAAGGATTAGTTCAGGCAGTAAACAAACTTCTCTAAGGGCAGTTTAAGAAGTGCAAAGACTAGTGTAGACTTGACATAAAGGAAGGATTTAAGTTCAAATTCATACAGTTAGACAGTGGAAAGCTTAAAATGCTTCAAAGTAAAAAGTAATGTTGCATGTGGTAATAGTCATCTGCACAACAAATACAACATTTCATATATTTATATTATGGGTAAAACTAATAAGTGACTTCAGGTAGATCGGGAGAAAAAAATATATGGCTATTGGATCTGCCTATTGTCCTCAGATGTTACTTGGTTAGACACTAAGAACCTCATGTCCTTTGCCTTGAAAGGACTTAAAAAACTGTGTGTAAACTCACTTGAATACTTGGACACAAGTAAGTGGTGATAAAAGCAAGAGCTTGCACAAAGGCGTCATTTAGTAGGTTCTTTGAAAAGCCAATCTGAAGGATGATGTGAAAGGTCTAAATATTGTCCATACTGTTTCTTGGGTTGCTTGTGTGGCTAGAGGGAATAGTCTGTGTTTGACTGAATACCTGACAGGAGTGGTAGATATTTTTGGTAATGAATCTGTTTTGATTAATGTAGCTGTCTTCATTTCTTGGTTTAGGACAAAACATTTGGCCTAAAGAATAAAAAAGGTGCAAAACAGCAGAAATTTATCAAGGCTGTGACACACCAGGTTAAATTTGGTCAGCAAAATCCACGTCAGGTAAGCATTTATTCTGTAATATTTGTCCACTGTATAGTTGAGTCGTCTTTCACTACATACAGATTGTGATGTAATACTGAAGTAGAAAGAAACTGAGTTGTTACTTGTCTGTTGTATTGTGACTCGTACACATTTAGCCAGTAATATTCTTTCCAGGTTTGTCTAGATAAGAGTTATGTACCTGTGTAATGGTTTGTAATTACTTATCTTTTTTCTCTTTAATTCCTACTTATTTTAATCTGTTTAGTGTTTCTTAGATTAAGAATTAATGATTGCAAATACTAATACTGGAATTGGGAAAATATTAAAAAAAGCATAAGCTGTTATGTGCTGCTTGTTATGCTTATGGAAGTATTTGTGATTATTCTATGGGGAAACAAATCTGATAAGCCTGCTTCTATTTTCCAAACAGGTCAAAGAAGGTGAAGTTATTGAGCCTCTCTACTTTTCTCTAAGATGAAATAAAATGTGATGTAGCTGAGATGTAATGTTTAAATTATATTTAATCAAAAATCATGGGTATTATAGAAATAAACTATAATGAAAGTGAGCCAGGTCTTTTATCCCTGCAGTGTTAGGGAAGCTGATTAAGCACTTAAACATCTTCCTGCTTTACAAACAAACCTGTAAAATAGTTATATTTGTGTCAGCTAAATCTATGATGTCATAGTTTTTCCAATTCCTTACACAAGAATGAGCTAACAAATGTACAGTGCAGCTTTAAATGTAAAGTTGATATTTGGGTCATAAGATGTAGTAGTTTTGTGTAGTGGCAAGGGCTGCTTGATGTCACTTTAAAAACATGATGCTAATCAAATAGTCCCTTCTGATATTTGTGTGTGATGTCCCTCAGTCTGTAGGAATAATTGGAGTACCAGCATGTAAATTAGTCAGTGTGAACAAATTTGTTTCTCAAGTGCTCGTAGCTGTTGACTGATGCATTTTGGATTCTTCTGTTTCTTAGACATCTTTATAGGCTTTTCACTTTGTGAAATAGTTGTTAGGATTGTCCCTGAGAGAGAAGGGACACTTCAAAGCAGTTTTCTTGTGTCCTGATACAAAAATGGAAATGCTCTTCAGGTTTTGTGGTGGTAGTGTTAATGTTTCCTTGGTTGTTTGTTGGGATTTTTTTTGAGGCTCTTCTGTTTTGTTTCTGGTTGGTTGGTGGGGGTTTTTTTGTTTGTTTTTTCTTTTAAGAGTCAAGCTTTATTTTCATGCTGTTAGAGCTCTAGGGTGAAACTAAAGTATTCTTCAAGTACTGAGTTTTGTAGTTGACTTGTGTAGGTCTGCATATCATATTAAAAAAAGTGGTTTAAACTTCCAATATGAAAACCAAGTTAACTAGTTAATTCCTTGTGAAACAATTGAGTGTGTTTTTACCAGCTTCATCATAAGAACAGAGCTCCTTGTTAAATATTACTCTGTATTTTTCTGTTGAAGGACCTCACATATCTTTATAGTGGTGTTCCTCTCACTAGCTTCTATAAAGGGTAAAAGTCAATCTCATAATGCTTTTCCTATGTCGTTTTTCATCTGTCTTCATCCCTGTCTATCGCACTGCTATAGGTACAAGCCTTTTCTGGCTTATCCAGAAAGGGTAAAGCAGTCAGGCTTTTTTCTTATCCACAAATTTTTACTTTCCTAGATGAGCCTGTTTTTCAGCCCTCAGCCCCTAGTGCCTATAAAACAAATGTTCTTGGCTCTCAAAATACTGTTTAGCGATGAAATATTGTTATGAAATCATGTTGTAAAAGCAGCTTCCATCTTCTATAGGCAGATTTGATGCAATTGCTATTCCTACACCTGAAGAGAAAGAGCATGTAGGGGACTAAAGATAGAGACATTTTACATGAGTCTTGAATTAACTGTACTGCATAGCTGCACTGCATAGCTGCACTGCATGTGTGTTACAAAACAGCAACTACTCCTCTCCTAGACTCAATTATCTTGAATTCCTAATTGATACTGGAGTAGATAGAGGTAACTGTGTCATCTAACGGTATCTACTATTGGATCACTTTTCTGTATCAGGAGTGGTGTGGCCAGCTGAACGTGGGAAGTGATAGTCTCCTTGTACTGAGCAGTGCTGAGGCTGCACCTTCAATACCATGTTCAGTTTTGGATCCCTCTATACAGGAAGGCCATTGAGATTCTGGAACAGGTTCAAAGAGGGGCAACAAAGCTGGTGAAGGGTCTAGAGCACAAGTCTTTTGAGGAGTAGCTAAGAGAACTAGGATTGTTCATCTGGAGAAAACAAGACTGTGGGTAAATCACCTCACTGAAAGGAGGTTGGCTTGAGATGGGTGTTGACCTTTTCTCCCAATTAAGGAGCAACAGAATGAGAGGAAATAGCCTCAAGTTGTCAGGGGAGGCTTAGATTGGATATTAGGAAAAATGTATTCACTGAAAGAGTTAAGGCTGCCTGGGAGAGAAGGTGAAATCACTATCCCTGGAAGTGTTCAGGAAACATTTCAATCTGGTGCTTAGAGACATGGATTAGTGGTGGTCTTGAGTGCTAGGTTAAAGGCCGGACTCAGTCTTGGAGGTCTTCTCCAACCTTAGTGATCTTATGACCATGATCCTACCAGCATCTTGCATCTCTATTCAATTTGGAATCTCTTTCAAAGTCAGTACCACTAGATGGCAATGGCCGTTTGTGCAGGCAGGGCAGAAAGTCTGAGAAGTTCAGAAATCACAGGTTCTTGTCCTTCTCTTGTATGTTAACTTAGAATCATTTGCTATTTCAGTGTACAGTTGATGTGAAGTGAGTAATGTCATTCTAATTGTATATCGCCTGACTTCAAATCTGGGGTTGTTCTAGGCTGCTCAAACAGAAAGTGAGAAGAAGTTAAAAAAAGAAGATAAGAAAAAAGAATTACAAGAATTAAACGAACTCTTCAAGCCTGTGGTTGCTGCACAGAAAATTAGCAAAGGTATGAGTAACTGAATGCTCTTTGCTTATCATGTATCTCTTATTCATATATCTAATTAAGTTTAACCCTTTAAACTAGATGATTAGAGTATCGAAAGATACCATGGTGTTGTCAGGACAGGTAGAGATGCTTTGCTGTTTTCAGCTTCATGAATTAGATGCTTCTGGATGAGTGGCATGATGATTTTATTTAAAGCAGCCTCTTTCCCCTGGGAAGAAAGTCTATTGCAGCCTCAGTAATTCTGTGACTCTGTGAAACACAACATCCAGGAATTACAAGGAATATAATTTAACTATTATCTTCACTGGAAGCTTGTGTTAAAACAGTAAAGATGTTCCAATTCCTTCTGGTTCACCTCATAATTAACAGTAGGACTTGGTTTCAGATGTGTCCTCCCTTGAAATCAGTTACTGAACAAACTGGTTTTTTGATGAATTTTAATCTTACATGTTTTTTACACTTGGAGGAATGTCTCTACTATCAGGTGCCATATGGGAGGAAAAAATATTTTTATCAGTAAAACAAATGTTAGCAATTCTTTGCTTTATTAATCTGCACAATATTTTTTTACTAAATTTCATGTATTTCTTTAAAGAAAACTTGATGCTTGCTCACTGTGGCACTTGGGAGCAGCAAAAGCCAGTTCTCTGTTTATGATATGCAGTGCTCAGCTTCTCCAAATGAAGTAACTCTTGACTTAAAAGTATTTCAGAACATTAACATTATTGTAATTAAAACTTGCTATTGAAATTGCCAACAAGGGGAGTGTGTTACTGGAAGTTCTTCCAGGGATCCCTGCTGTGTTAAGAACTAGACTTCAGTGAAGTTTTTAACCAGGTGTTACTGTGCCTGCTCTAGACACTGGTGACTGACACCAACCATAAAATCAACAAGTGAAAAATTTCACCGTAAAATCTTTCAGGAGTAGTTCATCGACATTACAACTAAATTGTTTCTGATTTAGGTGTCTTGTAAATAATTTTTTACCTGCTTTCATTTTCTCACCTAATGGACAAGTAATTCCATTAGTGGGATGATACTGAAGCTGTGGTCAGGTTGATCATGCTGTAATAATTAATGGGTACAAATGAGAACACAGGAAGTTCCACCTAAACACAAGGAAAACTTTTTTCCTGTGAGGGTGTTGAAACATTAAACAGACTGCCAGGACAGGTTGTGGAGTCTTGTTCTCAGGAGAGGTCCAAAACCCTTCTGGTGATCCTGGGTTACTCTGCTTGAGCAGGAAGTTGGACTAGATGGTCCTCAGAGATCACTTCCAACCCCACCAGCCTGTCATTCTGAGTTCCATATTGTGGGGTTTGTGAACAACTGTCTTATTTCTTCTGCTACAGGAAGTAGTCTGAATGAGTGCAAGTTAGATTATTACAAGGGAAGACTGACATCCCAAAAAGGCTTTGCTGTGTATTAGAGGCAAAAAAAGCTTCTTGTTAAGGGAAGAAGTTGCACCAAGTGGTATTTTGTGTGTATTACATTATACAAATTAATAATTTCAGGAATAGTGTTGCCAGCAGGACTAGCAAAGTCATTCTTCCCCTGTACTCAGTGCTGGTTAGGCCACACCTTGAGTACGTTGTCCAGTTTTGGGCCCCTCAGTTTAAGAATGATGTTGAAATGCTCGAATGTTGGGTGCACCCGAAGAGTGGCTGTCAATGGGTCCATGTCCAAGTGGAGGCCAATGACAAGCAGAGTCCCTCAGGGATCAGTCCTGGAACCAGTCTTGTTCAACATTTTTGTTGGTGACAGGGACAGTGGCACTGAGTGCACCCTCAGCAAGCACACATGCTGGAGGGAAGGGATGACATCCAGAGAGACATGGACAGGCTGGAGAGTTGGGCACAAGCCAACCTCATGAGGTTCAACAAGACCAAGGGCAAGGTCCTGCATCTGGGTTGAGGCAATCCCAAGCACAGATACAGGCTGGGCAGTGACTGGGTGGAGAGCAGCCCTGAGGACAGGGACTTGAAGGTGCTGGTGGACAAAAAGCTCAGTGTGAGCCAGCATTGTGCACTTGCAGCCCGGAGGGCCAACCAGAGGGCTGCACCAGGAGAAGTGCAGCCAGCAGGTCGAGGGAGGTGATTCTCCCCCTCTACTCCACTCTGCTGAGACCCCACGAGGAGTACTGTGTGCAGTTCTGGAGCCCCCATTGCAAGAAGGATGTGGATGTGCTGGAGCATGTCCAGAGAAGGGCCAGGGGGATGATCAGAGGGCTGGAGCACCTCTCCTATGAGGACAGACTGGAAGAGTTGGGGCTGTTCAGTCTGGAGAAGAGGAGGCTCTGAGATGACCTTCTTGTGGCCTTTTAGTACCTGAAGGAGGCCTACAAAAAAGCTGTGGGGGCGCTTTTTAGGATATCAGAGAGTTACAGGACTAGGGGGCATGGAGCAAAGCTAGAGGTGGGGAGATTTAGACTGGATGTGAGGAAGAAGCTCTTCACCATGAGAGTGGTGAGACCCTGGAATGCGTTGCCCAGGGAGGTGGTAGAGGCCCCATCCCTGGAGGTGTTTAATGCCAGGCTGGATGAGGGTCTGGGAAGCCTGCTCTAGGGTAGGGTGTCCCTGCCCATGGCAGGGGGATTGGAACTAGATGATGGAACTAGATGATCCTTGTGGTCTTTTTTCAACCCTGACCGATTCTATGAATGTGTTCAGAGAAGGGCACCAAGGCTGGTGAGGAGGCTGGAGCACAGCCCTATGAGCAGTAGCTGAGGGACCTGAGGTTGTTTACCCTGAAGAAGAGGAGGTTCATAAGGGACCTTATTGCTGTCTACAACTATGTGAAAGGAGGTTGTAGTGAGGTGGGGACAACCAGACAACAAGTGACAGAACAAGAGGACACCATCTCAAGCTGTGCAAGGGCAGATTTAGGCTAGATTTTAGGAAGACGTTCTTCACAGAAAGAGTGAGTGGCATTGGAATAGGCTGCCTGGGGAGGTGGTGGAGTCACTGTCCCTGGAGGTGTTTAAAAGGATGTGGTGCTCAGTGCCGTGGTCTAGTTGATTAGATGGTGTTGGGTTATAGCTTGGGCTTGATGATCTCAAAGGTCTTTTGATTGACTACTGATTGACTACAATCACCTGATTGACTACTACCAGTCTTTCTGTAAATAGTCAAGTGCCAGGTTTGATACTTAGCACAAATATCAAGCCCTACAAAGTAAACAGGACGTGTTTAGGACACAGTATTTATGTGGTAAACGTCACATCAGTGTTCTATTTTCATCCTCCATAGATCCTAAACACTGTATCATCCTAGACATTGTTCTCAGTTTTTCATGTACAGCTTTTGCTTAAAAACCGTACTAAAATCTTTCTCCACACAGGTGCTGACCCCAAATCTGTAGTTTGTGCTTTTTTCAAGCAAGGGCAGTGCACTAAAGGAGACAAGTGCAAGTTTTCCCATGATTTGTCTTTGGAAAGGAAGGGTGAGAAACGAAGTGTCTACATCGATGCAAGAGATGAAGACCTTGAAAAAGGTAAAGTACTTCTAGAAAATGACCATTGAATTTTTATGGTTCTGAAACTAGATTTTAAAGAGTCTTCTTGTGTTTATGACCTTGGAGAGCATGGTCAGAGACCAAGGCAACTCATGCTGTTATGTTTAAAAATTATGTCCAGCAGTGAAACTCGCTTTAAGAAACGTGTTAACAGGTATTCATGAGATGTTCTTTAAAACTGAAAAAAAAAGTATGACCTAGTGATACTGGGTTGTAGTTTTCACATTCTGCTATGTAATGTATCATGTCATACAAGCAGCAAGTTGAGCAGTAATTGGTCTGTTTTGCAGCTGCTAGTTTCTAAGTTCTATGAAATGGAAATGCAGGAATTGTAATGAGCAACCAGTTGTCTCCTAGACCTGTTACTAGTGGTTGCCAAATGTGCGCAGATACAGAAATCAGGATACTTCAGAATTTTTTTGTGACTTTCTCTTCTTTCCCCAAATCACTTGTTGGCTAAGTGCTCTGGTTAGAGATTTTATAGTCAAAATGATTTATTTTTCCATAACTCATCATGTCATGATCTTTATTTGACTTTTAGCCTCTGTCATCCTAAATGACTCTGATGATCCCGTAGATTCACTGCTGCTGTTAACCATTGGTGATCTCTCTCTTTTTGATAGAACCTTCTTGTAATTTGAATGCAAAAAACTTGGTGTTGTCTCTTAATCCAAAGGTTATATTAGCTGGATTTCTGGATATTGTCCTACAGCTTTCTCTTCAGTCATCTTCCATTTCTTTTCCCTTGTCTGCACTTGGTAGTGTACTGTAATGACACATTTTTTTTTGGTCTTTAACCTGAAGCACACTTTATACATATCAAAATACACAGGCTTTTGAGGAAATTTTCCTGTGAGCAACAGAGGGGAGTTTGAACACTGTAATAAGCCAGAATTTATTTTCGATTCTATAGACTAATTAGGAAGTAAGAATTGCAGTTAAAACTGTCACTAGGAAGGAAAACAACTTGACAGCACTACTTAGTATTTGGATTTTTTATGAAACCATCTGTTGTCTTTTTCTAGATACAATGGATAACTGGGATGAGAAGAAGCTGGAAGAAGTGGTGAACAAGAAGCATGGTGAGGCGGAAAAGAAAAAACCCAAAACTCAAATAGTATGTCTTGTTTTTCTTGTTTTGTTTTTTTTTTTTTAAACTGAGGTGTAATAGAGGGAACTAACAGCAGGCTGGCATTAGATGTGTTTATTGTTAGCTAAAGTTTTTTTTTTAAATGGAGTATTAGACAAATATTCTGAGTATCTAGTTGGTGAGAGTACTTCTAAATAATGTGTTTTGAACTAAATAAAACCCCATCCCAAAGCTCTTTCAGTTACAAGGTATTTGCTCATGTAAACTAAAATGGATAGTAGATGAAGTGCTTTCAAAATTGAAAGGCTAATAAATAATACATCTAATCACAGAATGTTAGCATCAAATGTTAGGACATGAAAGATCATCCAGTCCAACCTTCCTACCAGTGCAGGATCACCTAGGCAAGTCATAGAGAAATGCATCGAGGCAGGGTTTGAATGTCTCCAGAGGACACCATAGAATCAACCAGGTTGGAAGAGACCTCCAAGATCATTCAGTACAACCTATCACCCAGCCTTGTCAATCAACTAGACCATGGCACTAAGTGCCTCATCCAGTCTTTTTTTTTTTTTAACACCTCCAGGCATGGCAACTCCGCCACCTCCCTGGGCAACCCATTCCAACAGCAAATCACTCTCTCTGTGAAGAACTTCCTCCTAACATCCAGCCTATGCCTCCCTTGGCACAACTTGAGACTGTGTCCCCTTGTTCTATTGCTGGTTGCCTGGGAGAAGAGACTAACCCCCATCTGGCTACAGCCTCCCTTTAGGTAGTTGTAGACAGTAATGAGATCCCCCCTGAGCCTCCTCTTGTCCAGGCTAAACAACACCAGCTCCCTCAGCCTTTCCTCATAGAGCTGTGTTCCAGGCCTTTCACCAGCTTTGTTGCCCTTCTCTGGGCATGTTCCAGTATCTCAACATCTGTCTTGAATTGAGGAGCCCAGAACTGGACACAGGACTCAAGGTGTGGCCTAACCAGTGTTGAGTTCAGAAGAAGAATAACCTCCCTTGTCCTGCTTGCCACACTCTTTCTGATACAGGCCAGGATGTCATTGGCTCTCTTGGCCACCTGAGCATGCTGCTGGCTCATGTTCAGCCTACTGTCTACCAGTACCCCCAGATCCCTTTCTTCCTGTCTGCTCTCCATCCACTCTGTCCCCAACTTGTAACTCTGCATGGGGTTGTTGTGGTCAAAGTGCAGAATCTGGCACTGGGCCTTCTTAAAACTCCTGGCATTGGACTATCCAGCCTGTCCAGGTCCCTCTGCAGAGCCCTCCTGCAGGATGCACACATGCTCCCAACTTGGTGTCACCTGCAGACTTACTGATGGTGATTCAATCCCCTTGTCCAGAGCATCAGTAAAGATATTGAACAGGACTGGGCCTAGCACTGATCCTTGGGGAACACCACTAGTGGCAGCTGCCAGCTGGATGTGGCACCATTGACTGCCACTCTCTGGGCCCGGCCCTCCGACCAGTTCTTGACCCATATCAGAGTGAATCTGAGCAAGCCACAAGCTGCCAGCTTTGCCAGGAGCTTGTTGTGGCAGACGGTGTCAAAGGCTTTGCTGAAGTCCAGGTAGGCTACATCCACAGCCTTCCCCACATTCACCAGGCAGGTAACCCGATCATAAAAGGAGATCAGGTTGGTCAGGCAGAAGGAGACTCCACGGCCTCTCTGAGTAGCCTGTTCCAGCGTTTTGTTGCCTCCACAGTTAAAAAGTTTTTCCTCATGTTCACATGGAATCTTCTATACTCCACTATACTGCACCCACTGCCCCTTGTCCTGTCATAGGACATCACTGAGCAGAATGTGGCTCTGTCCTTCTGACACCCTTCACACCTTTATAAACATGACTGAGGTCACCTCGGTCTCCTCCTGTCCAAGCTAAAGACCCCCAGCTCCCTCAGTCTGTCCTTAAGAGGTAGATGTTCCACTGCCTTCAGCATCTCGTGGATCTGCGCTGTACTCTTTCAGGCAGTTCCCTGAGATCATTCTTGAACTGAGAGGCCTAAAACTGGACACAGTATCCCAAATGCAGCCTCACCAGGGTGGAGTAGAGGAGGAGGAGAACCTCTCCTGACTTGCTAATCACAGCCCTTCTAATACGTCCCAGAATACCATTGGTCTTTTTGGCCACAGTGGCACATTGCTGGCTGGTGTATGCTCCCTTACTTAGAAGAGTCAAGTATTGTGATTATAGAGGTCTGTCATCCCATTCCAGTGACTGCCGTGTATATATATATATATATATGTATAGGCTTGTCTGTATACTGGGTGGCAAGGAGGCGTAGAAATTTGAATCTTCTCATTTAAGCCAGAGTTTGCTATATTAGTCACTAGTAGTTCCAACCTCTACCTGCAAAAATATCCTTTAGTTTGTGCACTAAATGGTGCAATATCTTAATCCCTTTTTCAATCTTCAGTACTTTAACCTTGTTTTCAATGACAAGTAGGTAAATATTCAATTGATAATTCCTGAACTTGTAATACGGCCAAGTGTGAACTGTGAAGGATGATTAAGGGACTAGAGCACTGCCTTCTATGGAGAGGCTGAGAGGCTTGGGGCTGTTCAGTCTGGAAACGACTGAGACTGGATCTTGTAAATATCTGAGGGCTGGGGGTCAAGAAAGAAGGGACAAGGACAGCCTCTGCTTACTTGTGCCCTAAGGTAGGACAAGGGGCAATAGATGTGAACCACATGAGGAAGAACCTCTTTACTGTGAGGGTCCCAGAGCACTGGAATAGGCTTCCCAGAGAGGTTGTGGAGTCTTCTTCTCTGGAGACTTTCGAGACCTGTCTGGATGTGTTCCAGACTTGTACTAGATTCTGTGGTCCTGCTCTGGCAGGGTGGTTGGACTTGAAGGTCTTCAGAGGTCCGTTCCAATCCCTAGCAACTTGTGATTGTGTTAAAAGTCCCAGAATAGAATCTTTACCTCAGGATCAGGAGCTGGAGGGTTTTTAACATCAGAGGCAAGTTCCATTTATTTTGAATAAAACTACACTGATGCAGGTAACAGGGAGAGATACACAATCAACAGGCTTTTATGTGTGCTGCTGGGTTTCCATTAGTACACAGCTGCCAGTCTTGGAGTCATCCTGTCTTTTAGGATTATATGAAGGAGAAAAAGCTGTTGACTAGAGAAATTTAAGATTTATTGAATTGTTTAAAATTAAGAAAAAATAAGATCACAGAATTAACCAGGTTGGAAAAGACCTTTGAGATCATCAGTTCCAACCTATCACCTAACACAGAATCACAAAGAATCAGAGAATATCAGGAGCTGGAAGGGACCTCAAAAGATCACCTAGTCCAACCCCCCTGCCAGAGACTGAGACTCTACAACCTCCCTGGGCAGCCTATTCCAGTGTTCTGTCACCCTCACAGTGAAAAAATTCTTCCACATGTTTTAATGAAACTTCCTGTGCTTCAGTTTCCACCTATTGCCTCTTGTCCTGTCACTGGGAATCACCCAGCAGAGCCTGGCTCCATCCTCCTGGCACTCACCCTTTACATATTTATTAACATTGATGAGGTCACTTCTCAGTCTCCTCCAAGCTAGAGGCTCAGCTCCCTCAGTCTCTCCTTGTAAGAGAGATGTTCCATTCCCTTCATCACCTTTGTGGCTCTGGACTGGACTCTCTCAAGCAGTTCTCTATGTCCCTCTTGAACTGGGGGGACCCAGAACTGGACACAGTACTCCAGAGGTGGCCTTGCCGGGGCAGAGTAGAGGGGCAGGAGAACCTCTCTAGACCTACTAACCATTGGCCCTCCTGTCCACAAGAGCACATTGCTGGCTCATGGTCAACCTCTCATCAACTAGGACCCCCAGATCCTTTTCTCCTCCACTGCCCTCCAGCTGGTCAATCCCCAACCTATACTGATCCCTGGGGTTGTTCTTTCCCACATGCAGGACCCTACACTTGCCCTTTTTGAATTCCATTACATTTCTTCCTGCCCAGCCCTCCAGTCTGTCTCTCTGGTGTTGTATGTATTGGTTGTACTACTTTTGTCTGTTCTTTGTTTAGTAGCAGTGCATTTCACATGTTTCTTTCAGTTTTCAACACAGCTGGCTTTGAATTCCTGTACTTCTGATACATAGTAGCTTTACATGGAGTGTAAATTGCTGGGGGTAAAAAGAGAATGTGGTGCTAAAACTATTGTGTTTTACACAGGTCTGCAAATATTTCCTTGATGCTATTGAAAACAACAAATATGGATGGTTTTGGGTCTGCCCAGGTGGAGGAGACAACTGCATGTATCGCCATGCTCTCCCTCCTGGTTTTGTATTAAAAAAGGACAAAAAGAAGGAAGAGAAACAAGATGAAATTTCTTTAGAAGATCTAATAGAAAAAGAGGTAAAGTTGTGAGACAGGTACCTTTTGGTAGGGTGTTTGTTTTCATTACTCTGAAGAGACACTTATAAATAAATTCCTAATAATTGAAAAAGTATAGAGTGTTTTTATAGCTGTATGAGCTAGGGTAAAGGATGTGTGAGATTTGCTTCATGTTGTTTAGAAAATGTTAACTAGTGAATAGGTGAATCTACAGCTGCATACTTTGTGGAGGTGCTGCTAGTTCTTTTTTAGGAGGCATCTGTTTCTTCATGCTGTTTTTCCTGTACCTGTGGCAGCTGTGCCCACAGGCCTTTCTCACTGCCTCCTTAGTTCTTGCAGACCACTGAGGAAGCAGTACCAAAGGAAACAGGCCTTCTGAAGGTGTTATGTTGCTGCTCTGCTTACTTCTGTCACCATTGCCTGATAGTGTCAGTTTGAGGAGAACCTGAGCTTTTATTGTTGGTCTGTCTTCTCCTCTGCTTTCCACATGACCTTTCATGTGAACTCTTACTAACTGAAATTGTTTGTTGAATCAGTCTTTAAGTTGATGGTGAATGTTTAACAAAGGTGAACATGAAGAAATTAGAAATAAATGTTTTCAATTTTTTTCTGGTAAAGAGTAATTAAATCTAATTTGTTGTAGCCTTTGGAAACAATTTCTAGCATTAATTGTTCTCTTTACAGCGTGCTGCCTTAGGACCAAATGTTACCAAAATTACTCTAGAGTGTTTTATTGCATGGAAGAGAAGAAAAAGACAAGAAAAAATTGATAAGGCTGAGCAAGATATGGAGAGGAGGAAAGCAGATTTTAAAGCTGGCAAAGCACTGGTGGTACGTTTTACAATCCAATTGGTAATGTAAGAAGAAAGAGTAAGTTTTTGTAATACAGTAACTGACCTTGAAGGACTGGCTTTGAAAAAAAAAAAAAGTTTGGGTTTTTTTGCTGTACCAATTATACGAAGTGGTAAATTATGATTTCTTTTTCTGTGAACAGATCAGTGGGCGTGAAGTATTTGAGTTCCGTCCAGAGTTGGTTGATGCAGATGATGAAGAGGCAGATGACACCCATTATGTTCAAGGAGCAGGAGAGGATGATGAGGTAAAGAACAGTATTTACTTGAGTAATAAGTGACATTAAAGTTTGTGAAGTTTGAATTTGAGAGCTCTTAAAATGCAGTTAATAAGCATGATTCTTAATACTGCTGCAGGGTATATCTTGTTGAAATTCTGATGTCAAAAGGAAGAACAAAAACATCCTGTAGAAATCCTGCAGAAAACAAGACTTCTATAGAAAAAAAAAATCATGCAGAGCATCTTGATTTATCTTTCAGATGGAAGACCCTGTGTGCATAAATGATGTGGATTTGAACCTGTATGTCCCAAAGGCTGTAGATGAGACTGGCATTACCGTGGCCAGTCCCGAGCGATTCAGCACATACAGCTCCACAGAAAAAGATGGTAAGTCCCTCACACTTGAGGCATGACTGATGCAGGATTGAACTAGACCAGCTTCCCAAAAGATAGATGGAAATCCTTTGGTCATCTGCTAAGGAGAAGTATTTGTTTAAAAAGGAAGGGTGGGGGAGTGAAATTACTTGCAATAATAAATGTGGTTACTAAACAGAAGCCTTGTTGTAAATGTTATGCATTTACTGTTTTGCTTAATTAGAAGATAGCATTTATGGCTGCTTCAGGTAAATCCTTAAAATGCTCCTTTTGGCAGTTTCCCTTTTGTTCTAGATTTATTAAATTGAATGAATTACATCAATTAAAAAATCAAGCTTTTATTTGTGTCTTTTAGCTAGCTTAAGTTACCCTGTAATTTGTAAGAGCAAAATCTCAATCTTGGTGGCTTATGGAAAGCATGCTCTGATCTTTAAAATGCAAACTAAGTCGGAGCAGCTCATAAGATTTGGCTCAAAGTTTGAAATTCAAAGACTTGGGAGTTTGAGTTGTCTTTTTTAGCTTTCTTTTATAGTTTATGATCCAGATCTGTGAATTAATCAAGTACATGCAATTTAACCACTGTAACTGTAACTTTCAAATGAAGTTAACTTCTTTATAGCCTTAAAACTGTTTAGTAAGATTGTGAGTTAATGATGTCTTCAACTTTTGATGCTGAAATATGTATAAATTCTTGTAAATTCTTGTTTGTTTGGTTTTTTTTCAGATAATAAATTGAGTGAAGCTTCAGGTGGTGATATAAACAACAGTGAGCAAAATGATTTGGAGGAAGACAATGATGGAGATGGGGAGTTGGAAAATGGAGTAATTGATGCGGTTCCAGTTGATGAAAATCTTTTTACTGGAGAGGACTTGGATGAACTAGAAGAAGAACTAAACACTCTTGATTTAGAAGAATAAATGAAAAGCTCAAGTGAGGAGTTTAAATCCATGTGACAGAGTGGAAAAACTGACTTTTTTTTCTCCTTTTTGACTAGAAATTCTTAAATGGGAGGTTTATGGTTACACAGTTGATTCCAAGGGGCACATCATATACTAGGAATATTTTCCTTCAGTCTCATCTACTCCCATCTTGACTATGATCACAGTAAAGTATTCAGAGTAGTTGAGAATTACCTGACAGCTGAATTTGCAGAAAATGAGATTATACCTTCAGCTAAAAGTAGGAAGTGTGCTTTGCCAGTATGCAAGCATGAGTGGGCAATTTGATACCAGGTACAGTATATACATCCAAGTATACGTTCTTCACCAGAACTGCATTCTTACTAGAGATTGTGTTGATTTTAGAAACTGCCTGAAGTGGGTTTTAGGCAGTGTACTCGAATGGAGCTGATGCAGTTTATGCTTCTTTAAGTGATGGTTAGCTTTATTTGATCAGCTGGATACTGAAGATTGTGAAGTGGTACACCATGCAGTGCAGTATGGTGCCCTCTGTTCAAATAATGTTTTAAACTTCCCCACCGCCTTTTGCCAACAAAATTGTAAATAAAGACTCTCAACTTTAAAACACCTGTGTTGATTTTTCTCTGTTAAGTTAGGATCTCAGACCAAACTGTTACTACTTGCCATTTTCTAATACAGTGATAAACCCATTTTTCTCTTACCATTCCACATACTGCAGTGGTGGTGTTGGCTTCAGTTAAATTAGGGCTAACTGCCATTGCAGAGTATTTTTCCCCATGATTCTTGCAGTGTAAAATTCTGCAGCCGACTTCTTTACTGTTATTATCTTCTGCCCATCCATTAACTGATTCCAGACATACTGTAGGTCACTTAGTGCTATTTCAGTCTCATTCTTTCCTCACCGTGTTCAGTATATTAGGTAAGACTTCCAGCTTTGCAGAGCAGGGATGTTATGGTCTGAAATGCCACCTGTGATGTATTTGGTGTTCTGTTAATAACACAAAGTTTTACAGTAGTCAGTTACCTCAGAGTGATGCAGAGTGATAGGTTGTGTTGCCTGAGAAGGCAATGGCTGCCAGGCTACAATGAAGTCACTGGGTCCTCTTTAAAGCCACTAAATGCTTGCTGTACAGATTTCTCCCTAGCGGTGTTTTTTGAGGGGGGCTGTAGGTCATGCCTCCTTGCCATACTGCTAGTGGTATCTGCAACAGTAGTGCTTTACTAACCATGCTGTTTGTAGTGATTTTTTTTTTTTTCTAAAGCTTTTAAACTACTGCTGAAAGACTTTTAGTAAGATTGGTAGCAGTGTTGGTGAGCTTTCTCTGTCTGCTGTTGAGTGGTAATGTTGGTTTTAAATGGTTCTTTCTGACACTGCTAAATCAACTCTGGAGTCTTGAATGCTATTTTTGAAATAGCTGACTGGGATATATTCTGCCCTTTTGGGGAACCTTGTGAAGTATGTTTCCTCCTTTAGAAACAAGAAGCAGGGTTTGGGGGAAAGAGGCCTACTGAAGTTGACTTCTAAATGTAAGTGTTTAAGCAGAAGCTGCAGTATCGGATCAAAATATTTACGGAGATTTTGCTCCTGTGGCTGTGAATAAACAGTATTGGCAGATCATTGTATTATTTTGGTCAGCAATAGGATCCCTGGATATCAGGACACATAATGCAATTCGTATTTGAATGTATGATGCATCATTTTTCAAAGTTGTATATTTTAAATAGGAATAAAATAATCAATATCAAGGACAAATAAAAACTGGCTTTCTATACTTTGTCTTAGTGGCTGGTAGATGACATAATGCTGATTTCTGAATTAATGGTGTGTTTCAGTGATCTAAATAGGTTAAATCTTTGCCACAGTTGCATTAGTGCATTTTGCAGTGGCAGGATCACAGGTTAATTAACACAGATTTCAGATAATGAAACACTGAGATAAATCTTAGAGTGACTGAAGGAGCTGGGGCTGGTTAGTGTAAAAAAGAGGAAGATGAGGGGAGACCTCGTTGTCTGCAACTACTTGAAGGGACATTGGGGAGAGGCTACTGCTAGTCTCATAGGTAATTGGAGATGTTCAGAACAAGGGGGAATGGCCTCAAGCTGAGACTGGAGAGGTTTAGATTGGACATGAGGAAAAAGTTTTTCATAGAGACAGTGGTTTGGGACTGGAATGAGTTGTCCAGGGGGTGGAGTCACCGACCCTGCATGTATTTAAGGGTGGTTTGGATGTGGTGCTTAGGGATATGGTTTAAGGTGAACCTTGTAGAGTAGGGTTATAGGTTGGACTTGGTGATTTCTGAAGGGCTTTGCCAACCTGGATGTTTCTGTGATTCTGTGAAATGGGCAGAGAAAAGAGTTGTGCAAGACTCCTTTATCCATGCATCACTTAAACATCAGAACCATAGAATGGTAGGAATTGGAGGGGACCTTCTTGTAGCCAGGTGGGGGTCAGTTTATTCTCCCAGGCAACCAGCAACAGAACAAGGGGACACAGTCTCAAGTTGTGCTGGGGGAGGTATGGGCTGGATGTTAGGAGGAAGTTCTTCACAGAGAGAGTGATTGGCATTGGAATGGGCTGCCCAGGGAGGGGGTGGAGTTGCCATCCCGGGAGGTGTTCAAGAAAAGACTGGATGAGGCACTTAGTGCCATGGTCTAGTTGATTGGATAGAGCTGGGTGATAGGTTGGACTGGATGATCTTGGAGGTCTCTTCCAACCTGGTTGATTCTGTAATCTGTCTAGTTAGGACAGTTGCCTTCCACAGTATTTAAATAAGCTGAATATCTGTAAGTTAGTTGAAGGAAAACTTTATTTTCTTAGGCAGTAGTTATTGACTAATCACTTGACATTGTCAAGAAACAGTTGGCTGTGCCTTTCTGGCTTTCTTTTTCGTCTAGACTTATTCTGGCACTTTTCCTGACTGGACTTTTTCTAGCCTCTCGGCTTGGTTGATGTGTCTAGATTTCCAGCCATGGAAGCAGTGACTGCTTTTAAAGAAGTCTTTGTTAGTATAGCACTCAGGCATACCTTAAAGGATTAGTAGTGATACACTGCTACTTGTTCCTTTGCCTTGAAGATAGGCTTGAATGTAGCCTATTAAAAATTCTCAATCCTGTGAGTTAAGCTTCCATTTGCTGCTGACAGGGCATTCCAGTCAATAAATTCTTGATTTAAAATGAAAGAAAAGACCTTGCTTAGAGCAGATTAATACTTCATAAATCAACAGTGTGACAGAATGGAGTCTGGATGGGACTTACTGCTGAGTTGGTTTTTATTGATGAAAGGTTCCTGAAATTAATGACTCAGTTATGGGAAAATAAGATATGCTGAGTCCTGAAATGGCAGTATCTTCACTGTAGTGACCAACTAGCTTCTATGAGTCAAAAATACAGTACTTCACTGTGAGGAGAGCAGGAAGGCTTAGTCCAAGACACTTAATGGGTTGAGATCAGGCTGTTCAGTGATCATGGTAGCTGGGTTACAGCTGGACTTGATCTTATAGGTCTTTTCCAACCTTAATGATTCTATACCTCTGCAGTAACTTCATTCCTGTCCCTTTCAGACTTCACCATATATTGAAAACTCTATAATTTCATGGTTGCTGGACCCAGACAGCCTCCAACCACCACATCCCCCATCAGCCCCTCTCTATTTGTGAACAGCAGCTTAAGCAGGGCTGCACCCCTTGTAGGCTCATGTAACAGCTAGGTTGTCCTCCACATACTCTAGGAACCTTCTAGACTGCCTCTTCTCTGCAGTATTAAAGTCCCAGCAGATGTCTGACAGGTTAAAGTCACCCACAAGAACAAGGGCAGGTGATCTTGAGGCAGCCTCCAGTTGTTTAAAGAATAATAAATCCACCTCTTCTTCCTGGTTGGGTGGTATGTAACAAACTCCAACCAGGATGTCAGCCTTGTTGGCCTTCCCCTTAATTCTCACCTATAGGGACTCAACCTGATCATCCTTAATCTCTACCTCCATGACATCCAGAGCATCCCTAATGTATAAGGCCACTCCTCCACCCCTTCTCCCTCGCCTGTCTCTCCTGAAGAGTCTGTAGCCATTGGTTACAGCACTCCAGTTGTGTGAGTCATCCCACCATGTTTCTGTGATGGCGACAACATCATAGCTTTCCTCTTGTACCAAGGCTTCCAGCTCCTCTTGTTAGTCACCCATACAGCATGCACTGCTGTACATGCACTTCAGCTGGGCTGCTGCTTTTACCTCTATCTCTGGCCTACCACCCTCAGCCTCCTTCGGTTTGTCTCTAGTACTGTCATGGTTAACCCCCTTCCCCTTCCACTCTAGTTTAAAGCCCCTTCAACAAGCCCAGCCAGCTCATGTGCCAGAACCTTTTTCCCCCTCTGAGTCAGTTGTACCCCATCTGTTGCAAGCAGACCCAGGGCCATATAAAGTTTCCCAAGATCCAAGAATCCAAAATTTTGTTGGTGGCACCAGCCTCTGAGCCACAGTCTACTTGGACTTCAGCAAGGCCCTTGACACTGCCTGCCATAGCAATGTCCTGACCACGCTGGCAGCCTGTGGCTTGGCCAGTGGCACTCTGCTCTGGGTTCAGAACCGGCTGGAGGTCCAGGCCCACAGAGTAGTGGTGGATAGAGCCACATCCAGTTGACAGCTGTCACTAGCTGTGTGCCTCAGGGATCAGTGCTGGGTCTGGGCCTGTTTAATATCTTCATTGATGATCTGGATGAGGGGATTGAGTCACCATCAGTAATTTTTCAGGTGACACCAAGTTGGGAGCATGTGTGGATCTGTTAGAGGGCAGGAGGGCTCTGCAGAGGAACCTGGACAGGCTGGATAGAAGGGCACAGTCCAGTGTCAGGAGTTTTAAGAAGGCCAAGTGCCAGGTTCTGCACTTTGGCCACAACAACCTCGTGCAGCATTACCGTTTGGGGACAGAGTGGCTGGAGAGCAGTCAGGCAGAGAGGGACCTGGGGGTACTGGTAGATAGCAGCTGAACATGAGCCAGCAGTGTGCCCAGGTGGCCAAGAAGGCCAACGCCATCCTGGTCTGTATCAGGAACAGTGTGGCCAGCAGGGCAAGGGAAGTCCTTCTGCCCCTGTAGTCAGCACTGGTTAGGGCACACCTTGAGTCCTGTGTCCAGTTCTGGGCTCCTCAACTCAAGAGATAAGGTGATTGAACATGTCCAGAGAAGGGCACTAAGGCTGGTGAGGGGACTGGAGCACAGCCCTGTGAGGAGAGGCTGAGGGAGCTGGGGGTGTTTAGCCTGGAGAAGGCTCAGGGCAGACTTCATTGCTGTCTACAACTACCTGAAGGGAGGCTGTAGCCAGGTGGGGGCTGGTCTCTGCTCTCAGGCACCCAGTGACAGAACAAGTGGACATGGTCTCGAACTGTGCCAGGGCAAGGTTCAGGCTGGATGTTAGGAAGAAGTTCTTCACAGAAAGAGAGATTGGCATTGGAATGGCCTGCCCAGAGAGGTGGTGGAGCCCCCATTCCTGGAGGTGTTAAAAAGGAGATTGAATGAGGCACTTAGTGCCATTGTTTAGTTAATTAGAAGGGTTAGGAGATAGATTGGACTCGATGATCCTAGAGGTCTTTTCCAACCTGGTTATTTCTGTGATTCAGTTCTGGAGCCCCTATTACAAGAGGGATATGTATGTGCTGGAAGGTGTCTGTGCAACTAACATACGTGGAAGGTTCACAAATGGGTTGTTGTGGTGGTTGTCCCAGGTTGAGTCACTTTCAATGGATGAGAAGAGTTGTGTCCAGGAGCTGAGCGACAGATGGATTTGAAGAAAAGCACCGGAAAGATGCAGGATTTAGATGGCACTGTTTACTGTGTAGAGTTTAGTTAGATGAGTAGTGTGATGAGCAGGAATTATGGGATTGAATATAGGGGTGGAATATCCCAGGTTGAGACTAGAGGGTTAAAAGACATTTTCTGGGGACTAGAAGATTGTTATTCAATCCCATAATTCTGCTATCTCCTTATAGACTCACAAGAAGGTCAGTTTGCTCTCCTTTCCTCCTCCTCCTGCCCTGGGTGTGTGGCAGGAGCCACTTTATCGGGAATATGTAAGCAGTAGGCCTCTTGAATGGCTGGAGGCGTTGGCCAGGGGGAGGATTGGAGCACTGGGGAAGGTAGATTCAGTTTTTTGGGGGAATGGGGAATACTCCAAGGGGGTTTGCCATGGATGGGGAAATCGCTCTGTAAGATCTATCGCTGTATCTCTCTCTCTAAATACAATTCTGTATTTTCTCTCCAATTTGATCTGAGAGTTTAATTTCTGTCACCTGTCTTCAGTAAAACCAGGACAGTGATGGTGTTCTGTGCGCTGCTTTTCAATGCTACACTGAAACTGTGAAGTGATTGTGATTGGAGCTTAGAGCAACTCCACTCCAAGTGTTACAAAGTTACATCTTTGTTTCCCTCACAGTGAAATTATTACAGCCCTAAACTGAGAGAATGAGATTGCACTTGGATTCAAATATCTCTTATATATGTTTCAGCTGAAGCGTCTCAGGACTACCCTCTGAATGACAGCAATATGAAAAGGAAGAAAATTGGGAAAATGAGATCTGGGAAAGCCAAAGGAACCGCAAAACAACAGCACTGCATCAGATCAAGAGGGCATTTAGCACATTCCAAAACCCAGGCTCATAGGGAAGAAAGAGGTAAGAAAAGGATGACCCCACATAATGCTTGAGGATGTCTGCTACCTGGAGCCTCTGACAATTCTTAATCTGGAGGATTTCCTCTACTAGATGTAGCACGTGATGGATTTCTCTCCCAAGTACATTCCTTGTTTCTCCTTTTGAATCTCCACAGATTTCTATTACCTTTTAGAAAAACAGTAGTTCCATAGCTCTGCTACATCTTGTTCTTCATGTGACTCCTCCTAGCTTGTATTATTAGGTCTCTAGGGAAAAAGAGGAAGTTATATCCTATGTCTGCTTTTGCTTTGATGTGATGCCAAGTGGGCAAAGTGGATATCAAAAAGGAATTGACATCTTGTGGTTGTGAAGAATATAATCTCTTATTTCAGTGCTAGAAGCACTTTTGACAAAAAATCATAAACTTTCCCTCTTTAAGGTGCTTGATTCTGTGCTACAAATGAGCCTTAATCTGTAAAATCTTGAAGGAGCAGGTAGTCTTTGTTCCTATTTCTGTCCTGGGTATATTCTATGTAGCCATGATCACTTTTAAGTGCTTTTACAGTGACATCTGCAAATCATCATCTCTCTTCCTCTTGCACTAGTACTAGAGGCTTAGAAGTGACCTTGTCTTAGTTGGTCACTTTCAGTTCATTTCAATAGATGCTCTGTCTTTTTACAGAGAGTGCCTGTTGCTGGTATTAGCAATAAGGTCAAGATGTTTCATTCATTTATGATGTTATAGCACTAATATGTGACCACAATAGACCCCTTGATAGCATGTTAGTGAAATGCATGACAAAAAGTAATCAGTGCCTTCAAAAAACAGCAGCATTTCATTTCAAGAAACCTCAGAGGGAGCCTCTTTATTTTACATTTGTGATGGAATGCATTTGGACATAAATCTGAGCAATCCCAGCTTAAAACTAAGGAGATGTTTCTGAAGTATGAGATGTTTCCTAAATTAAAGGAAGGTTGGACTAGCTGATGTTTAGAGGTCCCTTCCAACCCCTAATGTTCTGTGATTCTGTGTAAAGCTGTGTAAAAAAAAGATACAATGGAGAGGCATCATGGGTTTCCATTAAAAAATGTGAATGGAGAGAAGCTAGAGCATTCCTGAAGGGAAGAGAAGAGAAAATTATTATAGAAGGCTGGCACAGCCAAACAATATTCTTTGTGCAGTCAGCCATTGGGGTTCTACGTATGCTGCATCCTTGGGCCCATGTTGGGTTGAAACTGTCTTTTCAGCCTCTGATCAGTGCAGCACATCTTCTGTAGTTGTAGAAAATCAGCTAAAACCTTACATTTATCTGGCATTTAATACATTTTATCAGGCTTCCTGTTCTAGGAGACCTTTCATGCTATTAATGTCTCCTTTCCATTCCAGTTTTATTCCCTGGTTTACCTTCTGATGCTAAGGCTGTCCATCTCCTGCTCTGAACATTACATGTAAAGACTGGATCCAAAGACATTCCAGTTGTTTGGTCTTTATACAATAACATGAATCCATTGCCATGTTTTCTACCAACCTTATTAATGTTTGATGTGTTCAGTAGTTCAGATGTAGTTTGGAAACAGTGGAACCAAGTAACAAGTGTTAGAAGAAGAGGCAATGGCCTCTAGTTGTGGCAAGGGAAGTTTAAGTTGGACATTAGGAAGAATTTCTTCACTGAAAGGGTTCTCAGGCTTTGGAAAGGCTTGACCGGGGAGATGGTAGAGTCCCCATCCCTGGAGATTTTCAAGAGTTGTGTAGATGTAGTGCTTAAGGATATGGTTTAGTCAAGGACTTGTCAGTGTCAGGTTAATTATTTGACTTGATGATCTTTAAAGGTTTTTTTCTAGTTTAGGCAATTCTGTGGCTACTCTAAAGGTTAACCACCACTTGAAAAAATCTCTAGCTGCAGCTTAATGCTTCCTTAAAAATTAGCTAACAGCAAAGGTTGTAGAGAAGAAACCTTTAATCTTCACTCTTTGTTACTTTGTCTTCTTTTTCTTCCATCTCTGAACACTGTTGCTGTATATATTTATTGGTGATGGACAAAATAGTGACACAACAGACAAAGCTGAAGCTGAAAGCCAAGGCCAAAAAGCCCAAAAGCCAAAGGCTGTTTGTTGCTATATCCACAGCCTTTTCTATCCCATTCTACAAGTTGTGGTAATTCTACAAGTTACAGAATACAGTGATTGGATAAAATATTGTTCCCAACATTCTTATTGGATAACAGTGAAGTAATAGCAAGATGTTAGCTATTTTAACACAGATTTCTTTCAGTTCTTTGTTCTAAGTTATGTCACTTCCATGCAAATGTTACACAAGGTGAGAATACCAATTTACAATGTTTCTATCCTCAATCTTACTGTGTCAAGGATACACAGGGATGCGCTCCAAAGATACATCATTCATCACGTTTAGCTGACTCCCTTTTTTGGTTCCCAAAGAACACCACATAAGGGAGGCTCTTCTGACAGGCCTCTCCAGTCTATATCAGCTTTCATACTAATGGTTGTGTAAATCAACTGGCTGTATTTTCCCTTTGGGTTGCCTTCATGGCTGTAAAGCGTGATAGTGCCCAGCAGCAGGCTCTAAACACTCCAGGGTTTTGTTTATGAAACAGAGAGAAGAAGAATTAGGAAAGCTGGTCAGAAATGGCATCTCTCTTCAAATATCTGCCAGCCTATAAAGGGGATGGACTATAAGGAATCAAAATAAAATTTACTGCTGTCACCTCAACTTTGTGACCATTTACTCTGGCTGAGAACCTAACAGATGTCTAACTGCACTTTGTGCTAGTGGTATCAGGCTTGCACCACAAGTTCTGCAGTCTTTTCTTGTCAATACAAAAAGGCTGTATTCTATAAATAGACACAGCGTCCTCCACACAGAAATATCAAGTTACAGCTCTACAGAACACTTGCAATACATAAATAATCATTCATTGTTTTGTGTGTATGGGGAAGCAGGGAGAAGTGGAATGAAGAATCTTCCCCCAAGACAACAAAAAGGCAAAAGCTTTCAAATATGCTCTTGAAGCATTGAAGTGTCTGCAGTTTCTACCTCTTCTCAGCTTTAACTGGCAGACTTCTCTGATAGATACAGAAAAAGTTCTTCTGCCAGAACCACCCAACTGGGACTCCACTCAAAGAGAACCTTCCGGCAATTGCAGGCTAGTATCATAGAATCATAGAATGTCACGAGCTGGAAGGGACCTCAAAAGATCATCTGGTCCAACTTCCCTGCCAGGGCAGGAAGTATCTTAGAGAGAAACAACACAAACTTCTAGAACAAAACCAAACCTCCACCAAACACCACCCTGCATCCCCCCAGCACCCCCAAACCCTCAGTTAGAATGGTTAAAAAACTAAGTCTATCTTGGTCCATTTTCTGTAGCTTCATTCCTTGGTATAAATATTGATCCTTGAACCCAACCAAGACGGTCACCAATATATTGTTTTGTAGATAATTACATGCTTTGCTTTAATGCCAGACAGTATTCCTTGGATACAGAGCATCAAAATATAATGGCTTTCAAAGTGAGGGTGAATTGATTTGCAGACAGGGGGCAAAGCAGTTTGAACTCTGAGGCATTTTCTAAGATGGTGGTAACCTGTTGTCTGAAGTCCAGAGGCTACAGCTGATAGCTGAGCTGGTTTATCAAGGCCTGGGACATCTGGTCTCAAACACCTGAAACACTTTTGGAGAGAGAGGAGGAGGGAGATTGCTTTTTTCCCATGTCAAGTGGACTCCAATTTTAAGTGTTTTTGTACTTGAATGTGAAAGAACAGAGTATCAGGTAGTAAGGAGCTTGGCTCAACTTTACCCTATTGTCTTTAAACTCCACTTGCTCTGCATCCTGCCATTTTGCTAATTCTTCTTCAACGTTTTCAAAGTTTCAGCTTATTACTAAGTTATTGCCAACCAGGGAATTCTGATGTTTCAAACTTGGTTTTGTTCTAAATCCTTTAGAGGGAATGTAGAAGTGTCACTGTAATACAGGAGCACTAAAGGAGAGATGCTTCAAAGCAAGATGTGGCATTATGTTTCCGCAACAGTAAAGTAAAAGGCAAAGCAGACTGCTTTTGGAGTCTGAGCTTTAGTAGATTCCTTTGAATCATAGAATCAAACAGGTTGTAAGAGACCTCCAAGATCAGGTAATTGTACACAGCAATGAGGTCACCCCTGAGCCTCCTCTTCTCCAGGCTAAACAACCTCAGCTCCCTCAGCCTCTCCTCATAGGGCTTGTGGGTTGTTGTGGCCAAAGGATAGAACCCTGCACTTATCCTTGTTAAATCTCATCCCACTGGCCTCTGCCCATCCATCCAACCTGTCAAGGTCCCTCTGCAGAGCTCTCCTACCCTCCAACAGATCAACACCTGCTCCTAGCATGAAAATGTATGATGAAAAAAAGAAGTAGGAAAATCAATGAAAGTTTCTCAAAAATGGGGAGCAAAAATGGAAGTTGTACATAATAGTGTCAATACTTCTATCTAATAGAAGATGATTTACACTGAAGACAGGAATGATGATATCTCTGTAATAGGAAGCAGTTATCTCTGCTATTTCTGTATGACCATAAGCAGACAAGAATGTAGACAGGGGGGAAAAAAGAAGTCACCAACCTAGAAAATGCCTCTTGTCTTCTGGAAATTCTCCACAAATGGCAGCCTACTAGAAATTGACCCTTGTTTCTGTGCTTACAGATCTTGGATGCAGGCAAGAGAACTGCTTATCTGTGCTCCTGGCAAAATAGTCTTTCACAAGTGTTTCTGCCAGGCACAATCACTTCCACTTTCTAAATAAATAGCAGGCATGTGTGTTCTGGATGCAGTTGTTGTGGCAGAAATGTTGGTACTTAAAATGGTACCAAAACAGGCAAAAGAAGGAAAGGTTCTCAGGAAAGAATCACAGAATGGTTTAGGTTGGAAGTGACCTCAAAGATCATGCAATTCCAATTCCCCACCATAGGCAGGGACACCTCCCACCAAAACAGGTTGCTCAAGGCCTCATCCAGTCTGGCCTGGAACAACTCCAGGGAGGGATCAGCCACCACCCTCAATGGAAAGAACTTCTTCCTTGCTCTGTCATTACAAGACCTTGTCAATAGTCCCTCCCCAGCCCTCCTGTAGCACTCTTCAGATACTGGAAGGCCGCTTCAAGGTCTCCTGGAAGCCTTCTCTTTTCCAGGCTGCAGAGCCCAAATTTTTGTATCTGCTGCAGCCCTCTGAGCATCTTTGTGGCCTCCTCTGGACTTGCTGCAACAGTTCCATATCCTTCTTGTTTTGGGGGCTCCAGAAAAGTAAATGTAGTTAAGAACAAGATGATGGACACAAAACTATTCCTGCCTCAGTTTTGGGGAGATGCATATATAAAAGCTGTGTTCTAGAGAGTCTTCTCTGAATGCAAAATAGTAGAGTTCAGTTCATGGTATACAGTGAGTGACTTCCCTTCCTGGGAAAGTAGGGCAGAAGTGACAATGCTTCAGGAAGTAGGCATGATTATTTATTTAATCAAGTGTAATATTAAGACTTTCATACTAATTCTGCCTGCTGTGTATTTACTAGCTCTGTGGAATCAAAACAGAAGGGTGGATCAGGAAGCAAAGCCATTCTGTCTGATGGAGTCAGCCACAACAACAGTAGCCAGCATAGGTAGACAGAGCTTTTTCATCTAGAGGGCTAGATGGCTGCTCTGTGAGGTCAGCTGTTCAGCAGCGCAGGAGAAGCAGGAAGACAGAAACACCTTCTGTACACATGTGTTCCATGCAAGTCATCAGAGCAAGGACAGCCTGTGATGTAGGTGTTTCCTTTCATCTGTTTTCTTTTCCTACTCTAAAAGCAGAAATTCAACTCCACTGTACTCTAGATGAGCAATTCTCCTCATTCCCTTCCAGAAAGCTCTAGAGAGAACTATCCCACCAAGAGACAGGAGACTCCCCTCTCTCCCTGCCTGCCTCTTGAAAGCTCCTTCAGTATGATCAGCTGAAGTGCTGCTCTGATTCTGGATGCAGAATTCCAGGCTTTCCTCTGTGGGCTGGTGTGTTCCCATACTCCATCGTGTTGTGGGGTGGTGTTTAATTTTGTCTATTACACCTCATACATGCATGGACATCGTGAGAATATTTTTATGGAGACTGCCTAGAGAATATTACAGAGGTTGGTCTTTTTTTTTCCCTGCTCTTTTTCTCCTCCTTTACATTATTTCCTGTCAATTATTTTCTCTAGAGTAAAGATACCGTTTAAGAATCACAGAATGGTTTAGATTGGAAGGGACCTCAAAGACCATCCAGTTCCAACCCCCGATCATAGGCAGGGACACCTCCCACTAGAACAGGTCACTCAAGGCCTCATCCAACTTGGCCTTGAACACCTCCAGGGAGGGAGCATCCACAACCTCCCTGGGCAACCTGTGCCAGTGTCTCACCACTCTCACTGGAAATAATTTCTTCCTAACATCTAGTTGAAATCTCTCCTCTGCCAGTTGAAACCCATTATTCCTCATCCTGTTACAAGACCTTGTAAATGGTCTCTCCCCAGCCCTCCTATAGGTCCCCTTCAGATACTGGAAGGCCACTCCAAGGCCTTCTCTTCTCCAGGATGCAGAGCCCCAGCTGTTGTAGCCTGTCCTCATAGCAGAGGGGCTCCAGCCCTCTGAGCATCTAAATAGCTTTTAAGAATATGTCTCAGTCTTTGGGAGGCTCCTGAGCACATCTGGATACATTTGTTTGTTAGATCTGTGGAAGTGCTCCGTGAATCAAAGCCCGAGACATGAGTGTGATTTATAATGACTAATGTTGTCAGATCGAAAAAAATATGAATCCTGTAGTAAATCAAGCAGAGCTGTCCCTGAACTTGGTGCTATGAAATCCTCATGCTAAAGGCCTGGTGAGTAACAAGTGCTCTATAAAACACACAAAAAAAGGGGGTGGTAGAAAGACATTGACTAATACTAAAGTAATAGAACTATCAGTACTGAACAAATAAGGGGGAAAAAAAACCCTCCTAGCAGGACTCACTTCCTTGGGAAGTGGAAGATTTCAAACTTCACACAATGTTTTTCACCAGCTAGAAGCCGATTTTAGAAACCTAACCGCATTCTCATTGTCCTAAAGAAAACATTGCTCTATAGCCTTGGGCTAAGGACAGCTTGATGAGTTCAAGCTGATGTGCTCAGAGGGGCAATAAAAGCTTACAACAAAACAGTAGTGGTTTCCTCGTGTTTCTCACACAGTAATGTTTCCACAGCTTACAGATTTAATGTGGTTTTCTTCCAAGAAAAAGAACATTAATATTAAACAAGAAATGGAAGACAAGGCATCGCTGACCAAAACAATATAATATATCACATCCATTTTTTGGTCATTAAGTTTGATTTCTACTGCCTTGTTAGAAACCAATTTAATTCTTCAAAAGGCAACTGAGCTTCTTCACAAGTCCAAGCGTCTGGATGGCTCAAGAGCAAAATATGTACTAAACTTATGTGAATAATGGCTTTTCTACGAGACTAATAGTAGTATCTATGAACAAATAGGTGGTAATCCTTTCTTTCACTGATACTGTGATGCGCTAGATCCACTAAGAGGTTGAAGCTTATCACTTACACACAGGACATCTTGTTGAGCCTTTTAAGTAGGACCATGGTGGCCTGAAAGTGCACAGTTGCAACCGTATTGCAGGATTCTGGCCACCTCTTGCTGATGAGCGTCATGGAGAGAAGGAGACATAATTGCAAGGAAAAATACTCTGAAGCCTTCTGTAAATGTTACAGGCTGGAGATTCAGGAATAGCACAAAAGTGAGTACAAGGGCTTTGCAAAGCTGTATTCAGCTGTGTTGATAACTTCTTGTGTGAGTGAAAACAGTCTTGTTAGTTAACTTGAAACAAAAAATTAGTTTCATTTATTAAATAATGGAAGCAGTTCTTTAGACACCCTCTCCAAAAAAAACAACCACAAACAAACAAAACCCAAAAAAATGAAAAAGCCAAACCAAAAACAAAACCCCAAACCTGATCTTAGTTATAAATGCAGACTAAAGTTTGGATTTTTTGTTGAAAGGAGTCACAGTCCTACCTAATTTCCACCACTGGATATCTTAGTAATGTGCAAACTTAAAACAAGAGCTAACAGGAGAGTAAATATAGAAATGTTTAATTCATGTGTTGACATTATGCAAGATGATGATGTGTGTAGCTGGATTTGATCTATTTTCTAGTTATGCTGAGAACTAAACACACTAGTAAAGGAAAACCACATCTTCACTGGAGGGGTACTTCCTGCTTTATGTTACTAGTGAAGTTTGTTTTAGGCTTTCATTCCCCTGTGCATCATTCTGTCGGACACAGCAGCTCATTGCAAGCCAAAGTATCAATCACTTCATCTCTTCTGTGACACAGCAGCAGTAAAGTTGCCTTCATCTACTAAAGATTGGCTCTGCTTAGAAGTATAGTCCCAAGCCTGCACATTCCATTTCACTCCCCACGTTGACGCTAGGAGGTATATGATACCATATAGGGAGCTGTGGCTATGCTCTCAGGCTGTCTAGACTGAGGCCAGACAGCAGCGACACCACTGTTTCCACTTGCAGCTGATGACTAAAGTCAGAGGGAGTGGAATAAGGCATTCAGCGTTGAGTCAGGAAAATGACAGGCTGCTGCACCTTCCTCAACCTAAATGATGGCAGAAAGCAGATAAGCACAAAACAGCTGTTGAAAAAGTTCTCTTGATTAGAGGAGGTGGTTTGGAAAAAGATTTTCCCATGTGTGAGTAACTCCTGACTTGACGCAAAGTCTGAGCTATTCTTCTGGCCTCTCAGTTATCAACTGGCTGACCACAAGCAGTAGTGCTGCACAGCTGGTCCTGAGGAAGCCAAAATTTATCATTTGGTTAAACAGCTCTAGTTTCTTAAGAGTAACTTATCTTTCACTGCCTCTGTAATGCTGTGCAATTATGCAATCAAGTAGAGAAAATAAATCCTCCTTTTCCCCAAGCTATTGACTTACTGATCAAAGGACGCACAAACCATTTGTTTCTTTTAGTTTATTGCCGTATTTGGTACAATTTGGAAAGTTACTAACTCCTCTGTGGTTTTGCTCTGATCAGGTCTGTAGCGTAATAGCTGTGAGACAAGAGAGTAAATAACAAAATTTAAGCTTTATTAATGGTATGATTTTTTTAACCTATGAGGAGGCAGCAAAGTTAGGAAAACAAGCAACAAGGATCAAGTCCAGGGATAGGAACTCTCCTCCTTTTCTTGATAGAAGAACAATTTTCAAGCCTGCTTCATTAAAGAATTATCATTATCGCTCGGTAGCACAAACAAGTGACTGGAACACAGGATTACCAGGATCTTCTTTCTGGCTCTGACATGGATTTACTTGAACAAATCACTTAGGTTCTGGGTGCTGCTCTTTGCCAGGCTGTGATAGACTTTGCTGCGGACAGGGAAGTTGTGAGAATGAATAAATGGAACTGTTTAGGGAGCTCTTCTGTAGACCATAAGATTGCTGAAAACCTGTATTTAAAATACTTGTCAGATGCATTAATATATGACTGAAAAATATTTCTGTTTTACTGCTTAGAGTGGAGCAACAGCACTGCAGGGTTGAGCAAGTGTCAAGACAACGTGTATCTCTAGATGGGAGGAAACAGTTCAGACGTAAAGCATTTGTAAAATGGAAAGCTCTTACCTCACAACCCCTTCTCAAGTTATTGTGAAATCCTCTCTCGCTATCTTTGATTTCTTTTTTCCCCTCATACTGGTACTTTTTTCAAACAAACCTGTGAGGAAAAAACCCTTAACTGTAGGTAGGCAGCAGCAGGTTTGTCAGGTATCCATGGTGTATAAAGCTTGTGTATCTTACATCCAGCTCTTAAAAGATTGCTATTACTCATCCTCTTTCTCTTAGTCTCTGGTATTTTCTGATGGCTTCAAGACCAAGTAATTTAGCTTGCAAGTCAACATAAAATCTGACAGTGTTAATGTATATAATTGTAAAGCAACTTACTCTGTTCATTTAGTGACAAATTTAAATGGTCACACAATATCAATGTTGGGTTCCTTCCCTTGGAATCCTTTATACTTGACACATGTCTTCTTGTAAGCCTCAGTACCATAGTATCATTTAACACAGGCTGATGGGGCACCACTCAAACCCAAGCCACTGATTGGAAATTTGCATTCCCAAGGAAGCTAGGAAACTGATACTAACTGATGCAAGATTCATTCACTGGTGATGATGAAAGTCCTTTTTATTCTTGCGAAAGGTCCTTGGGTTCCTTAAATGAGTAATTCATTACAAAGAAAATAAGACAATGTTGAATGGACCTAGGTCAAAGTTATTAATACTTTTTAGGACATACTTCACATTGAATCAAAGCAAAATGCTCTAATGAGGATTATTAAGTCATGGCTCTCTTCAGTAGTTCTGTTGCAAGCATTTTGTTTCTGACTGCATTAAGCTGTCTACCAGTGTTCCTGATAATTTTAATTACTTTTTGATGATCACTTTCCATTGAAAACATTCTCAGTAAGTGGTTTCTAATTTCGTTTGCTCTGAATCCTGTGAACTCTACATGATACAGCTGTTTTTTTTTCTTTTTAGAGCCGAACTTTGTAAAAGCCCACTTAGAATCAATTTAACAGATTTCAAAGTAAATAATTCCTGTAGAATCTGAGTCCAAAATTTCACCAGTGGTTTCTGATATCCAGTTCAAAGCTTTGGAGGGGAATTATCCCAGCACTTTAGAAGGACACTGATAGAATTTCCACTCTTTAAATCAAACAAGCCCTTTGAGGTAGGATTTTCAGCTGCTTGTAGCAGTTGTTGTGGTACTAGAATTCATCTTCTTTTAAAGATGCCTCAGCATAATCTACAACATCACACAATTTATGAGGCTTTTTCTTGTATGCCTTTGTGGCTTTTTATTAGCTTATTTTATAAATTATTTTCTTTCAGAATCCCCTTAGCTCTGAATCCATCCTTTGGCAAATATATATGGGTCAAGACATCCTTACATGTTCCTTTTACTTTATCATGCTTGTGTGAGAAAAGCCAAGCGGAAAGGCCAGATGTTTAGTGACAATATTGTGAAACTCATTACATGGTAATAGTATTGAGTTTCATGAATTAATATGACATCCCCTTTAAAGATGTTCCAGAATATTTTCTTTTTCCTGGGAAACTGCTACACTAAGCAGATCTCGAACTCAGCCATAGGCTGATGAAGGCAAGGCTGTGAATGATGTGTTATTTGAAGCCTGCACCTGCCTGAGTTACCCTGATGACAGTGCTAAAATCTTATTAGTGACAGACAATACAGACCCACATACAACCGGTGACTGGGGAGGTTCAGATTGGACGCTGGCCCGTGACGGGTAGTGTAGTGGCGAAGCAGGAGGTGGTATCTTCGTCGAGGAGATTTTACAGACCCAGCTCATCACAGCCCCGCACCGGCTGCTTGGCATCCCTGTGGCTAGGGTGGGTGCTGCTGGGCTCGCTGTGGCCCTGCGACTCGACAATCGTTCATCTACATAGAGTCGTGGATTTGCTGGGGCTGGAAAAGACAACTTTGGGATCATCGAGTCTAAGCCTTTCTCTAACTACATGTAAAGTCTGCTGCTAAACCCTGTCCCTCAGCACCACATTTGTGTTCATTATCCTATTAGTTTTAAACCGTTGTGTGGTTTTCCTCCATGGATAAGTGACACTTAGTTTAGCCTCTGCTTGTGTTGACAGCTTTCTTGAAACAGACGGTCCCCAAGGCTTGGTAAGAAAAGCTTCACCGAGAAAGACTCTGAAGACAAAGCACGGCTGTGCCGCCCTGCTCCGACTGCTGGCGCTTCTCAATGACACTTGACCTCCCCATGCCTTCGGGTCGAGCAGACACTGGTTTAAAACGCAGGTGCCTTAACTGAGGGGAGAATCCGCTTGCAAACGCATCGCGCCATAGCCCTGCCCTCGGGCGCGGGTCACAGCCTCCTCCGAGTGGGGCCTGGCCTCTGCCGGCGGAAGGGCGAGGCGAGCGGGGAGCGGCGGCGCGGCCCCGGCCCGGTGCGGAGCAGAGCCCGCCTCCGCACCACATGATGCCGCTGCTCCTTCCTGCCGCCCCTGTCCCGAGGAGAAAAGGGAACTGGGCGCAGGGCGGGAGGAAGTGACTGCGCTCCACGCCCCGCCGCGGGAAACGCGCGGCCCCTGCTTCCCGACCCCTGTCCCCAGTGGGCCGGGCTGGGCCATGGCGGGGTTGTGGCTGCTGCTGGGCGCCGCGCTGGCCCCGGCTGCTAGTGCCTTCAACCTGGACGTGGAGCGTCCGGCTGTCTACTCGGGCCCCGAGGGCAGCTACTTCGGCTTCGCCGTGGATTTCTTCGCTCCCGACCCATCCTCGTAAGTGCCCCGCGCTGTCCTACTCTCCCGGAGCGTAGCCCGGCCCGGCTCGGGTGGCCGGGGGCTGCCGGTTCCTGGGGAGGAGGGTCTCGTCCTGACGGCTCCTTCCTTCGTTCTGTTCCTTGGTGGCAGGTCAGTGGCCAAGGGTGGGGTCGTCCCGGCACGGTGCGAGAGTCCGGTCGGCCCGGAGGATGGCGATGGAGGGGCCGGGAACAGCACCCGTGTGAGCAGCAGAGCGGACGGCTCTGTGAAGAGAAATGATTTATCGATGGAAGCTGCCTGCCGCGTCCCGGCTGGGTTTTGATGAAGCCGGGAGGTGCCGGGCTGGCGGCTCCGGGGGTGGTGGGGCCGGGCCCGCAGCGGGGCCCCGGCAGGCGCAGACAGCAGCACCATGGCAGCGAAGCCACGCCGGGCACGGATACTTGACGGCATCTCGTTCCCGGCCTAGGGAGGCTCTGACTGCTAGACCCTTTCGCAAGGAGCAAGGCTGGGTGCCATGCGATCGGTGTTCTCTCTAACGCGGCGTGAACTCCGCATTGCTGGGTTCCCAGGGGAGCCCTCCAGGTCTACGGCGTGTGCAGGTCATGGTGATGCTAAATGCAGCGTAGACATGAAGGTGTGGTGGCATCTACGGTGTTGTCCCGTGGACCTGGGGAAGCTCTGCTGTTCCCTTGCCTGGCAGCTCGCTGCAGAAGTGCCGTGTTTGAGTTAGGCTTTATCTGTGCCGGTCACAGAGCTGCTGAAGAGAACAGAAGAAAAAGTTCCACGTAAACACTCTCCGCGTGTGCTACTCGGAGGTGCGCTTCTTTCACGTTAAGGAACATCACTTAGGCAGTGGGCAGTGACTGACGTTCACCAGGCTTTTGTATAGTCGTGTCACTGGCTTCAAAGTTGTGGTGCTGCCAAAATAAATTATTCTGAATATGGCAAGTGTGGACTACGTGAAGATCCAGCTTTTGCCACATTTTCCTTTCCGTCTTAAAAAATGATTGTAAGGCTGGAAAAGCTGCTGGCTTCCATTATGCCGGAGGGATTTTCTCACTCACTGGATCTTTAGCTTGTAAAACTTTATAAACTATTTCTGTAGCTATTGAGTAAGTCCTTTTTTGGTAAATCCTTTTGTGGTGCATTAGTGAGCCTTGTTTGCATTTCTGTATTGCCTACAAATATTAGACATCATCCTGTCTTAACTTGCTTGTGTTGCAACTTCTTTTGGTGCTATCTTAATCCTGTAAATCTTACTACTAAAAGAAAAAAAGGTGCTATTTGTGTCACTCCCTTTCATTTTTTTTTGCTCAGCATACGTTGAGGCAGTTACTGGGAAACTGCTATGTAGTAAACTTACTTGTGTTCTTGTGATAAGGAATGATGCAGCCCAGCTCTCACTGAAGTCACTGTTTGGGACCTTTCCATTATTTTTATAATAATTGTTGACACCAGAGTGCATGGCTGTAAGAGAAAGTAGCACTGGCTTCTTTTTTGTCTGATAATTGCAGTGTCTTAAGGTCAGTAGGGAAGAATCCTTAAGGGAATTTTCTTTGGGGTTTTTTTGACAAGTTAAGCCCTATCTGTGAAGCTAAACCCTAATACTTTATCTTAAATTTAAGCTTTATCTTAAATTTAAGCTCATAACAGGAAGTTGCTGTGCAGCTTTTACAGGAACAAGCTTTAGTGCTGTTAAATTCTGAGTTATTGCCCAGGGAAACAGATATTTTACATCCTGAAATAGCCCAAAGTTCTTGCATACAGACAGAGATCTGTGTCTTCTCCAAAGCAGCTTGATTGCTAAAGGTGTTTAGTGAAACGAGCCTTGGTGCATGGTTTCTCCTGAGTGTCATATGTGTTCCCTGGTTCCCAGACCTTTCTTGTGGCTTTGTTGAATTCTTTTCACCTGTCCTTTACAGGAGCCCGAGAAATGGAAGTAAATTTAGTTGAGCTACAGCTGTGTAGGTTGACTAGCCTGACAAGGAAAGAGTATTATTAGTTCTTGAATGCTCAAGCTGCTGTTTCATAGTCTATTTTGACCCGCTGGACACCAAAATAAAGCATATTTTGAAGTCCAGTGTGAAGACTTAATCCAGGAGCTAGTGTGGTAGGCAGGGTGTGACATGGTGCCTGACAAAGGGCACAGCTGTAATACTGAGTGCTTGTGCATAGCTTCATAACAGCTGCAAAAGGTTTCCCATCCATGCAGTGTTTTAGAATTGCCTTTGGAGACACACACGTGGATATGTCAGCAAAGCGCTGGCAAGTGATTGTTCCTGCAAGAACACCTACGGAGGCTGAACTGCTGAGGCTGTTGGGGCACTCCCAATCTTGTCAGTGGCTCAGTTTTGGGTCAGGCGCGGTTGCATCACCTAGGAGATGGTCAGTATCAAAGCACAGCTGGTGTACTTCTGTGAAAATGATGATTTTTCCCGCTATTCCTCCTCTCCCAAAGTACGTGGACTGGAGACTTCTTTCTGTTTTAGTAACCTTTATATTATTATTAAAGACCCATGACAAAATCTGCTTATTTTAGTCTACAATGATGAAAATACATTTTTTACCCTTTGGGGAAAGAGGTTACGGGACTTCACAACAGCTCAGTCATGATTCCTTCATTAGTAATCTGAACTTCATCACAAAGCTGATCTTAGGAAAGATTTGAAATATATTATTAGAATGGGAATGATTTGGTTTTTTTGGTAACAAGTATATAATTTAGGAAGCTTCTCAAGAGCTACTGATAAAAGAGCAAAGTGGGAGGAAAGCTACTGTTTATTTAATGGATTGCAATTATACCAATTAATGTGTTTTCTTGCTTGGCATTGTGATGTTCAGGCATTTGTGTTATGACCGGCGAGAACGTTTTTGAGTAGACAGCAGCATTTGAAATTTTTGATTTGGGAATCTAGAGAGTCTGTGAAAGGCAGCTAAGGAAAGCAAATGGGTCTTCAGCTAGCCCGAGTTTTCTGTCAAGGTCCACACCAGGACATTTTTAAGGTTTGAAAACTTCACACAGGCTGAAAACTCGTAGCTTACATTGGTGTTCATATGAATTGAACTTTCATGAGGTGCTACATGTTAAGAAATACAAACTTATCTCTGGACTACAGCAAAGTCTGGAACATGGCTGTGAAAAGCAGAGCAAGTTTGATGACTCTTGATCTGCCTACCATAGCCATTTGCTCCAACAGTCTTCAAACCTTGTTGGAAGGTGCTAAGATCCTTGTTGGACCTGGCTTCTTATTCATCCTGTTTCTTACTTTGTAGCATCTGAATTTTACCACTTCATGGGCGTAATCTCATAGCAGTTCCTGTTGAGACTTCACTCAATGTGTCCTTACAATCAGAAATCTATAAAAGCACCACAGATCTTAATAAGAAAGTCCTTATTGTGCACCGAATTTCAGTAAAGATTCATTAATGTAAACCCCATGTTTGACAGCATTTGGGTACTTGCAGAGTCTTTTAAAAGAGCATTTGCTGACTCAAATAACTGAGCTGACTCACCATTTAGTACATCCTGAGCTTAGGGGTACTAATGCTTTGTTTATGTATTGTTTCCATTTTTGACCCACTTCCCTGAATTGCTCTTGCTTACAAAATTAACCAGAAATTCTGCCAGCTGATGGCTTTCTCAATTGCAGAAGTACATGGTTTCCTCTTCCACTGAATACATGCGTATTTTTGAATGAAAAAAGGAAAATGTAGAAGATGTTTGTCTCATTCTAAATACATTTTCTAGTAGGACAGAACTATTTAGTTTTCTCTTCTCTTTTCATTGTGGTAAATGGTGTGTGGGGTTGCCTGCTTTTGCTTGCAGGAAAGAAGGACCTAAGACCCAAAACCTAACATGAATTTCTTTGAAAGTCAAAGCAGTTCTAGTCAGATTTAGATTTGAATAGGTGAGACTTTTGCTTTGCTAACTCTTCTGATGTCATAGAATAATATCTGTACCTCAGATGTCAAAACCTTTGTCTTCTTCTTTTTTCTGCAGGGTATCTCTTCTGGTGGGAGCTCCAAAAGCAAACACCACTCAGCACAACATCATAGAAGGAGGCCAGGTGCTCAAATGTAACTGGAATTCAAACAGAAACTGCCAGCCGATTGCATTTGACTCCACAGGTAACTTGCTGCAAGGGGAGATGAAGTCTGTACTCTAATTTGTGTCTGTGAGAGCAGAAGGGGTTGTGATTCTTGGTCGATGTGAATGCAGCTGGGTTTGGACTTGTAGCTAATCAAGATCTGCTTTTTGTTGTTTTTAATTTTTCCCTGTGTTCTGTCTTTTAGATTTCTGTTGTCATTGGTATGTGCTTGAAAGCCTGCATTGATCATACATTAGTCTATATTTTGTTTTCACCTATTTATTATGTCTCCTCTACTCAGCAATCCTGAAACATTTAATAATCTAATTCTCAATAAACCTCCAAGGAGTTTATTGCCTGTTAAGAACATGGCATGGGAGGCAAGATACTTTTTAATATCAGCAAAGATGGAATAGGTAGAAATAATCAGAAATTGCACCTGGAAAAGGGACTATAATCTTCAGAATGAATTAAAAATGGCTTTTTTGGTTGGTTTGGTTTTGGTTGTGGTTTTTTTTTTGTTTTGTTTTTTTTGCTCTTCCCCTCAGATGTAGCTTCATAGTATTTGTGAACCCTTATGAGGGCAGCACTCAGGGTACCTCAGGTCAGAGGCATTACTTACCCGTTTCTGAAGTATGCTAAAGCTGAGCAGCAGAATGCTGACGTGAAGCACTGCCCTCAGCCTTCATGCTCTAGTACACACAGTAATTTCCACAGGCTGTGGCAGGTCGTATGAGAGCGCCCTGCGTGTGCTTTCCTGCTTCAGCCATTTGGTGCTGAATCCTGTTTTCCACAGCATGTTTCAGGGCAATGGAAAAACCTTTCCGTGTCATGGGAGTTGATTAGCAAGATCCATGTGACAGGTAAAAGGAAGCACCTGTGCCTTTGTGGTCTAGTTGGTTATAATTCATTCTTGCCTCTGCTGGTATTTGGACTTGGCAGTCTAAAGGCTATTAGATTTATGCAGCTTTTGCATGTCATGTGTGATACAGTGGAGAATTTCTTCCAATCCCATTGTCAAGGCATACCACAAAATGCTGGAGTCCAGATTTCTGAAATTGTTCTCCATTTGTTTTTCTGAAAAACATTGTGTTAGCAGCTCTCTGGTGTAAAAAAAAAAAAAAAGAACTGAAACAACCCACAAAGTATTTAATGATGCACACTTCATGCGCAATACTTAATGATTCCCCCTCTACTCTTCCCTGGTGAGACCCTATCTTGAGTACTGCAT
>WAAF01014245.1:198855-220946 GCA_013400475.1 Tricholaema leucomelas | reverse complement strand
GTTGTTGCTGCTGTTGTTGTGACGCTGTTGCTGCTGCTGCTGTTGCTGCTGCCTCTGCTGCTGTTGCTGCCTCTGCTGCTGTTGCTGTCTCTGCTGCTGTTGCTGCTGCCATTGTTGTTGTTGCTGCTGCCGTTGTTGTGATGCTGTTGCTGCTGCTGCTGCCGTTGTTGTGATGCTGTCGCTGCAGCTGCTGCAGCTGCTGTTGCTGCTGCCATTGTTGTTGTTGCTGCTGTTGTTGTGACGCTGTTGCTGCTGCTGCTGTTGCTGCTGCCTCTGCTGCTGTTGCTGCTGCTGCCTCTGCTGCTGTTGCTGCTGCTGCTGCTGTTGCTGCTGCTGCTGCTGTTGCTGCTGCCATTGTTGTTGCTGCTGCTGCCGTTGTTGCTGCTGCTGCAGCTGCTGTTGTTGTTGCTGCTGCTGTTGTTGCTGCTGCTGCTGCTGCTGTTGTTGTTGCTGCTGCTATTGCTGCTGCTATGTTGCTGCTGCTGCTGTGTAGTTGTTGTTGCTGCTGCTATGTTGCTGCTGCTGTTGTTGTTGTTATTCCAGGTGTAAGGCAAAACAGAGTCATTCCCTTCTCTACAAAGCGGCAAAATGAAAGCACAGCTGCTGGACTTCCACACAGCTTGATCAGGCAAAGAGCATTCCATGAAAATCAAACACATTTGGTTACAGCAAATGAGACGTTGCCAAGGAGGAACAGCCTGAGGTCAGAGGTGCTGCCACTTGACTTGCACACAGGTTTTCCATCTGCCTGACCTCTGTGATCGGCAAAGCTCAGATGTGCAAAGGGGAAGAAGCTTGGAAGAGTTTGGGAAGAGTGGAGAGAAAAAAGATAAAGTACAAAGAAGTATACAGAAAGGGAAACAATGGTGATGTCTACTTCACTCATAGGCTTGCTGAGATGTATAAGAACAAGAGTATAAACATAGATAAAACAGTTGCTCTCTGTCTGGGCTCTGGGCTGCATCTCTCTAACCTCACTTTCCATCTCTCTGATCAATCCACCTACTTCCTAACCCCCCTGGCCGACCCTCCACTCTTCCTTGGGCACAAGGCAACATCTGGGGTAAGGTAGAGAGGGGTGGGAGAAGGTGGAAGGGTGGTTGGGAGCCCCTCCTGGGGACTCAGGTTTCTGGGAGGGCTGCTGTGTCTCTGTACTACCTTCTACTTTGTATATCTTGTCTAAAACTGTGTATACTGTAACTACCTGCTTGTATCTTGTATTAAGCTGTAAATATAAGCTTCATTCAATTTCCAGAGCTGGCAGAGTCTGGCCTGGGTGATTTTAAGTGTGGGGGGGTGGGTAACACCCAAACCATCACACCCTTTCAGTGCCAGCCATGGGTTTGGGTGCCTGCTAACGCTGCACATTCAGTGCCCTCACAGCTGGCACTAGACTGGCTTCGCCCTGCAGCTAGGGCAGAGAGGAGCCTCTCAGCAGTGGCTGCTTCTTGCAGCCAAGCCTTAATCAGGTCAACAAGAATGGATTTTGCTTCACACTCCCAATGGAAAGCTGTCACATGAGCACAGGAGAAAGCCACAGCTCCTTGGGATAAAGCAGGCCTCCCCAGGAGCCAGGCTTGCTGGAATGCTGCTCTGAAGCCACTCGGGTGAGCTACTCAGAATTTCACAGCTCCTCTGTTTGCTCTGGGTTAGCATTAGTCCCTCTCCATCTCTGACAGCTGAGTTGTTGCCTGTGTCACTGCAGGCAAAAGAAGAAAGGTGCTTTACATCCTCCTCGGGTTGTTGCTGTTGATCCACACAGAGCCCTGCAGCTGCAGGGTGCATCCCTGGTGGCTCACAGGCACCGCTGTGAGCACTACATCTGCTGTGCAGAGCCCAAGGCTCAGCTAGGGGCTGGGGCTTGCCTCAACACCCCTCTGGGCTCAGAAGATTTGAGTGGCATTTCCATCAGGACTTTCATCACTCTTTTGTCTTCTTCTGTAGCCAGGTACTCTCTGGCAACAACTTCCTTCTAACATCCAGCCTAGACCTGCCCTGGCACAGCTTCAGGCTGTGTCCCCTTCTTCTGTCCCTGGCTGCCTGGCAGCAGAGCCTAACCCCACCTGGCTACAGCCTCCCTGCAGGCAGCTGCAGACAGCAATGAGCTCTGCCCTGAACCTCCTCTGCTGCAGGCTGCACACCCCCAGCTCCCTCAGCCTCTCCTCACAGGGCTGTGCTCCAGGCCCCTCCCCAGCCTTGCTGCCCTTCTCTGGACACATTCAATCACCTTAACCTGCAGCGTGCCCAGAGCATGCACAGGCACAAAAGCTGGGAAGGCCTTTGCCTGCTACCTGCTTTGCCTTGCTGAGCTTTGCCCTGCTGTGTCCCCATCTGCCAGCAGGTTGGCACTGCTGACACCAAGAGTGCTCACTACCATTGTGTGTGCACATTACCACATGGGAACACTTCTGGCACCTCTGCGCACTTTCATCAGAGAATTGGTTCAGTTGGAAAAGACCTCTAAGATCAACCCAGCCCCACCATGGTCACTAAACCCTGGCCCCAAGTGCCATGGCCACAGCTCTCTGCAACACCTCCAGCCATGGGCACTCCACCACCTCCCTGGGCAGGTTCTGCCAATCCCTGACCACTCTGGCACCAAGGACATTTTTTCTCCTCTCCAACCTAACCCTCCCCTGCCACAGGTCCAGGACATTTCCTCTCCTTCTAACACCTGAGCCTAGGGAGCAGAACCCAACCCCCACCTGCCTGCAGCCTCCTCTCAGGGAGCTGTAAGAGCAATGAGCTCTCCCCTCAGCCTCCTCTGTTCCACTCTAACCCCCCCAGCTCCCTTAGCTGCTCCTCCCCAGCCCTGTTCTCCAGACCCTTCCCCAGCTTGGTTGCTCTTCTCTGGACCTTCTCCAGCCCCTCAGTGACCTTGGAGTGAGGGACCCAGACTGATAGAATCATAGAAGTGTTTCAGCTGGAAAAGACCTGCAAGATAGTTTAGCTTTGTGGCTGTCCTGGAGTCCTGTATGCCCCCAAATTCCTCTCCCTCTGTGGTTTGAACGGGAGAGGCAAAGGCGCGAACAGAGCTGTTCCCCCCTGCCCTGCAGGCGTGAAGGGGGGGAGCAAGGGACCCTTCCGGCACCAGGGGCGCCCCCTGCCGGGCCCGCGCTGCACTCGGCTGGGGATTGGCTGTGTGCTTCGTGCCCAGGCAGTGCTAACTCAGCTCTGGGGCTGGGACGGGGATAAATACTGGGGGGGCTTCCCGCCTTGGGGTGTTCCTGCCGTGGAGTTCATTCCTGCCTTGGAGTTCGTTTCCTCCTTGGAGTTCTCCCCCCGCCTGGATAGCTTCTGCACAAGGAGCCCCTGACGCTCCCAAGACAAGCTCCGAAGGACTGCGTCCGCCTTAAGCACCTCCTTTGTGCAGCTTTATAGCCCTTAACGACCCTGGGAGGCTTCTGACAGACCCGCAGGGACAAGCCTTTGGAGCGCCCTTCCATTCCAGCCAGCCTGATTCTGCTGTGAGTAGCTTTGGCTCAGCCCTATCGTGCTAGTGGGGAACGCTATAGTTAATAGCTGAAGCCTTTTCCAGCTTCTGACATCCAAAATAGTCAATCCTACCTGTGGCATCCCTGTAGATCTTCTCAACCAACTAAGAACCTGCTAACTAAACTAAATTAGTTTCTGTACCTAGTTTTGGGGGCAGCTTTCAGGGAAATAAAATAACTCTATTTTTGTATAAATCCCAACTCGGCCACATCAGTTCCCTGCCTCCATAGCAGTGCCCTCACCAGTGCTGAGTACAGGGCAACAATTACTTCCCTGTTCCTGCTGGCCACACCATTGACCCAGGCCAGGATGCTGGTGCTCTCCTTGGCCACTTGGGCACATCCCTGCTCAGCTTCAGCGTGGCTGTCCCCCAGCACCCCCTGCTGCTTTTCTGCTGGGCAGCTTTCCAGACACTCAGCCCCAGGCACTGATGCCTGCAGACTTACCCCATGTGCACACTTCTATCTCACATGCACACCTTTACCCCATCTGCACACTTCTATCCCATGGGCACTCCTTTATCCCACGGGCACTCCTTTATCCCACATGCACACTTCTAGCCCATGTCCACACTCCCATCCCATGTGCACACTTCTAGCCCATGTACACACTCATCCACGTGCACACATCTATCCCATGTCCATACTTCCATCCATGTGCACACTTCTACCCCATGTGCACACTCATCCCATGTCCACACTTCTATCCCATGGGCACAATTCTATCCCATGTGCACACTTCTATCCCATGTGCACACTTCTATCCCATGGGCACACTTCTATCCCATGGGCACAATTGTATCCCATGTGCACACTTCTATCCCATGGGCACAATTGTATCCCATGTGCACACTTCCATCCCATGGGCACACTTCCATCCCATGGGCACACTTCTATCCCATGTGCACACTTCTAGCCCATGGGCACACTTCCATCCCATGGGCACAATTCTATCCCATGGGCACACTTCTATCCCATGTGAACACTCACCCCATTTCCACACTTCTATCCCATGTCCACACTTCCATCCCATGTGCACACTTCTATCCCATGTGCACACTCATCCAAGTGCACACTCATCCAAGTGCACATTTCTATCCCATGTGCACACTCATCCAAGTGCACACTCATCCAAATGCACACTTCTATCCCATGTGCACACTCATCCATGTGGACACTTTGATCCCATGTGCACACTTCTATCCCATGTGCACACTCATCCAAGTGCACACTCATCCATGTGCACACTTCTATCCCATGTGCACACTCATCCAAGTGCACACTCATCCATGTGCACACTTCTATCCCATGTGCACACTCATCCAAGTGCACACTCATCCAAGTGCACATTCCTCTCAGCCTTTTCCAAGCTTGTCTCCTCTCTGTAGTTCCGAGTGGTGATGAGCCTCTGCTTGCCATCCTTCTCCGGTCCTTGAAGGGGGAGCTCACCTCTGAGGGGCCCCTGGGGGAGCGTGGGGCAGGCAGGGGAGCCGGGGGAGGGGCTGGAGTTCTGCCTGCGGGGCTCGGGGCGGCAGTTCCCATCCGTTCCCCTTTCATCTGCCTCTGCGCTGCGGCAGCCGAGCCTCTGCTTTCCCCCTGCCACCCTGGGCGTGCAGACTGACTCATCTGCAAGCACAAATTACCTTGCTAAAGTATTCTTAGGAGAAATAATTAGCCAGAAGCACCTCCTCTCCAGCCTCCTGTAGGTGCCTCGGGGGACTGGGGCGCTTGACATAAATCATTTAGTCCCCAGCCCTGGCGCACACCTTTCCCAGAGGACTCCATAATTGGCAAAGTAGTTGCCAGCCGGGTTTAAAGTGATTGGAAATTGTTTTCCATCCAGCCTGGCTGCTAGCAAAAGGTTTCCCCCTTTTCCTGGAGCATGAGTTACAGGGACATGATTGAATGTAACCCTTTATTCAGCTCAAGCTGTGATTCTGATACGCTATAGACAATAGCAATTCCCCCGAGCTCGCCGAGGCCACCTCAATGGTCCATTTAAGTCCAATTCAATTAGGCTCACTCTAGTTCTTAGGATTTCTTGGGTAGGTTTGCAGCAGCCTTGGGGTTTGAATGTGAGAACAGAATTCATCCAGGAGTTTTAAATTAGGTCTCAGGTGTCATCATTCTAAATGAATTATTACAGTGGTGTGTTCATGCCATTACAGGTAAGGTTATGTTAGCATCTCCACTCAGCCATATTAATGCACCCAGGGCTGGAACTTGCTATGTAAGGTCCTTGCCTTACAGGGGCTTTTTTAACCCACTTCTCAAAATAAGCAGGCTGCTGGGCACTGAGTTGTACTTAAAATGCATGTAAATAGGTTGCTTCCTTTCAGTCTGACTGACTGTCGGCAGGGTGGGTTAGGAGATGCTGGCATAGAATCAACCAGAAGTTCTTCCCCGTGAGGGTGCTGAGACGCTGGCACAGGTTGCCCAGGGAGGTGGTGGAAGCCTCATCCCTAGAAGTATGTAATGCCAGGCTGGAAGTGGCTCTGAGCAACCTGCTCTGGTGTGAGTGTGAGGTGTCCCTACCTATGGCAGGGAGGTGGTGGAAGTCTCTTCCCTGGAGGTCTCTAATGCCAGGGGAGGCTGTAGCCAGGTGGGGTTGGTCTCTTCTTCCAGGCACTCAGCAACAGAACAAGGGGACACAGCCTCAAGCTGTGCCAGGGGAAGTATAGGCTGGATGTTAGGAGGAAGTTGGCAGAGAGAGTGATTGGCATTGGACTGAGCTGCCCAGGGAGGTGGTGGAGTTGCCGTCCCTGGAGGTGTTCAAGAAAAGCCTGGATGAGGCACTTAGTGCCATGGTCTGGTTGACTGGATAGGGCTGGGTGCTAGGCTGGACTGGATGATCTTGGAGGTCTCTTCCAAACTGGTTGATTCTATTCTATTCTATTCTATTCTATTCTATTCTATTCTATTCTATTCTATTCTATTCTATCCTATCCTATCCTATCCTACCCTATCCTGCTCCGGTGTGAGTGTGAGGTGTCCCTACCCATGGCAGGGAGGGTGGAACTGGAAGTGGGGAGATTCAGACTGAATGTTAGCAAGAAGTTCTTCCCCATGAGGGTGGTGAGACTCTGACACAGGTGGCCCAGGGAGGTGGTGGAAGCCTCATCCCTGGAGGTCTCCAATGCCAGGCTGGATGTGGCTCTGAGCAACCTGCTCTAGTGTGAGGTGTCCCTGCCCATGGCAGGGGCGTTGGAACTGGATGGTCCTTGAGGCCCTTTCCAGCCCTGACAGCTCTGTGCCAACGTCACTCCCGTTATTTTACTCTGGTCCCCTCTAGTGTCTCCAGCAGGCAGTGAGACTCTATCCTTGGGCCGTCACTGGGAAACAGGATGGAAGGGGGAAAGCCACTGTCCTGCTGGAGCTGAACAGAGAAGGGGCAGGGAACGTAGCAGAGAGGGGAGCTGAGGAACAAACCAACCTGGTGCCCTTTACGTAGTTTTCCGTAGCCTCTCAAGGCTCCCAGATCCAAACCTCCTGAGACCTACATCATGCTTCTGAGAAGAGCATCCAACCCCTCACAGCCCCAGCCTTTTCCTACTGCTTTCATCCCAGACAATTCACTTAGTCCCTTCCTGCTCAGATTTGCTCTGCCTTGCCCCTCTGCTCCTGGGAGAAACATGCCAATATTTTGCCTGTGTAATGTAGGGGAATAGGGGGAAGAAAAGACTCAAAATCTCTTTCCTCCACTCCCTGTCATATCTTTGCTAGGGCAGACTGTAGCCCTAAGATCCTTCCAAGATCAAATAAATGCCTCCAGGAAGAAAGGATCAAAGGAGGAAAAAGCTTAAGAAGTCATTAGTCTGGGTATTCCCTCGGATCAGAGTGGCCCATCCTGGTGCAGGCAGCCTCCTGGGTTACAGAAATGAAGGGGCAAAGCATCCCACGGGGCCCCAGGTGAGGGAAAGCATCCCCAGGGCACATCCACACAGACAGGATTCACTTTTTTCCTTCTCCCATCCCTCGAGAAAAGAAGCAGATGCCAGGCAGGGGCCAGGGAGCATTTTCAAGATCCACAACAAGTCAGCCCTGGCAGCATGAGCTGAGGGCAGGATGAGCTGAGGGCACCACGCTGCCAGGCACCTCTCTGCCTCTGCTGCCTGCCACAGCCAGGGCCCCTTTCAGGTGAGGACTGAGACGTGGGGTGTGTTAGGAGGAGTGTGTCCAGCAGATCCAGGGAGGTTCTCCTCCCCCTCTACTCTGCCCTGGGGAGACCTCGTCTTGAATACTGTGTTCAGCTTTGGGCTCCCCAGTTGAAGAGGGACAGGGACCTGCTGGGGAGCGTCCAGCGGAGGGCTAGGAGGATGATGAGGGGTCTGGAGGGCATGGCTGATGAGGAGAGGCTGAGGGACCTGGGGCTGCTTAGTCTGGAGAAGAGAAGACTGAGAGGGGATCTGATAAATGTTTACAAGTATCTGAGGGCTGCCGGGAGCAGGGGGACAGGCTCTGCTCACTGCTGCCTGTGACAGGACAAGGAGCAATGGGTGGAAGTTGCAGCAAAAGAGGCTTTGCCTCAACACAAGGGGGAACTTCTTGACTGTAAAGGGTCCCAGAGCCCTGGCACAGGCTGCCCAGAGAGGTTGTGGAGTCTCCTTCTCTGGAGCCTTCCAAGGCCTGTCTGGATGTGTTCTGTGTGATCTGTGTCAGACAGGATTGTCCTGCTCTGGCAGGGGGGTTGGACTGATGATCTCCTTTGGTCCCTTCCAATCCCTAACATCCTGTGAGCCTGTGAGGCTGGGAAGGTCAGAGCCTCTGCAAAGGCATTCAGGGGACACACTGAGAAATGGCTCAGCTGTGCCTAGGCCTGAGCTGGGATGTCCTGACCAGGAGCTCTTCTGTGGGGCTGACTCTAACTGGGCGATGCCTGCACCGTGCACAGATTAGCTCTTAACCAGCCATGGGAGGTCACCTGCTAGGGCCTGGATCCTTTCCAGCCTTTCCTCTGTCCCTGTCTCTAGTCATGGGATTTCAGCAGTTCATTTTCTTTTAGCTGGCTTCACTTTTTCAGTCTTACATTTTGTTTCCTCACTCTTCCATGGTATCTTCCTCACTCCTTTTAATACTGCTGCTATCAGAGTACAATAAAGGTCTCTCGTGGGACTCTCCCTGTCCCAAGGGGATTAGATCCAAATGACTTTAAAGTTAGCCACATATTTAGATGTTTTACTGGGTCAAGGCTCCAGGAAAGAGAATGGGCAAGAAGAAAACATAAACCTCTCCAAAGGAGCAATGTTGCTTTGCAGCACACCAGGATGTGGCTCTCCAGGCACTGGGAAAGCCTGTGCCTTCCTGAGGTGTGATTCAAGGGATTCAACTGTGCAGACCTCTTCTCTTACCATTTAATTGTCTCCTTTCACTAGAAATACTTCTGGAGTCTTTTGCATCAGCTGGACAATAAGGATCTAGCAGGAAAATGACCACAGGCTCAAATGACGTCAGGTGTTAGAAGGGACCCAAAGAGCTCATCCAGTCCAACCCCCTGCCAGAGCAGGACCACACAATCCAGCTCAGGTCACACAGGAACACATCCAGACAGGCCTGGAAAGGCTCCAGAGAAGGAGACTTCACAGCCTCTCTGGGCAGCCTGTTCCAGTGCTCTGGGACCCTTCCAGTCAAGAAGTTCCCCTTGTGTTGAGCTGGAACCTCCTGTGCTGCAGCTTCCATCCACTGCTGCTTGTCCTAGCCCAGGGAGCAGTGAGCAGAGCCTGTCCTGTCCCCCCCTCCTGATCCCCAGCCCTCAGAGATTTATAGACATTGATTCAATCCCCTCTCAGTCTTCTCTTCTCCAGACTAAGCAGCCCCAGGTCCTTCAGGCTCCCCTCATCAGGCAGTGCTCCAGTCCCCTCCTCATCCTCTCAGCCCTCCACTGGACCCTCTCCAGCAGATCCCTGTCCCTGTTGAACTGGGGAGCCCAAACCTGAAGGCAGTACTGAAGATGAGGTCTCCCCAGGGCAGAGTAGAGGGGGAGAACCTCTCTAGATCTGCTGGACACACTCTGCTTAATGCCCTCCAGGATCCCATTGGCCTTGATAGGTGCTCACCTTATACCTAAGGGAGGCCATTCCACATGAGAAGACAAATGTGGACACTTTACAGAGCTAACCTAAAGCCAGGCTGCCAACTGGGGACAAAGAACCTTCCCTGCAGCACAAATGCACAGAACCTCAGATGCCCACCTCTCAGATCTCGAAACTGATCCTCACCCATGAGGGGCTCATGTTTGGCACAAGGGATGAGGAGGACAAGAGGAGAGAAAAGTGCTTCACTGTCTCCCTGCTCCTCCAGCCCAGCAGCCTGCTGCGTCCTGGCCTGCAGCTGCACAAAGCAGGAGCGCTCAGGGGCTTGCTCAGTGCTGTGCTGGCTGCAGCTGTCCCCTCTGGACAGCCTCACTGCTGCAGGCTCCTTGTGCTTGCTGCCTGCTGGCTGCACTGGGAGCACTTCCCAGCTCCCTAACTGGGCAGCCCAGCTGCAGCCCAGCCGCTCAGCCAGCCACGCACTGCTTCCCCTGGGAAGCAAGCACAGGCTAAGGGTGATGTGCTCTGCTCTTCTCACCTGCCCTCCTGGCACCCTGCAGCTCAGCCCCCGCTCACTGCCGCAGGAGATGCAGCCTGGGCTCCCTGTCTGGGCTCCCTGTCTGGGCTCCCTGTCTGGGCTCCTGCTGCCCTCAGCTCTTCCTGTGCAGTGAGGAAGGAACAAGCAAGCAGCAGCAGCAAAAGTCAGGGGCACCCTGAAGCGGCTCCTGGAGGGTCCTCTTGGCTGTCCTGCCTGGAGGATGAGAGAAGGCTTTGTTTGGGACAGAGGTTTGTGCTTCCTTATTTCTTCATGCTTCGTAGCAACTGCAGTTTTGCAGGCCATGTGCTAGGCAGCTGAGCAGCCTCTGCACCAGACCTCAGCCCAAAGCCAGCAGTCCAGGGGGCCTCTTTCTGTCCTCAGCCCAAAGCCAGCAGTCCAGGGGGCCTCTTTCTGTCCTCAGCCCAAAGCCAGCAGTCCAGGGAGGCTCTTTCTGTCCTCAGCCCAAAGCCAGCAGTCCAGGGAGGCTCTTTCTGTCCTCAGCCCAAAGGCAGCATTGCAGGGAGGCTCTTTCTGTTCTGTAACTCAGTCGATTTCATCAGTTTCCTTCCAGTTTCGGTAAGGACCAGAACCAGGTCTGTTTGGACTAGATTAGAGTTAGGCACTGGTTGGAGTCAGTGATCTTAAAGGTCCCTTCCAAACAAAAACCATTCTATGACTCTACCTCAAACAGCACAGGGCAGCAGCAGGGCACAGCCCCACTGCTTACAGAATGTGACACCCATGGCACCCCTACCCCACACCCACAGCACCCAGAGGCACCCTCTGCGTGAGATGGGGCAGCTCGGAGCGCTAAAAGCAGCAGAGGCTGCGAGTGCCTGTGCCCTGCCGCCCGCTCCCCGTCGCATCTCCTCCGCTCGGCGGCTGCTGGGAGCTTTCCACGGAGCAAGAGTGACATCCAGCGGCCTCGGGCCTCCAGCCCGGCTCTGCAGCTGCTTTGCCTTCCTCCTGTGAAGGAAAAATGATGTGCGGAGCAGTGACACAGCTGCCTTTAGGAGATGCAGGAAACCTGCGCTGCTGAAAGCAGCCGAGGAGCTGCGGTTCAGCCAAGGGGCTCTGGGCATCAGAACGGGGAGTAACTCAGAGAGCAGGGAGAGGGTATTTGTGGAAGGGGAAAGTCACTTCCAAGCCTCTGGCTGCTAAACCCCGAACCAAAAAGCGCTGAGGTGTCGGGAAGGAGGTTGCAGCCAGGGGGCAGTTAGTCTCCTCCCGCTCAAAAGCAGCAGGATAAGAGGAAACGGACTCAGGTTGCACCAGAGCAGGTTCAGGTTGGACATTAGAGGAAACTTCTTCCCTGAAAGGACTCCTAAAGCCTGGCACAGGCTGCCCAGGGATCTGCGCTGTTGAATCCTCATCCCTGGAGGTGTTTCAAAGAGGCAGAGCTGTGGTGCTGAGGGCCATGGCTCAGCCCCAGCCTTGGTAGAGCTAGAGAAGGGTTGGACTGGATGAGCTGAAAGGACTTTTCCAACCAAAACAATTCCGTGGTTCTGTGCTTAGTGGAACTGCTTTGGCAGTGTTTTTCTGTCTCCTCTTTGTTTCAAACCTCACCACTGTGGCTGTAAATCTTCCAGCCAGAGCCATGGGGCTGTAAAAAAACCCAACCCTGCAAATGCTGTGATTCTCCTGAGGTCTGCACATTGCTGGAACCTTGGCTCCAAAGCAGTGACTATCAGGAAAGAGACAAAATCAAAGGGTCAGTGATGCTGCAACCTCTCTGCCTTCTCTTCCCCACCAGCCCAGCTGTAGCATAAATGATGACAAGAGCTGCCCTTCCAAAACTGACCTGAGGCTAATGCTGCACTGGAAGCTTCTATCTCTGGTTTAAGCAGTGACATTTTTATTCCTGGTTTAGGGTTGGGGTTTTTATTTCACTCCCAGCAAATCCCCAGAGCAGGATTAGCTGTGCTAGCAAAAGCTCCTGTAAAGGAGTGATGGGAGGCAGGCTAACAGCAGTGGTCCTCACTCTCCAGCAGTGCCCGTGGCAGCTCTAGCTCAGCTTCAGTGTCCTTCCCTCCTCAGCCTTCTCCCTCTGCACCACAGTTCATTGTCCTTGAGTCGTGCCTGAGCTGGAGGCATCCTGCACCAGCTCAGCTCTCCTGCTACATGGCAGCCCCTCATCACCTCACTTTTGGCTGGTGTGGTGGGTTAGGAACTTCCTCCCCCAGTTAAAATTGACCAGACCAGCTCAGACAGGCTGGAAGCCAGACAAAGCTCTGTTTACAGCACAGCTACATTCACCAGCACACACACAGAGTATGTAGTATGCAGTTAACCATAATGCAGTTAAGAAATGATACTGAAATCCAATCCTCCCCCCTGGGCAAAGAATGAGCCCAGAAGGGGCCAATGCCATCCTCTCTCTCCCAGACAGAAGGCAACCAGCAAGGCTCACCTGCTCTCTGGTCAGCCAAGGTTAGTGGAAGAGACTAGAGCAGAGAGAAGAGATCCAGTGCCAAGAGCCAAGAAGGCAGAATTCATAGAATCATAGATTCATAGATTCAAGCAGGTTGGAAGAGACCTCCCAGCTCATCCAGTCCAACCTAGCACCCAGCCCTGGCCAAGCAACCAGACCATGGCACTAAGTGCCCCAGCCAGGCTTGGCTTCAACACCTCCAGGCACAGCCACTCCACCACCTCCCTGGGCAGCCCATTCCAATGCCAATCACTCTCTCTGCCAACAACTTCCTCCTAACATCCAGCCTGGCTTCCTCAATTCAAGAGAGATGTTGAGGTGCTGGAAGGTGTCCAGAGAAGGGCAGCAAGGCTGGGGAGGGGCCTGGAGCACAGCCCTGTGAGGAGAGGCTGAGGGAGCTGGGGGTGTGCAGCCTGCAGAAGAGGAGGCTCAGGGCAGAGCTCATTGCTGTCTGCAGCTCCCTGCAGGGAGGCTGTAGCCAGCTGGGGTTGGGCTCTGCTGCCAGGCAGCCAGCAACAGAAGAAGGGGACACAGCCTGAAGCTGTGGCAGGGCAGGTCTAGGCTGGATGTTAGGAGGAAGTTGTTGGCAGAGAGAGTGACTCCATGATTCTATGATTCCTTCTCCACCTTTTTGTTCAGCAGAGGCACAGCCCCCCCTTGCTCACCTGGAGCCAGCTGACATTACATTTGCACTCTTCCCAGAGGCCAGCAGGCTCCAGCCACTAAGCCATCACCATCTACCCTCCCCTGGGGGCAGGAGATGTTAATTTATAGCCACAATCAAGCACCTGTGATACCATTTGTGCTGCAGAGAGAGTGGAGGGAGCTGTTGGTTATTCAGATCCGGAGGTAAAGGGAGGGAAAAGTGATTTATTTCCCCACTGAGTGGAGCAGTTACTGAGCCCAGTGTGGCTGAAGTCTCCTTTCTCAACGTGCCTTGGCTGCATGCTGATGGTTTGGAGTCCAGGTGACTCCTTCAGTGGAGAAACTTTGCTCTCTGAATTATTCACTTATTCAGCCTACTAAGCCAGGTAATAGGAGATGGCAGAACCTTGCCTCGACTCTCAGAGGGTGTATTAATACCTCTCAAACATTCATACCCTGCCCAAGCATATCTATTTCAAGACTTATTTGTGCATCTGTTCCTTTTCTCAAGTGGATTTGATACTCTTGTCCTGACTGTGCTTGTATAACACAGGTTTGGCTGGGAAGAGAAGCCCAGAATATCTCAGGCTGGGGGAGATATGGAGTCATGGAGTCCATCTCCAAGTCCCTCAGGGCTTCTCTGACTGCCAAAGGAAGGGGACAGGTTTCCTCTTTCACACACCAAGGCCACTCAGCATTTATCCCCTGCCACAGGGAAAATCATAGACTCACAGAATCCAGCAGGTTGGAAGAGAGCTCTAAGCTCATCCAGCCCAACCTAGCACCCAGCCCTGGCCAAGCAACCAGACCATGGCACTAAGTGCCCCAGCCAGGCTTGGCTTCAACACCTCCAGGCACAGCCACCCCCCCACCTCCCTGGGCAGCCCATTCCAATGCCAATCCCTCTCTCTGCCAACAACTTCCTCCTAACATCCAGCCTAGACCTGCCCTGCCACAGCTTGAGGCTGTGTCCCCTTCTTCTGTCCCTGGCTGCCTGGCAGCAGAGCCCAACCCCAGCTGGCTACAGCCTCCCTGCAGGGAGCTGCAGGCAGCAATGAGCTCTGCCCTGAGCCTCCTCTGCTGCAGGCTGCACACCCCCAGCTCCCTCAGCCTCTCCTCACAGGGCTGTGCTCCAGGCCCCTCCCCAGCCTTGCTGCCCTTCTCTCAACACCTTCCAGCACCTCAACATCTCTCTGCAATGGAGGAGCCCACAACTGGACACAGCACTCTGGGGGTGGCCTGAGCAGTGCTGAGCACAGGGGCACAAGAACCTCCCTTGTCCTGCTGCCCACACTGCTCCTGAGCCAGCCCAGGATGCCATTGGCTCTGCTGCCCACCTGGGCACTGCTGCCTCCTCTTCAGCTCCTCTCTACCAGCACCCCCAAGGCCCTTTCTTTACCTCTTTTTGCCTACAGAGCCTGCTGAGCTAATACTGTCACAACAGAGACTTCTAAGGTCTAATGATGGCTCTGCATTAGCTTTTAACCAACTGATTGCTATGTGCTGCACTGCTGAACTTCTTTTTCCCCCTTTGATTGCTTTCAGGTGAAGCTTTCCACTTCTTTACAGTGAGGGTGGTGAGACACTGGCACAGGTTGCCCAGGGAGGTTGTGGATGCTTCCTCCCTGGAGGTGTTTAAGGTCAGGCTGGATGAGGCCTTGAGCAAGCTGCTCTAGTGGGAGGTGTCCCTGCCTATGGCAGGGGGTTGGAGCTGGATGCTCCTTGAGGTCCCTTCCAACCTAAACCATTCTATGATTCTATGATTATAAGCAAGACAGTCTCTGAATGGGCCAGGTTTAAATACCTGCACATTCTCTGGTGTATTCCTCACTCCAAGATCATAAAGCAGCACATGAAGTTGGTGGTGTTGGTGTAAGTGCTGACATATGAATCTCAGAATCATAGAATCCACCAGGTTTGAAGAGAGCTCCAAGCTCAGCCAGCCCAACCTAGCACCCAGCCCTGCCCAGTCAACCAGACCATGGCACTAAGTGCCCCAGCCAGGCTTGGCTTCAACACCTCCAGGGATGCTGACTCCACCACCTCCCTGGGCAGCCCATTCCAATGCCAATCAGCAATGGCTCAGAGAAAGAGCAATGTGGTGAGTGCTGATCCAGGAAGAATTAACACTTCTGAGGAGTAACACACTCCTCCTTTATCCACCTGCTGCAAAGGGATGGCAAATTGCTCTGAGCTGGATGGTAGCATGGGCACAGAGCAGTCCCTGAGGGGCTGGGGTATGTGCAGAGAAGGGCAACAAAGCTGGGGAAGGGTCTGGAGGACAGGGCTGGGGAGGAGCAGCTGAGGGAGCTGGGGGGGGGTAGTGTGGAGCAGAGGAGGCTGAGGGCAGAGCTCATTGCTCTCTGCAGCTCCCTGAGAGGAGGCTGCAGGCAGCTGGGGGTTGGGCTCTGCTCCATACGCTCAGGTGCTGGAAGGAGAGGAAATGTCCTGAACTTGTGCCAGGGGAGGGTTAGGTTGGAGAGGAGGAAAAATGTCTTTGGTGCCAGAGTGGTCAGGGATTAGAATCATAGAATCACAGAATCCCTCAGGGTTGGGAAGGACCATAAGCAGCAGCCAGTTCCAACCCCCCTGCCATGCCCAGGGACACCCTACCCTAGAGCAGGCTGCCCACAGCCTCAGCCAGCCTGGCCTTAAACACCTCCAGGAACAGGACCTCAACCACCTCCCTGGGCAACCTATTCCAGCCTCTCACCACTCTCCTGCTCAACAACTTCCTCCTCACCTCCAGCCTGACTCTCTCCACCTCCAGCTTTGCTCCATTGCCCCCAGTCCTCTCACTCCCTGAGAGCCTAAAAAGTCCCTCCCCAGCTTTTTTGCAGCCCCCTTCAGACACTAGAAGGTACTGGATTGGCAGAGGCTGCCCAGGGAGGTGGTGGAGTCCCCATCCCTGAGCTATTCCAGACACTTTCAACCTCCCAGTTCTCTTCCAACCTCCACAGTTCTACAGTTCTATGACTCTAAGTCAGCCCAAGGGACCACTGAGGACAACAAAAGTGTGCAGCTTCACAAGCCAGAGGTGAGCAGAGTGCTCAGGTGGGGATGGTGAGGAAACATCCTGCCTTAAGTGAGAAAGTTCCCCCCCATGACTTCCCCAGCCTGTTAGCAAACCTCTTTGCTGAAGCACTCAGGTGGTGGACAGTCCCAGAAGCAGCAAGCAGCAAGGGTATGACCTGCAGTGGAGAAGGTGGAAGACTTGACCCATATTTTCAGATCTATTAGAGCCACTTGAATGCCTTCCCAGGCTTTACAGCAGCATCTGTGGGGAGGCTGATTAATGATGCAGAGGTAAAACCAGTATGGGCTAAAATGCAGCATGGCTTTTCTAAAGGCAAGACCTTGCCAGGCTCACTCAATTTCTCTGCTGAATGGGTAGCAGGGAGGGCAGCAGGGGAGGCATTTCCAGTGGAAGTGGGGAAGCAATCCTGTCTTTGCACGAGGCCCAGGTGATGCCATATGGAAAATGGCACACAGCTCTGGTCACCCAGGGTTCAGGGAGAGACCTTCCAGCTGGAAAAGGCACACAGAAAGAGGTCAGTGGGAAGGTTAGCAGGGTGGATGTGAGATCACAGTCATAGAATCAGGCAGGGTTGGAAGGGACCACAAGGATCAGCCAGTTCCAGCCCCCCTGCCATGCCCAGGGACACCTCACACTAGATCAGGCTGTCCAGAGCCTCATCCAGCCTGGCCTTAAACACCTCCAGGGATGAGGCTTCCACCACCTTCCTGGGCAACCCATTCCAGGCTCTCACCAACCTAATGCTGAAGAACTTCTTCCTAACATCCAGGCTGACTCTCCCCATTTCCAGCTTTGCTCCATTCCCCCCAGTCCTATCACTCCCTGACAGCCTAACAAGTCCCTCCCCAGCTCTCTTGTAGCCCACTTCAGATACTGAAAGGCCACAAGAAGGTCACCTGGGGGCTTTCTGCTCTCCAGACTGCACAGCCCCAACTGCCTCAGTCTCTCCTCCCAGCAGAGCAGCTCCAGCCCTCTGCTCATCCTCCTGGCCCTGCTCTGGACCCCTTCCAGCACCTCCACATCCCTCCTGTCCCAGGGGCTCCAGCACTGGATGCAGTACTCCAGGTGGGGTCTCAGCAGTGCGTAGCAGAGGGGCAGGATCCCTTCCTTCTTGCAAGGTGCCTCCTGGGCACAGTATCAAGTCACCCATCTCACATCTGCCCTCCTCTCTCTGGGGCAGGGCTTTTAAATTCACCTCACAGCCCTGGAGCCCTTTTTGCCTACCAGGAAAGCTGCACTGGATGCTAGGTGCTCTGCCTGTCAGCAAAGCACAGCTGATGGCCAGAGCCACCAGGGCAGGCTCAACGCTTCCCTTTGCAGGCTGCTGCCCCACTGCAGGCTCACCCAGCAGCCCTCCAGGTGCCACGGTGGCAGCTTTCCTTTCAATTAGCAAATCCAAACTTGGAAAAGCCACGGAGAGGCAGGAATTATGCAGGGCAGGCAAAGGGGAGAAGGCAAAGGCTAATGGCCTGAAGCAAGAGAGACAGACAAGCCAAGATTAAAAGCTCCTGACAGCAAGGTCCACCAAAAGGCACCCACGGGAGCTCTTCCACTGGTGGGTTTTGCTTTGGGAAGATGAGGGGGAGGAAGGGGAGGAGGTGATGGCCTGTAGGAACACTTTGTGGCTGTGTGTGCAAGAAACAAACAGACTCACCACAGGAATACTAATCACTGCAGAGAGGCTTTGAGCTCTGCACCCTGGCTGAGGCAGTCCCCTCTGCCCCACCTGCCCACAAAGCAGGGTTGCTGTCAGCAGTGCAAGGTCCAGCTCACACTTTGCCCTCTCTGGGTATTGCTGCACTGAGCTGAGATGCCAAAAATTAGAGCAACCAGACTTTGGACTCGAGCAACCCAACAAACTACGTCTGTGGGAGTAACACCACTGAGATCACCCAGTCCAGCCATCAACCTAACAGCACCATGGCCACTAAACCATGTCCCCAGGTGCCACAGCCACACCTCCAGAGATGGGGACTCCACCACCTCCCTGGGCAGCCTGTTCCAATGCCTGACCAAAGGAAGGAGGAAAGGTAAGGCTATAAAAGGAGGTGAGGCAGAGGCCACAGCTGTTTGCTCTCCACTGGGATAGAACCTGGTGGTCTGGTGCCAAGGGACAACTACCCAGGCAGGACATGGACAGGAAACCTGATGTATAGTAATGAAAGAGGTTAACCAGTGCCTTGTGGCATTAAGCAGTGCCTTGTGGCATTAAGCAGTGTGAGCAACCCTCCAGCAGAGAGCAGGAGATCAGCAGTGTGCCTGTCAGTGCAACACCAGGGAATGGGTTAACCTGAGAGAGCAATAGCAGGAGAGGTTGGGAACTGATGGAGCTGTATCCACCAGAAATTGCTACTGAAATACAAACAGTGCAGCCTCAGAGGCTGTGTCCCTTAGCTCCCATAGCACTGCTCCAGAAAAGAATCTGGCCTGTGTCCTTTTGCACTGACTGTGTCTTTGTACAGACTTGAGGACTGACTCTGCTTGCACTCAGTTGTCAAGAGCAGCAGAATCAGTGAATGCAGAAGTCCCAGCAGGGAACTCCACTAATTTTAGCACTTACAGACAGTTTCCCCCATACAAAGGGCTCAGCACAAAGCTGGAGTTGCTAAGGCCCTTGGCATGCCAGGGAAAGCAGCAGAACTGAGATCTGTCCTGCTGGGTTGCTCCTCCACCCTCGAAAGCACAGCTGAGCAGAGCCCCTTGAAGTTGTCCACCAGACAGACCAGGCACAGTCCTACCCTGTTCCAGCGTGGCACAGCTTTGCTCAAGTCACTGGAGGTTTACCAAGGCAGCCAAGCTAAAGCTCTGACCTGTAGAAGATGACTGAGAACCATACCCCAGTCCTCATACCCAAAGCTGCAGCTTCAAGTCAACCTTCCCTCACTTGAAGGTGACCCCAAAGTAAGCTGCTGACCTCTTACACCAGCAGTGGTGCTCCTGTGCTTGTGTGCCAGGGCAGAGAAGGTGCTCACCCTAAACTCACCAACCAACCAAACTCCTGCACCGTTCCTAGCCTGAGCTTCCTGCACAGCCCTCACCCAGGGTGCCAGCAGGGCAGGACCACGGGGCCAGGAGCAGCAGCAACAGCAGGAAGGGTGCAAGAGCCTCACAGATGTTTTAAGCAGCAGTTCACAATCAGAAGGGCCTTAAAGCCATCATGAGAAGGTGACCCTCATCAGAGGACAGTTTTCCAGTGAGCCAGTGATGAGGACCTGCCTCCATCTCAGTCTGACTCTCTCCATCCACAGGCAACAGAAGGCTTTGCTTTACATGCAGAGCACACGACACAGGGAGGGCTCAGGGCAGAGCTCATTGCTGTCTACATCTACCTGAAGGGAGGTTGTAGCCAGGTAGGGTTGGGCTCTGCTGCCAGGCAAGTAGTGATAGAACAAGGGGACAGAGCCTCAAGCTGCACCAGAGCAGTTTCAGGCTGGAGGTTAGGAAGTTCTTCACAGAGTGCTTGGCACTGGAATGGGCTGCTCAGGGAGGTGGTGGAGTCACCATCCCTGGAGGTGTTTAAGAGGAGGCTGCATGAGGCACTTAGTGCCAGGGGTTAGTTAATCAGAGAAAAGCGCAGAGAAAAGCTCAGAGAAAAGCTGCTGGGACCTATGCAGGAGGCAGTGAAGGCTTCAGCCACAGAAAGATGTTTGTGGATGGACGTTGGAGGCTGCATGAGGCACTCGGTGCCCTGGGTTAATTAATTAGTAGGTGTTAGGGGATAGGTTGGAGTCGGTGATCTCAAAGGTCTTTTCCAACCATAGAATCACAGAATCAGCCAGGTTGGCAGAGAGCTCCAAGCTCATCCAGCCCAACCTAGCACCCAGCCCTGGCCAATCAACCAGACCATGGCACTAAGTGCCCCAGACAGGCTTGGCTTCAACACCTCCAGGGATGCTGACTCCACCACCTCCCTGGGCAGCCCATTCCAATGCCAATCACTGGTTAGTTCTGTGGGGAGGTCTGCGCAGGGCAGCATAGGAGAAGCCCTGCACTGACGATCTGTAGGATGCGAGTCTCTCTCTCCCTTTGCCCAGCTAGGAAGCCCTTCCCATCGCCTCCTCTGCAGCAGAGTAACCATCAGAAGGGACGGAACAGACCTGGCGGCGTTTCTAAGGGTGCTGCGGACGGCACAAGCGGCACCTTCCGACGAGCCCAGGGACCTGCGGGCGCTGAGAGCTGCGTGTGGCACCAGTGACATCTGCAGGTGCGCAGCGGATGGCACACGCCAGAGAAAGGCCGGGAATGAGGCTGCTGCCAGGAGCTGCCACAAGGACACCCAACAGCTCCCAGCTCCCCTCTCGCTGCCGGCTGAGGGCTTGAGTCAGACCCTTCCTGTAACCCTGCTGGAGCTGCTCCTCGTGTTGGCAGTGCAGGTGGCTGCGGAAAGCTCCTCCTGGGGGGCAGGACACCTACACGGCCGTGTGACTGTCCTCTCGTCGAGACGTGAGCAACAAAAGCAGGACCAGAAGCTCAACAGGAGCCAGCAGTGCGCACTTGCAGCCCAGAAAGCCAATCGTAGCCTGGGCTGCAGCAGGAGAAGTGTGGGCAGCAGGGCCAGGGAGGGGGTTCTGCCCTTCTGCTCCGCTCTGCTGAGACCCCACCCGGAGCCCCTGGGCCAAGAAGGTGCTGGGACGTGTCCAGAGCAGGGCCACGAGGAGCTGCTCTGCTATGGAGACAGACTGAGAGTTGAAGCTGCTCAGTCTGGAGAAGAGAAGGCTCCCAGGTGACCTTATTGTGGCCTTCCAGTATCTGAAAGGAAACCTGGAGAGGGACTTTTTAGGCTTTCAGGTGGTGACAGGAGTGGGGGGAATGGAACGAAGCTGGAAATGGGGAGATTCAGATTGGAAGTTAGGAAGAAGTTCTATGGTATGAGGGTGGTGAGAGCCTGGAACAGGTTGCCCAGGGAGGTGGTGGAAGCCTCATCCCTGGAGGTGTTTAAGGCCAGGCTGGATGTAGGTCTGAGCAATCTGCTCTAGTGTGAGGTGGCATCACACCAGCAGCAACAAACCCAAGATCCTGAAAACAAACAAGGTCAGGACAAATCCCTCTGCTGCACTCTTCACCAATGCCAGCAGGACCCAGAAGTTTTTCCTCTTTCTGTGGAAGCCACCTGTGAAAGAACAGCACTAAGAAAGGAAGCTGGCTCCCACCACTTCCAGGCCCTCCACAGCCTCCCTGACCAACCTGTTGCAGTGCCTCACCACCCTCACGGGCAAGCACTGCTTCCTAATGGCCAACACAGATCCAGCTTCTTCCAGTTCGAAGCCATCACCTCTCATACTGTCACTCCATGCCTTGTAAAAAGTCCCTCCCCAGCTCTCCTGATGTCATGGAGGGGCTGTAGGCTCGAAAACAGGCTTATTTCTATCCCTCACTTTGCTTTTGCCCTGCCTGGACATGCTGGCATACCCCAGACAGAGGCAAACACGCTGAAGGCACACCAGGGGGACAATGGCCTTGGTGCCACTCTGTCTGGCTGCTCAGACCCATGGGGCAGTCACGTTGCGTAAGCTCAGGCGTTGGGCATGTGGCTTGCTCCTGCTCTGCCCATGTTTGGGGGTACCGCACCTGGGGACCTGTCCAAATGTGGCATGTCCCTGCCTGGCGACAGGAGCCCATTGGACAGTGCTATGGCCCACAAACCCATCCAGCTCCATACACTGCTTAGACATGGGGCAATCTGAGTGAACAAGGACCTCCTTTGCCTTGGGGACACCTCCTGCTTTGCCTTTGGGACTTCCCACCTTTGCCATTGGGACACCCCTCCTCTGCCTTTGGGACACCCCCACCTTTGCCTTGGGGACACCCCTCCTCTGCCTTTGGGACACCCCTCTTTTGCCATTGGGACACCCCTCCTTTGCCATTGGGACACCCCTCCTTTGCCTTGGGGACACCCCTCCTCTGCCTTTGGGACACCCCC
>WAAF01014245.1:159387-178004 GCA_013400475.1 Tricholaema leucomelas | reverse complement strand
CCTGAGCAGTGCTGAGTACAGAGAGGCAGAACTGTGCTGCTGAGGGCCATGGTTTAGCCCCAGCCATGGCAGAGTTGGAGAATGTTTGGCCTCACCAGTGCTGAATACGGGGGCAAGATCACTGCCCTGCTCCTGCTGACTGCATTATTGCTGATCCAGGCCAGGATGCTGGTAGCCTTCTTGGCCACCTGGGCACTCACTGGCTGTCAACCAACACTCCCAAGTCTTCTACTGGGCAGCTTTCCAGCCACTCTCTCCCAGGAGTGGGCATGTACTCATTTAATAACAGAGCAGCTGAATTAATGTCATGACAGGAGGATTTAACAGCTGATTAATTTCTTTGTCTGTCTGAGACAAAGGTTCTGTCAAAGCAGGACATAAAACACATTTCCATCGTTTTCAAGCCAGCATAGCAGAGCTGATGGAAATGTTTGGGGTATTTCAGCAGATATCATAGGATCAGAGAATGGTTTAGGTTGGAAGGGACTTCAAACCTCATCCAGTCCCAACACTCTGCCATAGGCAGGGAGACCTCCCACTAGAATAGGTTGCTCAAGGACTCATCTAACCTAGCCTTGAACACCTCCAGGGAGGTTGTGGAGCACAGAAGCACCCAATGTGATCCTTGATCACATTCTGTGCTTCTGTGCTCCACAGCCTCCCTGGGAAACCTGTGCCAGTGTCTCACCACCCTCAACCTCTGCCAGTGTCTCACCACCCTCAACCTGTGCCAGTGTCTCACCACCCTCACTGCAAACAACTTCTTCCTCACATCCACTTTCAGTCTCCCCTTTGCCACTTCAAACCCATTCCTCCTCCTCCTGGCATCACCAGACCTTGTCAATAGTCCCTCCCCAGCCCTCCTGGAGCCCACTTCAGACACTGGAAGGCCACTCCAAGGTCTCCTCCAAGCCTTCTGTTCTCCAGGCTGCAGAGCCCCAACTCTCTCAGCCTGTCCTCAGAGCAGAGCTGCTGCAGCCCTCTCAGCATCTTAGTGGCCTCCTCTGGACTGGCTCCAACACTTCCATGTCCTTCTTGTGCTGGGGGCCCCAGAACTGCACCCAGGACTCCAAGTGAGATCTCATGAGAGCAGAGTAAATCTGAAGGTCCCAGTTCTTGTTGGTGAGGTATCTCCCAAACCAATAATTTCTTCATGAACTTTGACGTTTAAAGTGGTAACTAAATCTAACCTTTGGCCCACTGGTTCTGTCTTTGTGACCTAAAGATAGCAAATGAAAGCATGTAGAGCTCAAGTCAAATCAAGCAACAGAAGACCCTGAAGGTCAGGAATCTGCTAACATTATTAAGGGGATTTTATAGAATCAGGGATTCAAGCAGGTTGGAGGAGACCTCCAAGCTCATCCAGCCCAACCTAGCACCCAGCCCTGCCCAACCAACCAGACCATGGCACTAAGTGCCCCAGCCAGGGTTGGCTTCAACACCTCCAGGCACAGCAACTCCACCACCTCCCTGGGCAGCCCATTCCAATGCCAATCACTCTCTCTGCCAACAACTTCCTCCTAACATCCAGCCTAGACCTCCCTTGGCACAGCTTGAGGCTGTGTCCCCTTGTTCTGTTGCTGGTTACCTGGCAGCAGAGCCCAACCCCACCTGGCTACAGCCTCCCTGCAGGGAGCTGCAGACAGCAATGAGCTCTGCCCTGAGCCTCCTCTGCTGCAGGCTGCACACCCCCAGCTCCCTCAGCCTCTCCTCACAGGGCTGTGCTCCAGGCCCCTCACCAGCTTCGTTGCCCTTCTCTGGACACCTTCCAGCACCTCAACATCTCTCTTGAGTTGAGGAGCCCAGAACTGGACACAGCACTCACGGTGTGGCCTGACCAGTGTTGAGTTCAGGGGAAGAATAACCTCCCTCATTGCCAACAAGGTCAGTGGTGTCCTGGGGTGCATTGAGGAGAGTGTGTCCATCAGGTCAAGGGAGGTTCTCCCTCTTTTGCTCTGCCCTAGTGTGCCTTGAGCCTAGCTGGGATATTTTAGTGAGAAGAATTAGATGCTAGGCTGTGAAAAGGAACCAATGGTGATGGCTGCTGCACTCACCGGCTTGCTGAGATAGATAAAAGCAAGAACACAAACACAGATAACAGTTGCTGTGTGTCTCTGTCTGTCTGCACTTTTCTCCTTAACCTGCTGTCTGTGTAACTAATCCTTCTGCTTCCTAACCCTCCTGGTTGTTCCTCCAAACTCACCTTGAACATAAGGCAAAGTCTGGGATAAGGTGGAGGGGTGGAAAGGAGGTGGAAGAGTGGTTGGGAGCCCCTCTTGGGGACTCTGGTTTCTGGGAGGGCTGTTGTGTTTCTGTGTTACTTTTAACCTGTATATTGCTGTCTATAGCTGTCTGTAGCTGTAAATATCTGCCTGTATAAATATAAAGCTTCATTCTGAATTTCCAGCTTGGCTGAGTCTAGTCTGGGTAATTTTCATAAGAGAAGGTGGGCAGCTAACACCCAAACCATCACACCCAGTGAGACCACATCTTGAGTGTATGTCCAGTTCTGGGCTCCCTAGCTCAAGAGAGACAGGGAATTACTGGAAAGAGTCCATGAGAATGATGAAGGGACTGGAACATCTGTCTGACAAGGAAAGGCTGTGAAACCTGGGGCTGGTTAGCTTGGAGAAGAGAAGGCTGAGATGAATGCCTATGAATTTGTGAGGGGTGAGTGCCAAGAAGAAGGGGCCAGGCCCTTGTCAGTGGTACCCTGTGATAAGATGAGGGGCAATGGACACAAACTGGAACCCAGGAAGTTCCATCTCAACGTGAGGCGAGACTTCCTTACTGTGAGGGTGCTGGAGCCCTGGAGCAGGCTGCCCAGAGAGGTTGTGGAGCCTCCTTTCAAGACCCACCTGGATGTGTTCCAATGTGGCCTGCCCCAGGCAGTCCTGCTTTGGCAGGGGTTGGATTGGATGACCTCCAGAGGTCTCTTCCAACCCCAACCGTTCTGTGACTCTCTGAAACGCCTCAGTGCAGTGAAGTGTTTGGAATAGTAACATTAAATGTAGTGATTCTATACAATTGTCTGATTATGGTACAGCTATTGGAAATTGAAATACTGGAACACAAGCCATGGACAGTGTGTGAGTGCAGGAGCTCAGCAAGTGCTGAGCTGAGCTAAAATGGAAGCTTGGAATGACCTTAGAGAATGGTGTGACAAATAGAAACAAATGTAAGGCTGGAGCCTGTGGGTTTCACCTATCTCTGCTGACTTAGAATGCTCGGACACAGTGTAGGTGTTGCTGAGAGAACATGATGGATGTCTATGCTAATTAGTATGCAATTTCTAACGCGAGTACATGGAACCAACTGCAGTTTAATATCACAGTGTCACAGCATCGCAGGACCACCAAGGTTGGAAGAGACCTCACAGATCATCAAGTCCAAGCTGTTACCACAGAGCTCAAGGCTAGACCATGGCACCAAGTGCCACGTCCAGTCCTGCCTTGAACAGCTCCAGGGACGGCGACTCCACCACCTCCCTGGGCAGCCCATTCCAGTAGCCAATGACTCTCTCAGGGAAGAACTTTCTCCTCACCTCAAGCCTAAATTTCCCCTGGCACAGCTTGAGGCTGTGTCCTCTTGTTCTGGTGCTGGCTGCCTGAGAGAAGAGAGCAACCTCCCCCTGGCCACAACCACCCCTCAGGTAGCTGTAGACAGCAATAAGGTCTGCCCTGAGCCTCCTCTTCTCCAGGCTAACCAATCCCAGCTCCCTCAGCCTCTCCTCGTAGGGCTGTGCTCGAGGCCTCTCCCCAGCCTCGTTGCCCTTCTCTGGACACGTTCCAGTAGCCTTCTGATGAAAGGTATAAAAACACATGTTTGGAGTGCAATAGATGGATTGGACTGGCTTGTATCAGGCCTTCTCCCTGACTCTTTTTCTTCCAATACCCATGGTATTCAGCCCGTGGCAGTGATGCAGGCATTCTGCTCGCTGGCTCTGTCCAGAGGAGGGAGGCAGAGCCACGTTCTTGTCACATGAAGAAAAGCGAACCTGTTCCAGCCAACTTCAGCTCGTGTGAGCTTTAACGGTGAAGACACTTTTATCTCCACTAGTCACACGTTTTGAGTTCGTGATCAAAGCTTCAGATTAGCCTAACGAGCCAGCACCCTGCGCTCGCAGTCCAGCCCCGGCCGTGTCCTGGGCTGATCCCCGGCAATGTGGGCAGCAGGGGGAGGGAGGGGATTCTGCCTCTCTGCTCTGCTAAGACCTCACCTGCAGTGCTGGGGCCAGCTGTGGAGCCCGCAGCACAAGAAGGACATGGAACTGTTAGAGCAGGTCCAGAGGAGGCCATGAAGATGATCAGAGAGCTGGAGAAGCTCTGCTATGGGGACAGGCTGGGAGAGTCGGGGCTGTTCAGCCTGGAAAAGAGAAGGCTCTGGGGAGACCTTAATGCAGCCTTCCAGTGCCTGAAGGGGCTCCAGGAGAGCTGAGGAGGGACTTGTGACAGAGGCATGGAGTGACAGGACAAGGGACAATGGCTTTAAACTGGAAGAAGCTGGATTTAGATTAGTCAGTGGAAACAAGTCTTGCCCATGAGAGTGGTGAGGCAGTGGAACAGGCTGCCCTGAGAAGCTGTGGATGCTCCACGCCTGACAATACTCAAAGGCAGGTTGGACGGGACCTTAAGCTGGTCTGGTGGGAGGTGTCCCTGACCAAGGCAGGGGTTTGGAACTAGATGAGCCTTAAGATCCCTTCCAAACCAAACCAAACCATTCTGTGATTTTATAATACACCAAGGACTTACAGAAATGATGTTAGGAAGAAGACAATGTAAGAGTTCAAGGGCACAAAGGAACAGCTGATTAGGAGCAAAATGCCACAACTGAGATGAGTGAAGAATTCAGATTTGTGACACAGAGTCACAAATAAAGAGTAAAGATCACATCATGAGATCCTCAGCAGATGACATCTGGACTAGCAACTTTGGTGGGGCTGCAGCATGGAAGGACAGAAGAAGAAATGGCATCCTGGGATGTATTAGCAGGGCTGTAGTCAGTAGGTCGAGCAAAGTTGTCTTCTCCCTCTGCTCTGCACTGGTGAGGCCCCATCTGGAATATTGTGTCCTGTTCTGGGCCCCTCAGTTCAAGAAGGGCCTCAGGGAACTGCTTGAGAGAGCCCAGCACAGAGCCAAAGAGCTGCTGCAGGCAGTGGAATGTCTCCTGTGAGGCCAGGCTGAGGGAGCTGGGGCTGGGAGCTGTGGCACTTTAGGACATAGTTTAGTGGCCATGGTGGAGTTGAGTGGATGGTTGGACTGGATGATCTCGGAGGACTTTTCCAACCGATACAATTCTACGATTCTGTGGCTCCATGACCACTAGGACCAACTCCTCTCTCTTTCCAAGTCTGACATATTTTCCAAAAGGTTTTTCCTTATTTTCTCCCCAGATAAACTACTACCAACCTGGGTGAGCTGTGCAGAGGCAGAAAGGGGTTTAGGGGGGGTCCTGTCTGTCCTGTCTCATCTCCAAACTGTACCCTGGGAAATGAGAAACCAACACCCTGGGTTGTCTGGTTGCTTGTGACGACATCAAACACAACTGTACTTATTTTCTTCCAAGCAGTGGCAATGAAGTGTGACATTATTTCAACATTTCCAGCTGAAATACTTCCAGTCATTTGGGTTGGTTGCCTGCAGCGAGGAGTTCAGCTAGATGCTCACCCACTACACCCAGCAGAAGCTTCCTCTCTCCCTAAGTTTCTCCTCAGGAAGTCCTTACCTCACAGCTTCAAATTCTGGAGTCAGAGTTCCCCATTGCCCCATCACAGAATAGTCATAGATTAATAGAATGGTTTAGGTTGGAAGATCAACTAGTTCCAATCCCCTGCCATGGGCAGGGAGACCTCCAACTAGACCCTTGCTAAAGGTCTCCTCCAACATGGTCTTGAACACCTCCAGGGAAGGGGCATCCATGATCTTGTGCCAGTGTCTCACCACCCTCACTGAAAAGGATTTCTTCCTCATCTCCAGTCTCAATCTCCCCTCTCCCAGCTCAAAGCCACCACCCCTTGTCCTACTACTCCAAGCTCTTGTCATAGGTCCCTCCCCAGTTCTTCTGTAGCCCCCTTAAGTTACTTGAAGGCTGCTCTAAGGTCTCCCCAGGCTCTTCTCTTCTCCAGGCTGGACAACTCTCTCAGTCTGTCCCCACAGAGGAGGTTCTCCAGCCCTCTGATCATTTTTGTGGCCTCCCCTGGACCTGCTTTAGCAATCTGACATCCTTCTTGTGCCTCACCAGAGCAGAGTAGAGGATGTCAGATACACCACACTGAGCAAATCCCCAACAGAATGGTTCAGTGGGTTCTGTGCAAGGCTGCTTGCCAGAGCGTTCAGCCCTGCTGCGGGAAGTGGTTCATGCTTTCTGCACTGCTTGTTTCAGGAGGTTATCTTGAAAAGGAAAGATGAAAACAGGCAAAGAGATAAAAGATATGCTGAAAACAGCAAGCACACTTGAGCTCAGCAAGACTCTTTCTCTTTTCCACACTTCAAAGCCCAAAACACATTGGGTTACTGCTGTGGATGTGCAAGGAGGCAAAACATCTGTGAAAAATAGACACTGCTCGAAGGCACTGGAGGCAAGGGGAGTGTGGGGATCCCAACCAGGAGAGCACTCTCCATCCAGGGCACAGCTGACCTGAGCAGGTCCAGGTCAATGACCCAGTGTACACTTAACCAGGGCTGTGCTGTGCTGGCTTCAGACCCGTGTTATGGTGCACAGAGCCCTTAGAATCATAGATCTGTTCAGGCTGGAAGAGACTTTTGAGCTCATAAAGTCCAACTACTCCCCTAGAGCTCACAATGCCACCACCACTGCTAAGCCACTACCACTAAACCACACCCCTTGGCACCACATCCTTGAGTGTTTAAGTACCTCCAGGGATGGCAACTTCACCACCTCACTGGGCAGCCTGTTCCAATGCCTGATGACCATTTCCATGAAGAAATTGTTCCAGTATCCAAACTGAGCCTCCTTTGGCACAACCTGAGGCCATTTCCTCTTGTCCTGTCACTTGTTGCATGTGAGAAGAGACCAACCACCACCTGACTCTAGCCTCCTTTGTCTGAGCTGGGGCAATGAGGTCTCCCCTCAATCTCTTCTGAAGGCTAGACAATCCTAGTTCCCTAGCTGCTCCTCCTAAGACTTGTGTTCACAGCCCTTCAGCAGCTTAGCTGCTCCTCTTTGCCAGGAGAATCAACTCCACCAGCTCCTCCTCACAGTGGAGGCAGCTCTGCCATGCTGCAGGCGATTACAGCACTTGTGTGGCCTTGGCTTTATCTAGAGGTGCAGCAAGAAGATCTCAAGGGAACATCCTTTATGAACAGCTGCTTCCTTGTAAGAAAACTAAAGCAGTTTGAGTGACCAAGTAGGAGCTTCCCTCCATGGATGAGATCTGTGCAGCATGCCGTGGGAGAAGTCCATGCTGCAGGAATTTGGGTTTCACTGTACCCAAAGAGTCATAAGATTTATTTGCTCTCTGTATTTTTCTGCTCTATCCTGCCTTTTAAAAACAGGACTTTGATGAAGCCATCTGTTGCCAGGCCTTTATCCCTCCCTGAGAGTCAGAGAAAAGCCCTGCACTGTCCCTACTCTGTGGTGCAGACCAGTGAGCTCCACTGTAACTGGCTGAAGGGCAAACTCTGTGCTACACTGCAATGGATTATAGAGAAGAGAGAGGCCCAGACTGCCATTGTAGTAGAAAAATGATAACAGGCATGAGGGAATACTTTATCATATATGTATATATATGATTTAGAATTATAGAATCAAGCAGTTTGGAAGAGACCTCCAAGCTCATCCAGTCCAACCTATCCCTCAGCTCTATCCAATCAACCAGACCATGGCACTAAGTGCCCCAGCCAGGCTTGGCTTCAACACCTCCAGGCACAGCCACTCCACCACCTCCCTGGGCAGCCCATTCCAATGCCAATCACTCCCTCTGCCAACAACTTCCTCCTAACATCCAGCCTGAACCTGCCCTGGCACAGGTTAAGACTGTGTCCCCTTGTTCTGTTGCTGGTTGCTTGGCAGAAGAGCTCAACCCCACCTGGCTACAGCCTCCCTTCAGGGAAACAGGATAAAGATAAAAAAACAAACCAAACAAAAAAAAAAACCAACCCACAACCAAAACAACAACAATGAAAAACCCAAACAAAAACCCCCAACAAACAACAATAACGACAACAAAACAAACCAAAAAATACCCCAAACCCAAAGCCAACAGAACAAGATGCCAGGAACACAAAGAGGTGGTCCTCAGCTGTGTTATACTTCATCAACTGTTCAGCTCTAGTATGTAGTATTTTATTCCATTTGTATGCATAGAATACAAAACAGGAAAGGGGAGGGCTGATTGATTTCATTGTGAGGTTGCTGGGAACAGTTAGGGCATTGTGAAAGATGGCCCAAAGCCAGCAGCAAGGGGAAGAAATAAAGGGCAAGCAGTTAGCCCCAGGGATGTGGCCCAGAGCGTAAGGAAAGGGAAGAATGCGGGCATGAAATGGGCAATGCTCTGAACATGAGGACAGCAACCTGAAGACCTGCTCCTAAACAAAAATCATTCAGTGTTAGTGTTTGAGCAGGGCTAACTGAACAGAGGGACCTGGACAGGTTGGAGAGGTGGGCCCAGGCCAACCTCATGACATTTAACAAGGCCAAGTGTAAGGTCCTGCATCTGGGTCGGCGCAATCCCAGGCACAGATCCAGGCTGGGTGGGGAATGGCTGAGAGCAGCCCTGAGGAGAAGGACCTGGGGGTCTGGGTTGATGAAAAGCTCAACAGGAGCCTGCAGTGTGCACATGCAGCCCAGACAGCAACCCTGTGCTGGGCTGCAGCAAGAGCAGTGTGGGCACAGGGCAAGGGAGGGGATTCTGCCCCTTTACTCTGCTCTCCTCAGACCCCACCTGGAGCACTGTGTGCAGTTCTGGAGCCCCCAGCACAAGAAGGACATGGAACTGCTGGAGCCAGTCCAGAGGAGAGCCACGAAGATGCTCAGAGGGCTGCAGCAGCTCTGCTATGAGGACAGGCTGAGAGAGTTGGGGCTCTGCAGCCTGGAGAAGAGAAGGCTTCGAGGAGACCTTAGAGTGGCTTTCCAGTATCTGAAGGGAGCCTACAGGAAGGCTGGGGAGGGACTATTGACAAGGTCTGGTAATGTCAGGACGAGGGGGAATGGGTTTAAGCTGGCAGAGGGGAGATTTAGACTGGATGTTAGGAGGAAGTTCTTTACAGTGAGGGTGGTGAGACACTGGCACAGGTTGCCCAGGGAGGTTGTGGCTGCTTCCTCCCTGGAGGTGTTTAAGGCCAGGCTGGATGAGGCCTTGAGCAGCCTGCTCTAGTGGGAGGTGTCCCTGATTATGGCAGGGGGTTGGAGCTGGATGCTCCTTGAGGTCCCTTCCAACCTAAACCATTCTATGAATCTGTGATTCTAATAGGGAGGCACAGCTGCAGAAAAGTGGCCTTGAGAGGCTAGCAGAGAAGCTGAGAAAGTTCTGAGCCGTGTGAGGACAGGGTGGTTAGCCCTGGGGGCAAGAAAATATTGTGGCTAGCTGCACAAAGGGGGATTAAGGGGGGTAGTTGGTCAGGCCTGCCCCTATGCATGTAGACAGCCCATTCATAGTATCATAGTATCACAGTATCATCAGGGTTGGGAGAGACCTCACAGATCATCAAGTCCAAGCTGTTACCACAGAGCTCAAGGCTAGACCATGGCACCAAGTGCCACGTCCAATCCTGCCTTGAACAGCTCCAGGGATGGCGACTCCACCCCCTCCCTGGGCAGCCCATTCCAGTAGCCAATGACTCTCTCAGGGAAGAACTTTCTCCTCACCTCAAGCCTAAATTTCCCCTGGCACAGCTTGAGGCTGCGTCCTCTTGTTCTGGTGCTGGCTGCCTGAGAGAAGAGAGCAACCTCCTCCTGGCTACAACCACCCCTCAGGTAGCTGCAGACAGCAATAAGGTCACCCCTGAGCCTGTGTAAGCCTATCAGAAGCACATGGCCCTGTACCCAACTCCACCATGTAAGCACCACACTTAGCTTCAGTAAGCGATTGCTCACCTGTGTACATATTGGTGTAAGCTCATGTCTGTCCCGCTCCCGCGCGGCCGAAGTGAGGCCAACTCAGCAATTCAGCTGTCAGGTCATAGAATCATAGAATGCATGGAAGGGACCTTTTAAAGGTCATTGTTGTGGGTTTTCTAAAGGCAGGTGACAGAAATTAAACACTCATATTGGAGAGAAAATACAGAATTGTATTTAGAGAGAGAGAGACACAGAGACAGATCTTACAAAGCAATTTCCCCATCCATGGCAAACCCCCTTGAAGTTTCCCCATCCCCCCAAAAAACCTAAATCTACCTTCCCCAGTGCTCCAATCCTCCTCCCTCTCCCCAACGCCTCCAGCCAGCCAAGAGGCTTACTGCTTACATGTTCCCGATAGATTGGCTCCTGCCACACACCCAGGGCAGGAGGAGGAGGAAAGGAGAAGGAACTGACCTTGTTGTGAGCTTATACCAAGAGAGCAGAATTATGGGATTGAAGAACAATCTTCTGGTCCCCAGAAATTGGTTTTTTTTTAACCCTATAGCCTCAACCTGGGACAGTCATCTAGTCCAACCCTCTGCAGGAAGCAGAGATCTCCAACTGGATCAGGTTGTTCAGAGCCCCACACAGCCTAACCTTGAATATCTCCAGGGACAGGGCCTCAAAAACCTCCATGGGCAACTTGTTCCAGTGTTCCACCATCCTACTATGAGCAAAGAACTTCTTCCTAATGTCCGATCTGGCTTTGCAGTATCTGAAGAGAGCCTACAGGAAGGCTGGGGAGGGACTATTGACAAGGTCTGGGAATGTCAGGACGAGGGGGAATGGGTTTGAACTGGCAGAGGGGAGATTTAGACTGGATGTTAGGAGGAAGTTCTTTACAGTGAGGGTGGCGAGACACTGGCACAGGTTGCCCAGGGAGGTTGTGGATGCTTCCTCCCTGGAGGTGTTTAAGGCCAGGCTGGATGAGGCCTTGAGCAGCCTGCTCTAGTGGGAGGTGTCCCTGCCTATGGCAGGGGGTTGGAGCTGGATGATCCTTGAGGTCCCTTCCAACCTAAACCATTCTATGATTCTATGATTCTATGATCTGAACCAACCCTCCTCCAGTTTCAAACCATTGTCCCTTGTCCTGTCACTCCCAGCCCTTGTCAAAAGTCCCTCCCCAGCTCTCCTGTAGCCCCTTCAGGTACTGGAAAGCTGCTCTAAGGTCTCCCCACAGCCTTTTCTTCTCCAGGATGAACAGCCCCAGCCACCTCAGTCCGTCATCATAGCAGAGGTGCTCCAGCCTTCTAATAGTGTTTGTGGACCTCCTCTGGACCTGCTCCATGAAGTCCATGTCTTTGTATTGTGCCAGGTCAAGGGCTGGACTGGATGATCTTTGAGGCCTCTTCCAAACAGATGTATTCTGTGATTGTGATCTGTGTTGAGGCAGCCAAAGCTGGACACAATATTCCAGGTGAGGCCACACCACAGACCTCACACACTTGGTACCGAAGAATCCCTGGAAGCAGATCTCTTAACTCAGATGAACTAAATTTAAATCAACTAAGAGAAGTCCAAAGGTGGTAAATTTGTGTTCTCTCTGCGGGGCTGGAACTGCTTCTTTTGGTACTTCATTCTTAAAACTTTAAGACCATAGAGACACATCAAAATGAGGCAAAGCTGCAGGCTTATGGAGCAAAGCTGGAGATGGGTAGATTCAGACTGGATGTGAGGAGGAAGTTCTTCAGCATGAGAGTGGTGAGAGGCTGGAATGGGTTGCCCAGGGAGGTGGTTGAGGCCCAATGGCTGGAGGTGTTTCAGGCCAGGCTGGCTGAGGCTGTGGGCAGCCTGCTCTAGGGTAGGGTGTCCCTGGGCATGGCAGGGGGGTTGGAACTGGCTGATCCTTGTGTTCCCTTCCAACCCTGACTGATTCTATGATTCGAAGTGTGCCTCATTATTTATGTCTCAAGAGTTTCACAAGAAGTGCTCAGGTTTAAACTTGCCCACTTTTGGAGCAGCAGTTTCACCCTAATCATTCGAGACAGTTTCTCCTGGCACCTGTGGCTCCTGCCTTGCCTTTTTCATCACTCCTTCTGCCCATGACACAGCCTGGGTCATGTCTCAGCACCGCAGAGCCTCATAGCTTCCTCCAGAAATCCCTGCAGGATTTCAAAGGCACTTTGTGGGACCTTTCAAAGAGCAAAATGCCTCTGAGCTGCTAGAGGCAGAAAACCAAGGGGCCGGCCACTGGCTTCAGGTGAGAGGTAGAGAACAAGGGCAGGACAATAGGTGGTTAGGGGTGGTGGGCCACTGGGCCTTGAGCCAAGGGGTATGTCACTTTTTGTCCCCGGTAGTACCTAAGTCTTACTCTGTGGTGGCTTTGGGGCGAGCTGCCTTGGGAGCCGTGCGTGTGTGCACAATCGGCTTGCACTCACACGTTTGTATGGGAGACTGATTCCGAGGATAGCCTTTTCCCCCCTAGCAGCGGATCACTGCTCCGCTGTCAGTGCTTTCGCCTTCCCACCTCCTCCTCCATTCCCCCCGGCTCCGCGGCTGCCCTCAGAAGAGGCGAAGCCTGCGGAGCCCTCAGGGCAGGCGGGACCCAAAGCATCGCACTCAGGAGCTGGGGCTGTAGCAGGCAGAGACAGGCGAGAGCGGGGCAGAGTCCCTCGGGCAGCCCCGGGGCGGTCGCCACCTGCTGTGCCCGCATCGTTTACTCTCAGATCCGAGCGGGCGCAGGGCCAACGCCAGAGCGCAGCTTCTCCTCTCCCAGCTCTTCGGGCGAGCCCCGGATCTCCGGGCCCAGCCCCAGGAATGCTGAACGACCCCGCTCCTGCGGTGGGGTGAGGCCCGGGCGGCCAGAGCCAGCGGGGCGGGCCGGCAGGCGGAGCTGCGCCCGGCCCGGAGCCAGCCCTGCGCGGCGGGAGGGAGCGGCCCGCGGTGCGGAGGCGCCGCCGCCGGTCACGTGTGGGGTCGGTGCGTAAAACACAGCGGTAAGGGGCGGTAAGGGGCGTCGGGGGCCAGCGGCGGGAGCTGCGCCGAGCGGTGAGGAGTGGCGCGACCGGGCCGGTAGCGGGCAGCTCCCGCCGCCCCGGGCGGGTTGTGTTCCGCGGGGAGGACGGCACACAGGAGCGGCAGGAGGGGTTTTGCTGTTGCTGGCTCTCTTGGTGTCCCTTCTCTCCGGGCCGGCGCTGCCCGGGGGCGGGGAAGGGAGTGTAGACTTCATCCGGAGCCAGCTGCCGGGCTGGGCCGGCCTGCGGGACCCAGGAGGGGTGCGTGTCTCCGCCGGGCCGCCTGGCTCGCTGTCTGCCGGGAACGTGTTCGGGGATGTGGGGTAGGGGTGGGGGTGTCGCGGCTTTTCCCCCTCAGGAGTTTCTCGCAGCGTGACCCAGGGAGCCGTGCTGGAGGGCGGCCAAAAGTAAGGGTCAGGTAGAGAGGCTGAGGAGCCGGGGCAGAAGCAGCCCTGGTGGCTGAGGCTGTGTGTGAGCTGTGGCCCTGCAGAACACGGTGAGGGCTACGCTGTGCCGTTCGGGTGGGCCCTACCCCCTTGGGCCCTATCCTCTTGCTGCTCCTCCCTGCAGCAGCCCCATAGCCGCGGCCGAGCTGTGAGTCGGTGCCTCCAGGTGTGGTGTCCGCCGAGTCCGAGAGCGCCTTTGCCGTAGGCAGTATGTGCCGTTGCTGTGACCCGTGACACTGTCGCCTTAAAGCGCTTCAGTTACCGATACTGAAGGGAGCCGCTCGGTTCCGGGCGGGCACAGAGCACTCCCAGCTGCGGAGCTGTTGGAGCTGTGCTTGCCTGCTGATCCCGCACGGGCTGTGCTAAGCTTACTCAGCACTCCTGGGCTAAAAGAAAGTCTTTTGCGTAAGAGAACTAAACTGTGTGCGGAGGACGGCCAGGAGGTGCCGAAGGATGAGGATTAGTTTTAACAGCCATTGCCTTGGCAATGGTATCTAGAAGCTATTGTGTTACTGCAGCTGTGCTAATTGCTACGGAGCAGAGGGTAACAGGCTTTGAGATCAGCGGTGCTTCCACGTGAGGTGCCGTGGGGCTGTGTCGCAGCAGCATGGTCAACTTCTGGAACCCCTTATCTGAAGATCAGAATAGCTCCATTTCGATAGCATCACTCGTGCTTCTAGTACTGCGACTCCTCCTTCCTGGAGCAGCTCCTGTCGGTGTGTTGTGTGGCTTTGGAGACAGGTTCTGTCTGTTTGTGTGGTTTGGTGCAGGTTGTCCTCCTCTGTCTACGAGCATCACCGTAATGTGTGCGTGCTGGGACATGTGAGAAGCCTTCCCATCCTACAGGAATCTAGTTTTCATTGCTAGAGGGATGTCGCTTGAAATAGCAGCCAGTGCTGTGCTCTTCACCTGCCTCGTTACTTGTCACGAAGAGAAGGCTTCCTCTGCAACCTGTGGCTGCTGACTCGGAGCCTTAAAGCCAGATTGGGCAGTGCCAGAGCTGCTTGAGCTGTTGGTCAAGCTGCTGCAGCAGCCTGACCCAACCACTTTCTGCTGAGTGTTGATTGTCACCGCTCAGGGCTGTGTGCATGACAAGAGGCCTCAGCAGGAGAAGACATCAAAGCAAAAGCAAATGGGTCTTATCGGTAGTGCTGCTCTGTGGTCAAGGAGAAGAGCAGGCTGAGGGGAAAACCTCATTGCTCTACAACAAACTTGAAAGGAGGTTGCAGTGGAGTGGGGGTTGGTCTTTTCCCCCAGTATCAGGTGACAGAATAAGAGGAAATGGCCTGAAATTGTGCTAGGAAGGGTTTACGTTGGAGATTAGGAACAATTTCTTTGCTGTCAGAGTGGTTAAGGATTGGAAGAGGCTGCCCAGGGAGGTGATGGAGTCCTCATCCCTGGAGGTGTTCAGGAAATGTATGGCCATGGCACTTGAGGATATGGTTTAGTGGCCATGGTGGTGTTGGGTTAATGGTTAGACTGGATGATCTTGGAGGTAATTTTCAACTGAAACACTTTCATGGTTCTGTAGTGCTTTAGGTCTTTGTAAACTGCTTTGAGAGAAAAGCATCTTCTGTGTTTGGACTCTCCTAGCAGCTGGGTGAGGTTGGTGGTCTGTGTATCAGGTGCCCTTTCATGATTAAACCTTGTGCAGAGCTCCCTTAGGTGGGTGTGCAGGCAGAGTGGTCACCTGGGCTCTACTCTGTGTGGGAAACAACCCCTGTGTGAAGAAAGACTCTGCATGGCATGAGATCATTCCTCTGGCATAGGTCTCACAGCATTGAGATGCTCTGCTTTTGTCTTTTTTTATACCTTCTTAAAGGATGAGATTCGATTAGCAGTCAAGTCCTGCTCTGGTAGTCCTGATGAGTTATCAGAAGTGCCTTGCAGTCACATCTCAGCTGCATAGGAGACACTAAATACTGTTCTTGTGGTGTTTTATGACTGTAGAAACACTACCCTGCAAGGCTACAGATGAGCTATGAACAGCAGTTTAACCTCTTATCAGCTGGTTAATGGAACGAGGTAGTGATGGCAGCACTCCTGAGCAAACAGATGCCTGCTCTCTTCAGTCATGGAATCGTGGAGTTGACAGGCTTGGAAGGGACCTCAAGGATCATCTAGTTCCAACCCCCCTGCCATAGGCAAGGACACCTCACACTAAAGCAGGTTGCTCGGAACCACATCCAGCCTGGCCTTAAACACCTCCAGGGATGAGGCTTCTACCACCTCCCTGGGCAACCTGTTCCGGTGTCTCACCACCCTCACGCGTAAGAACTTCTTCCTAACATCCTGTCTGTGGCCAGTAGCTCCCCGTGTAGGCAGCACAATTCATCTAGATTGACCTCCTAGTGGTGTATATAGCTAATAAATCCAAATTAACTTCTCCCTCAGTGCTGCTGATCTTGCTATCCAGCTGTGGGATCCCCCACACAAGAGAGACACAGACCTGCTGCAGTGAGTCCAGAGGAGGCCACAAAGATCATCTGGGGACCGAGCACCTCCCTATGGGGACAGGCTGAGAGAGTTGGGGCTGTTCAGCCTGGGGAAGAGAGGCTCTGGGGAGGCCTTATAACCACATCTCAATATCTGAAGGAGACCTACAGGAAGGTTAGGGAGGGACTCTTTAGAAGAGCTTTTAGTGGTAGGACGAGGGGCAGTGATTTGAAACTGGAGCAGGGCAGATTTAGGTTGGACATCAGGAGGAAGTTCTGCACAGTGAGAGTGGTGAAATACTGGAACAGGCTGCCCAGGGATGTGGTTGAGGCTCCTTCCCTGGAGGCACTTGAAATTTCAGACCCGATGTGGCCCCACGTAGCCTGCTCCAGTTGGAGGTGTCCCTGCTGACTGTAAGGGTGTCGGACAAGATGACCTTTGAGGGTCCCTTCCAACCTCATGCAGTCTGTGAATCGGTACCTTAAAGCTGGGGGCTTTGGAGGTCTGTTGGAGGCTAGAGAAGCTGCTGCTGGCAGGGCAGGGTGCAGTTGTCAGCAGGTGGTGTTTGAGTGCCTCATTGGCTTTTTGCCTTTTTTCCCTGTACTCTAAAGTTGCCCCTCAGACTTTTGGTGGTGGTTACTCATCTCCATTTCAGAGCCAATCCTGTTGCTTCAGAGTGTTTTCAGCATTATGCTAACTTCTGTTGAGAGCCCCTTTGCTGCTATCTTCATTTCAGCACTTCATTTAGCTTACTATTAGCTACCACTTTAGGTTCTGTATTGCTTGTCTGATGAGTAACTGTGCTCAGATTCACTTCCCAGCCCCAGTCGTGGGAGCATTTGCAGGCAAACGATCCTGCTAACCATGACTAATAGCCAGGCACTCATTCTTCTGCATCACTGCATGCTTCCAGCTCAGAGTCTGTGTGAAAGCAGAGGCTTAGCCTGAACAGCAGTCTTTGGGAACTAACCTGTGAAGCAGACAGACTGAGCCACCTTCCCATGCATGTCACAGCTGCTGGTACTTGCTGTAAGCCTACAGACAAGTCAGGGATTTTTAACCCAGTGATTATTTGGGGAGAGGAAGGTGTCAGAAAAATCAATCAATTAATTTGAAACAATGATTCAGCCTCTCTGTGGTTTAAGCTGTTTGGGATTCTGCTCATGTCTGTAGCTGGCCTCACTGTGTGAAGAGTTGTGTGCTTGGATCAGCTTCTTGGTTGCCTTCCCAAGCAGTCTCTTCTTCCTGCTCACCAATGCCAGGTGGAAGCTGCAGGTTCTTAATGTGTTGAAAGTACATTGCTGTTCAGACCTGCTGTGCATGTGGGATGATGACAAATGATAGAAGGCAGTGATAGGAGTCAGTTTCTCATCTGAGACAGCTGAGAGCTCACTGAACAAATCTAGTGTGGGTGGGGGTGAACAAGAAGGATGAGCTTTGCTTTTTTTTTCCCTCCCCATCTTTGATGGGGTCAGCAAAATGAGCTCCAACTGTCCTCTTAGTCTGGTTCTCTCACTCAGCTTCAGGGAAAGTATTACAGACTGCTAATACAGATCATGTTTGGTTCTCATCTCTCTAAACACTGCTAGGATTGATGGAGGAAAAATGTACCTGCCCCAGTAACAACCAGGTGTGCTGTGTTGCCTCAGACAAGTGGCTAGACTCGTGTCTAAAGGAGAGGGTGGCTTCAGGGTTCAAAGGGTTACTAGGACTAGTGCTGTTCTCTTTCCTACTGGAGCTGAAAAACAACACACAGAGTATTGCCTGTCTGGTGCTGGGGAAGGCAGTTGTGTCCTGTGCCTGTGGTAGATGGCAGGTGGTTGACCCAGGCTGTTCTAAAACATATTCCCTGGACGTCTTCAAGAGAGCTGTTGAGGTGCTGGAAGGTGTCCAGAGAAGGGCAGCAAGGCTGGGGAGTGGCCTGGAGCACAGCCCTGTGAGGAGAGGCTGAGGGAGCTGGGGGTGTGCAGCCTGCAGAAGAGGAGGCTCAGGGCAGAGCTCATTGCTGTCTGCAGCTCCCTGCAGGGAGGCTGTAGCCAGCTGGGGTTGGGCTCTGCTGCCAGGCAGCCAGCAACAGAAGAAGGGGACACAGCCTCAAGCTGTGCCAGGGGAGATTAAGGCTGGATGTGAGAAAGAAGTTCTTGCCAGAGAGTGATTGGCATTGAAATGAGCTGCCCAGGGAGGTGTTGAAGCCAAGCCTGGCTGGGGCACTTAGTGCCATGGTCTGGTTGATTGGCCAGGGCTGGGTGCTAGGTTGGGCTGGATGAGCTTGGAGCTCTCTTCCAACCTGGTTGATTCTAAGTCCAGTTCTGGGGCCTTTAGCATGAGAACATAGAGCTGTTGGGGAAGATCCAGAGGCCACAGAGATGCTCAGAGGGCTGGAGAAGTGCCCCTGTGGGGACAGGCTGGGAGAGTTTGGGCTGTTCAGCCTGGAGAAGAGAAGGCTGCAGAGAAACCTTAGAGCAGCCTTCCAGTGCCTGAATTACCTGAGAGTTGGAGGCCTTAAGAGGGCAGGCTGAGAGATTTGGGGCTACAGGAGAGTTGGGGAGGGACATTTTACAAGGGCTTGGAGTGACAGGATGAGGGGGCAGTGGCTTTGGACTGGCAGAGGGGGGATTGAGACTGGAGATAAGAAATTCTTTGAAGTAAGGGTGGTGAGACACTGGCACAGGTGGAGGGTGGTGAGACACTGGCACAGGTTGAG
>WAAF01014245.1:21006-139787 GCA_013400475.1 Tricholaema leucomelas | reverse complement strand
TGAGGCTGTGTCCTCTTGTTCTGGTGCTGGCTGCCTGAGAGAAGAGAGCAACCTCCCCCTGGCCACAACCACCCCTCAGGTAGTTGTAGACAGCAATGAGGTCTGCCCTGAGCCTCCTCTTCTCCAGGCTAACCAATCCCAGCTCCCTCAGCCTCTCCTCGTAGGGCTGTGCTCGAGGCCTCTCCCCAGCCTCGTTGCCCTTCTCTGGACACGTTCAAGCATCTCAATGTCCCTCTTAAACTGGGGGGCCCAGAACTCAGTTCAGGAGCCCAGCACTGGACACAGCACTGGAGGTGTGTCCTGAGCAGTGCTGAGCACAGGGGCAGAAGAACCTCCCTTGTCCTGCTGCCCACACTGCTCCTGAGCCAGCCCAGGATGCCATTGGCTCTGCTGCCCACTTGGGCACACTGCTGGCCAAATGTAGAACCCTCCACTTGGCCTTGTTCAATCTCATCCCATTGACCTCTGCACACCCATCCAGCCTGTCAGGGTCCCTCTGCAGGGCTCTCCTACCCTCCAGCAGATTGACACCTGCCTTGGTGTCACCTGTAAACTTGCTGATGCTGGACTCAATGCCATTATTCTCCAAACCTAACCTAGGCAGTTTGCCTGCTGTTTAAGCATGAAGTGTGCCTGGCTTTTGTTTTCTTGATGAGTGAGCACAGCTAACAAAAAAGAAGGGATGAAGTTGAAGCTGTGGCTCCAGGTGACTCTTCCAAAGAAGGCTTGCCATGAAAAACAGCTTCAGGAAACCTTTGCACAGAGGTTGTGCAGCCTGTGGACTTGTCACCTGATGTAAAGATGCCTCTGTCTTTATTTGTGACTATGCTGAGCTGGTTTATGCAGCTGAAGTGCTAAAAGTGAAAATCAGGGTGAAGGATTCTCTGTGTAGTAGAGCTCTGAAGGGACAGTTCAGTGTGCTAAGTTCAGAGCCCTTTTAGTCTTCTGCCCCTGAGGCACTTCTGTTCCTCAGCTCCAAGTAAAGGCAGATGCCTGTGGGACCAAGCACAGTTCACATTGTTTTTAAGCTAAGTCCATCAGGTTTATTTGCATCACATTCTTATGCCTTGTCTTGGTTACTTCACAGATCAGACACCTCTTGATCTGGCCCAAGGTGCAGAAATGAAACTGATCCTGGGAGGTAAAACTGGAAAGGTAGGAAGTCCTGTGTTCATTGCCAGTGCCCAGGCTGGCTAGTTGGAGCTCTTCCTACATGAGCCTTGCTTTCTGTGCAGGTTATCAACAAGCCCCTGAGGAGATATGAAGGGCCCCTGTGGAAGGTAGGTCTGATTTCCTTTCCAGAGGTAGCTTTTCAGATCTCAGAGTGTCACTTGCTGGTGTGCAGGTGAGTGCTGCTCAGTGGGGGAGCATTGCAATAATTCCTTTATCAAATACCTTGACTTCATTATCTTGGGTGACTGATGGGTGGGTGAGCTGGCTGGGTGGAGCAGTTACTGCATTAATGCCACTCTGATCTCTACCTCAGGGTGCTGGGTCAGCTCTGTTGTGAGCTAGAGAGGCTGGAGCAGATGAGCCTTGGGGTCCCTTCCAACTTGGTATTCTGTAGTTCTGTATTTACAACTCTAAGAGAAGGAAATGGCTTTAAACTAGAACCAGATCCTTCTAAAGCTTGGGAAAGTTGAGTGTTGTGGTGGGATGCCTCAGGGTGTTCTGTTTACTGACTTCTGTGAGGTGAGGTAGAATTGTGTGGTGATTGACAGCTCCTGTAAGGCTCAAACTAGAAGCACTTTAGCTTTTCACTTCTTACTGAATGGCAGGTGCCAGAGAGCTTTATCTGCTTCTAGATATTTCCAAGGAAGAGACCAACCCTGTCATTGGGAAATGCTCTTAGGTTACTCTGACCACCAGGATAGGGAAAACCTAAAATGCTTTCCAGGCCCCTGCCAGGTTTATGTAACAGCCTTCAAGCCATCAGACTTAGTGAGGGCAGTAACTCTCCAGCTCTTAACCTTACCTGTCCTTTTTTGCTCTGTGGCTGTTGGTCAGGATCTGTTGTTGTTTGTTTGATTGATTTTATTTTACTTTCCTGAACCTTTTTTTTTGTAGAGCTCAAGGTTTTTTGGTTGGAAACTCTACTGGATAGTCCTGGAGCATGGAGTCCTCTCCTGGTATCGGAGACAGTGAGTTCAGGGTGGAAGTTTCTGCAAAGCCATGGAATGAATTCCCACCTTCACCTTTAATCATTTCATCTGCTTTGTTTCCCAAGGGCTGATGCAGTAAACAATGATCACCGGCAGGGCTGCAAGCATCTGACACAAGCTCTGTGCACGGTAGGAAGCGGAATGACTCCTGCTGCTCCTTTGGGTTTTGTGATGCTGTTCTGTACCTGAAGGGAGGCTGTAGGCAGGTGGGGTTGGGCTCTGCTCCTAGACAACTTGCAACAGAAGGAGTGGACACAGTCTTAAGTTGTGCCAGGGGAGGTATAAGCTGGATGTTAGGAGGAAATTGTTGGCAGAGAGAGTGATTGGCATTGGAATGGGCTGCCCAGGGAGGTGGTGGAGTGGCCATCCCTGGAGGTGTTGAAGCCAAGGCTGGCTGGGGCACTTAGTGCCATGGTCTGTTTGATTGGCCAGGGCTGGGTGCTAGGGTGGGCTGGATGAGCTTGGAGCTCTCTTCCAACCTGCTTGATTCTATGATTCTCCAGAGTAATAATGAAGTTCCCCAAGGCCAAGGTCCTCCACCTGGGTCAGGGTAATCCCAAGCATAAAACAGTGCTGGGTAAGGAGTGACTGAAAACAGCCTTGAGGAGAAGGCCTTGGGGGTATCAGTTGGTGCCAAAGTGCCCAGCAGCCAGCACTGGTCACTGGCAGCCCAGAGCCAGCTGTGTGCTGGCTGCAGCCAGAGCAGGGAGAGCAGCAGCACAGGGAGGGGATTCTGACTTCTGCTCTGCTCAGCCCTCACCTGCAGCACTGCCTCCAGTTCTGGGGCTGCCAGCACAAGAAGGACCTGGAGCTGCTGGAGAGGGCTGGAAAACCTCTCTATGGAGACAGGCTGAGAGAGCTGGGGCTGTTCAGCCTGGAGAAGAGAAGGCTGCAGGGAGACCTTAGAGCAGCCTTCCAGTGCCTGAGGGGGCTACAGGAGAGCTGGGGGGGGACTTTCCACAGGACAAGGGAAATGGACTGAAACTGGAAGAGGGGAGATTGATACTGGGTATGAGGAAAAAAATCTTTGCAGTGAGGGTGGTGAGACTCTGGCACAGGTCACCCAGGAAGGTTGTGGCTGCCCCCTCCTTGGGGGTGTTCAAGGCCAGGTTGGATGAGGTCTTGAGCACCATGAGTTGGTGGGAGGTGGCTCTGCCTATGGTGGGGAGTTGGGACTGGCTGAGCTTTGAGGTCCCTTCCAACCCGAACCAAAGCTTTTGCTAGGTTAGGTGTGCATTTGTTGTCAGAGGGAAGCCTGCTGCTGTTGCAGAAAACACTGCTGCTTGTCATGGAAAACATTCTTGGATGGAACTTGGCCATGAAACCCCTTCAGTTCTTTCCAAAAACCTTGGAGATTTTAGGAAGCCTCATGTTTGTTTAAAGCAAAACCCTTCAGCTGTGCAAAACAACTGCTGGCAGCATGTGATAGAGAACAGCAAAGCCCTGTGCCCTCCTGGAGCTGTCACTGGGTCCTTGTGACTGATGGTGCAACTTCAGGCTGATCTTAATTGGAGACCTGATCCATTCTGAGGGTGACTCCTGGAAGACTTCCTTAAATTCTTTTATGCTGGTTGGTCCCAGGCCAACCTCATGAAATTCAGCATGGCCAAGTGTAAGGTCCTGCACCTGGGTGGGTGCAATCTCAAGCACAGATANGAAAGGGGCTCCAGAAGGGCTGGGGAGGGACTATTGACAAGGTCTGGGAATGCCAGGAGGAGGAGGAATGGGTTTGAAGTGGCAGAGGGGAGATTGAGATTGGATGTGAGGAAGAAGTTGTTTGCAGTGAGGGTGGTGAGGCACTGGCACAGGTTGCCCAGGGAGGTTGTGGAGCACAGAAGCACAGAATGTGATCTTTGATCACAACCACAACCTCCCTGGAGGTGTTCAGGACCAGGTTGGATGAGGCCTTGAGTGACCTGTTCTAGTGAGAGGTGTCCCTGCCTATGGCAGGGGGTTGGAACTGGATAAGCTTTGAGCTCCCTTCCAACCTAAACCATTCTATGATCCCTTTCCAAAAGAGGAGATGGGAAACACAGGCCAGGTGGTGTTTGTAGTGCACAGGAAGATGAAGTGTTCAAGGCAAATGCTTTTAGGACCATTTCAGTATTTCCTCTTCCCTTACTAACTTGTCCTAGTTCTGTAGGTTGGCACCAGAAGGCCTCAAACTACAGTGACTCTTGCTCCATGAGAAGTGACTCTTCCTTTTCTGTATCTACAAACTCCTTATTATTGCTCAGTTTCCACCTCTGAGGTTTTTCTCTGCACCAAGTGCTGCATCTGTAATATTTTGACATAAAGATCCTCTCTCTATTCTCAACATCAACTGCAACGTCCTGCACCAGGGTCAGGGCAATGCCAAACACAAATCCAGGCTGGGTGAGGAGTGGCTGGAGAGCAGCCTTGAGGAGAAGGCCTTGGGGGTGTAGGTTGGTGCCAAAGTGCCCAGCAGCCAGCACTGGATGCTGGCAGCCCAGAGGCAGCTGTGTGCTGGCTGCAGCCAGAGCAGGGAGGGGGTTATGCTGCTCTGCTCAGCCCTCACCTGCAGCACTGCCTCCAGATCTGTGGCCCACAGCACAAGAAGGACCTGGAGCTGCTGAGTGGGTCCAGATGAGGCTACAAAGATCCTGGAAGTCCCTTCCCAGCCCTGACAGTTCTGCTTCCATGTTCAGTGCCATGTTTGCTCCTTCAGTGTTGGGCTGTGCATTCCCTATCCCTGTTCTTTTCCCTGGCCCCAGAGCAGGGAATATTTGATTTAAAACCAGTGCAGAGCCCTCTGGCAAGAGGCTGTTGTGGCACAAATCATGAGTTTACAGTGACAGATTATCCAGGGGATCATCTAGAGACTGGGCAAGGTTTGGAGAGGGGCCAGGGGAGGCCACCAAGATGCTCAGAGGGCTGGAGAACCTGTGGGGACAGGCTGGGAGAGTTGGGGCTGTTCAGCCTGGAGGAGAGAAGGCTGCAGGGAGACCTTGGAGCAGCCTTCCAGTACCTGAAGGGGCTGCAGGAGAGTTGGGGAGGGATTTTGACAAGGGCTGGAAGTGACAGGATGAGAGACAATGGCTTTGAGCTGGCAGAGGGGAGAGTGAGACTAAAGATTAGGAAGTAATTCTTTGCAGTGAGGGTGGTGAGACACTGGAGCAGGTTGTCCAGGGAAGTTGTGGATGTCCTCTTCTTGGAGGTGTTTAAGGTCAGGCTGCATGAAGCCTTGAGCAAGCTGTGCTGGTGGGAGGTGTCCCTGCCTGTGGCAGGGGGTTGGAACTGGATGAGCTTTAAGGTCCCTTTCAACCCAACCCATTCTGTGATTCATGTTGTAAATACAAGACAGGAAGCTGCAAACCTGTTCTGACCAAGCCTTTTCTAAACTCTGGTCAGTTCATCTCAAAGCTGAGCCCAAGACTTGAGGCTTGAAGGTAATTCCCTGTCTTGTTCTCTTACTTCTTACTGATTTCACTGTAGTAATTCTGTGTTTTCTCCACGTTGCTTTAGGTGAAATCTACAGACAGTTACTTCTTCTCTGTCAGATGTTTTGATGACACTGTTCATCGTTTCAAGATTCCTAAGAACAGCCTTCCTGCCCAAACCAGAGAGGTAACAGCAGCTCTAGCAAAGGCTTTCAAGTGTAAGAGTTTCTCTGATGAGCAATTTGCCTACTGCTGGCTATGGATGTGTTAGCTGTGGGGTCAGGATCTTGGATCCTCATTATCAGTGAGGGGATGAGGTGTTAGAATGTAGCCCTGTGGAAAGGGACTTGGGGCTGCTGGTGGAGGAGCAGACATGAGCTGGAGCTGAGCAGACAGTGTGAGCTTGCAGCCCAGAAGGCAAATCATATCCTGGGCTGCATCCAAAGAAGCGTGGCCAGCAGATCAGGGAGGTGACTGCCACATTGCTCTGCTCTGGTGAGACCTCCCCTGGAGTACTGCATCCAGCTCTGGAGCCCTCAGTATAGGAAGGACATGGACCTGATGGAGTGGATCCAGAGGAGACCATGAAAATGGTCAGAGGGTTGGAGCAGCTCTGCTGTGAGGACAGGCTGAGGGAACTGGGGGTGTGCAGCCTGGAGAGAAGGCTCTAAGCAAACCTAATAGCAGCTTGCCAGTATCTGAAAGGAGCCTGCAGGGAGAGAAGCTGTTTACAAAGGCCTGCAGGGACAGGATGAGGGCAATGGGTTCAAGCCTGAGCAGAGCACATTTAGATGGGATGTTAGGAACAAGCTCTTTGCTCTGAGGCTGGTGAAGCACTGGAACAGGTTGCCCAGGGAGGCGATTGAGGTCCCTTCCCTGGAGACATTCAAGGTGTGAGGACTGACTGGGCCCTGGGTGACCTGGGCTGGTGGAGATGTCCCTGCTGACTGCAGGGGGCTGGACTGGATGAGCTCTGGGGGTCCCTTCTGACCCAGACCGTTCTGATAGCAGGTCCTGATAACCATAGAAGAGCAGGAATTGAATCTCTTAGCATGTCTGTAGGCTAAAGTAGCAGAGATGGAGAGCCTGCCATTGCCTTCAACAGGAGTGACACCTTGTTTTCCAGCTGTGGTCTGCCCTGTAGTCCACCTTCTTCTTTCTGACTTCTCTGTGTGGTAGATTTCCATTGCAGCTTCCTTCTGCTGCACTTCCTATCATAGTTCACTATCCCCAAGAAAAGAAGGATGCATTCTGCTCTTGGAGCCTTCCCAGGGCAAATGATGAAATGAGATGAAATGAGGGAATAAGTTTAAGGCTGTGGTAGTTTTTCTGCTGTAGTTATTGTTGGACTTCTAGAGGTGAGGAGGTGAAATAGAGATGGAGACAACTGCAGTGCTGTGCCCTGCCCTGGACTCTCCACTAGGAGAGATGTAACTATGCTGAGGAGAGCCCAACAAAGGACTGCTGAGGTGATGAAAGGAACCAGAGCATCTCTAATTCTGGGAAGTTAGAATAGAGGCCTGGAGAACCTCCCCCTGGGGACAGGCTGGGAGAATTGAGGCTGTTCAGCCTGGAGAAGGCCCCAGGGAGACCTTAGAGCAGCCTGCCAGTACCTGAAGGGGGCTACAGGAGAGCTGAGGGACTTTTGGCAAGGTCTTGTAGTTACAGGAAGGAGGGGAATAGATTGAAGCTGGAAGAGGAGAGATTGAGAGTGGAGATGAGGAAGAATTCTTTGCGGTGAGGGTGGTGAGACACTGGCACAGGTTGCTCAGGGAGGCTGTGGATACCTCCTCCCTGGTTCCCTTTCCTGGGATATTTCAGAGACCACATCCACTTTTTGCAGGAGGGGAGGAGATATTCCTGCAAGCACAGAGCAGTAGCAGCATTAAATGGACATTTTAAACTACAGGATTCTTTTCTTTTCCTCAGGGAAGCTGTGGATGGCTCCTCCCTAGAGGTGTTCAAGGCCAGGTTGGATGATGCCTTGAGCAAGCTGAGCTAGTGGCAGGGGTCTCTGCCCATGGCAGGGGGGTTGGAACTGGATACTTTTTAAGATCCTTTCCAACCCAAAGCATTGCATGGATCTATTAAAGGCTAAGGGAGCTGTGACTGCTCAGCTTGGAGAAGAAAAGGCTCAGAGGGATCTTGTCAGAATGTAGGGAGGGTGCAAAGAGGAGTGCTGACAGGGCCTTGTCAGTGGTGCCTGGGGAGAGAACCAGCAGCAGTGGGCACCAGCTGAAACAGGAAGATCTCTCTGAACAGGGAAAATATGAGGGTGGCTGAGCACTGGCACAGGTTGCCCAGAGAGGTGGAATCTCCATCCTTAGAGATACTCAGAAGCCATCTGCCATGGTCCTGGGCAACCAGCAGACAGCCCTGGTTGGACCAAATGACCTTCAGAGGTTCCTGCCAGCCTCAGCCACTTTGATTTGATTAACAGGAAAAGAATCTGCCTCATAATGCTGGTAGTGCTGGAGTTTTGTCCAGGGTTTGTGGTGCCTGAGAAGGCAAACTGTGTCACAGGGACCTTGCAGGCTGGGCAAGAACCCAAAGGTTTGAAACACTTCTTACCTGATGTGACCTTTATTAGACTGAGGGGTTCCATTTGTGCAGTCAGTGAAGTCTGTGGCATTCTTTAAGCCACGTTAAAATGTGTTACAAGCTCTTTTCTGCTGATGAAGGTGTCTCATTTTACTAATGAATGGCTCATTTGCATCCCTGGCAGGTTTTAGTTCCTTCTGTATGCTGCTGCCTCCTGGGGATGACCTGTAAAATGCTTGCTTAACTGTGCTTGTTTCTCCATCCAGAGCTGGCTGGAAGCAATAGAAGAGCACTCTGCATACAGCACTCATTACTGCACACAGGAGCAGCTGAGCAGTGATGATGAAGATGATGACACAGTGTCTGTTACAGACCTGCAAGATGCTCTCAAAGTATGCAGTGGGGATTTATTTGGCTCCTGTATCTAGGCAGCTGCAGATCAGTGCTGATGTGTTGAAATGCTTGTTTGTGCTTTCAGCTGGAAGTACCACCTCTCTCCTCCCGGGGTGCATGACCTGCCTGTAGTGGCACTGCTTGCTGCCCTCTGTTCTTGGCTGAACTGCAGCCATGGCACAGCAATGTGCCCTTCTGGCCAGGAGGGACGGTGGTATCCTGGAGTGCATTGAGAAGAGTGTGGCCAGCAGGGCTAGGGAGGATCTCCTTCCTCTCTGCTCTGCCCTGGTGAGACCACACCTGCAATACTGTGTCTGGAATTCAAAAGGGAGAGGGAACTGCTGGAGGGAGTCTAATGGAGGGCTGTGAGGATGGTGAAGGGACTGGAACATCACTCCTGTGAAGAAAGGCTGAGAAGCCTGGGGCTGGTTAGTCTGGAGAAGAGAAGGCTGAGACAGGATCTCATCCATCTGTAAGTACCTGGGGGGTGGGTGTCAGATGAAGGTGCCAGGCTCTTTTGGTGGTGCCCAGTGATGGGACAAGGAACATCAGGTATGAGCTGGAACTGGTGAATCTCTCAACATGAGGAGGAGCTTCTTTACTGTGAGAATGCTTGAGCCCTGGAGCAGGCTGCCCAGAGAATTTGTGGAGTTTCCTTCTCTGGGGACTTTCAGAATCCACCTGGATGCATTCCTGGGGGATGCTGCATTGGCAGGGGGGTTGAACTCCGATCTCCAGAGGTCCCTCCCAACCCCTGCCGTTCATGACTCTGCACAAAGCACCATGGTTGTGGCTACAGGATTGGGGCTTCGGTTTTACCAGCACTACTGCAAGGTAAAGTTGCCTGGGACTCGGCCAGGAGAGGGAGCCGTGTGTCCTGTGCCTGGGGACACAAAACCGGAGCAGGACAAAGCCACCCTTCAGCGAGCTCTGCCTCTCTACAGCAGGCAATGAAACGGCTTAGAAATGACCCTTTAAGAAACCTCAGACCACATTAGATGTGTTGTGCAGTTGTTGTGCAGGCCTGCTTTGGAAGTGAGCCTTGCTTGATCACTCTGGATTCTTCAGGAACCTCAAGACTCTTCCTCTGTGCCATACATAACTCTTCAAGTTTGTGCTTCAGGGGGAAGTTGGCACTGCAGCACCGGAGTCTGTGTGACTGAGCTCCCAGGTGGCTTGGACTGTACCTTTTAGAATAGAATAGNTCTGCCCTGAGCCTCCTCTTCTGCAGGCTGCACCCCCCCAGCTCCCTCAGCCTCTCCTCATAAGGTTTGTGCTCCAGGCCCCTCACCAGCTTTGTTGCCCTTCTCTGGACACCTTCCAGCACCTCAACATCTCTCTTGAATTGAGGAGCCCAGAACTGGACACAAAGGATGAGAGCTTCAGGTAGCTCATGGCAATGTACCTGCTGAAGTAAGGAATGAGACTTCTCAACCACTGATGGGAAAGAGTCAAACTCGAAGCTGTGGCTTGGTATCAGCTGCCCAGCCCCATGGTGACTGTGGAGATGCACACAGCTCAGTGGAGGCATAAGAAAGGCAAGGCTCTTTGGTTGACCTTCAAGGCCCATAGCCACCATCAAGAGGAGTTTCTAAACCACTGACCATATATTATAGAATCACAGAATGGAAAGGGCTGGAAAGGAGCTCTAGAGATCATCTAACCCACTCTGTGCTAGAGCAGGGGAGTGCACCCAGGTGGGTCTTGGGAATCTCCAGAGAAAGAGACCCCAGAACCTCTCTGGACAGCTTGTTCCAAGGCTTCAGCATCCTCATGGAAAATAAGTTTGTCTTCATGTTGAGGTGGAACTTCCTGGGTTCCAGTTTGTGTCCACTGCCCCTTGCCCTGTTACTGGGCACCACCAAACAGAGCCTGGCACCTTCATCTCACCACCCACCCCTCAGGTATTTATAGACATTAATAAGGTCTTGTCTTGGCCTTCTCCTCTCCAGACTAACCAGCCCAAGTCTCTCAGTCTTTCTTCATAGCAGAGATGGTCAAGTCCCTTCTTCATCCTCATGACTCTCCAGTGGGCTCTTTCCAGTAGATTCCTGTTTCTGGAACTGGGGGAGCCCCAAACTGGGCACTGTGTGTGTGTATAACCACAGATGCAGCCCCCTCAGAGGGTAGATGCAGCCAGTCCTCTTTGGAGCAGTGGGTGTGCAGCCAGGGACTCTCCCCTTGGATCAGGATGCTGCTCAGGATAACTCCTTTTAAAGGCTGATATCCTTCATCTCTTAGGTGAGCGATGGCAGCGTTTTAGGTCGTCATCCCTGAAGCTGGCTGTGCCATGGCCGTGTTGGACAGGCATCCAGAGCTTTAGTTATTAGTATTTGTCAGAGTGCTGAACAGTTTTGGTTTAGACTGAATCTCAAGTACCTGCCTTGTCTATTTTGAGAGACTCCACGGCAGCAGGAGAGAGATGGGAGGAGGGTTGGTGCTGGCAGCTTCCAGCAGCCCGCAGGAGGCTGTGGTGTTATCTAACAGATGTCTGTCTCCAAGTTCAAATGCAGGCCTGGAATGTGATCTTGGGATGGGTTCCTGCGTGCTGCTGTAGTTGTGCCACCCAGCAATTAACCTGCACTTGCTGGTTTTGGCCTTTGGGTTGTTACAGAACAAGCAGTTGCTCTCCTTGGATTTTCAGACTTGCTAATGACAAAGAAAACTTGGGCAGCAAGTGCTGCATGGGCAGCAAGGTGCCCTTGTGGCCAAGAGCCAAGGGCATCCTGGGGGGCATCAGGAAAAGAGTGGCCAGCAGGGCTAGGGAGGTTCTTCTCCCCCTCTGCTCTGCCCTGCTGAGATCACAGCTGCAATGCTGTGTCCAGTTTGGGGCTCCCCAGTTCGGAGGAGACAAAGACCTGCTGGAGAGAGTCCAGCAGAGAGCCACAAGGGTGAGTGGGGGACTTGAGCACCTCCCTATGGACAGGGACTGAGAGCCCTGGGGCTGGTTAGTCTGGAGAAGAGAGAGGAGATCTGATCAGTGTGGGAGATCTGAGGGGTGGGGGTCAGTGGCTGGGGCCAGGCTCTTTTGGATGCTCAGCAGCAATAAGTCAGGGAGCAAAGGCTACAAACGACCAGAGAAGGTTTCAGCTCAAGATGAGGAGAAGCCTCTTTACAGTGAGAGTGACAGAGCCTTGGAGCAGGCTGCCCAGAGAGGTGGTGGAGACCTTCCAAACCCGCCTGGATGCATTCCTGTGTGACCTGCCCTGGGTGATCCTACTTGGCAGGGAGCTTGGACCCAATCTCTGGAGGTCATTTCCAAGCTCTGAGGTTCTGTGATTCAGTGAAAACGAAGATGTGGCACACCCCTGACAGCTGTGGGGTTTGGTGTGCTGTGCTGATCGACCCTAAAGCCCCTCAGCAGTGTGGTGTGCACACATCTGCTGTTTGCTTCTGGGGCTCTGCAGCTACTCCAAGTAATTCAGTTGTAGTGGATCGGGCTCCTGTCCCTGGAAGTCTTTGTTACCCTTTAACGCTCTCGGAAAGGAAACGATTCGGTGCAGTTAAGAGAATGAACAAAGCACTTCTCACCTGCTTCCCCTTGCTGTCTTTCAGAAAGCACAGGCATGCCAGCAGAGACTCGCTAAAGAGGTTTCAGACTTTCTCACAATGGTTAAGTCTTTGGATGCTACAAAAGGTAACATTTGATTCTTCTAAAATGCCTCTTGTTCCCAGGCAACTAAGTTCTGTCCTTTCTAGCAGCACAGGCTTCAACTTCAGAGAGGCTGAGGGAGCTGGGGTTGTTTAGCCTGGGGAAGTGGAGGCTCAGGGCAGAGCTCATTGCTCTCTACAACTACCTGAAGGGAGGCTGTAGCCAGGTGGAGTTGGTCTCTTCTCCTAGACAACCAGCAACAGAACAACCCACCGTGCCTGGGGGTGTTCAGGAAAAGCCTGGATGAGGCACTTAGTGCCATGGTCTGGTTGACTGGATAGGGCTGGGTGCTAGGTTGGACTGGATGAGCTTGGAGGTCTCTTCCAACCTGGTTGATTCTATTCCGTTCTCTTCACTGGGTTTACATTTTCAGGAGCTGGAAATGCAGAGCACTTTTCCTCACTGAAAGAAAGGTTAAAATACACTAACAGCAGTTTGAAAGAGGTTCTTGACTGAAAGAAATTGTATTAGTGGCTGTAAAAGCAGTGAAGCTTTAGGTACTTTGTGAGGAGCAGCTGAGGGAGCTGGGAGGGGGTTAGTGTGGAGAACAGGAGGCTGAGGGGAGACCTCATTGCTCTCTGCAGTTCCCTGACAGGAGGCTGCAGGCAGGTGAGGGTTGAGCTCTGCTCCTTGGTTTCAGGTGATAGGAGAAGAAATGTCCTGAAACTGTGCCAGGAGAGGGTTAGGTTGGAGATGAGGAAAAATGTTCTTGATGCAGGAGTGGTCAGGGATTGGAAGACACTGCCCAGGGAGGTGGTGGAGTCCACATGCCTGGAGGTGTCTCCAAGAGGCAGAGCTGTGGTGCTGAGAGCCATGGTTTAGTCCCTGCCTTGGTAGAGATAGAGAAGGGTTGGGCTGGATGAACATAAAGAGCTTTTCCAACCCAAACAACTCAGAGGTTCTAATTCTTCTAAAAGCTATTAAGTAGTAATAAAAATAACATCTTGGAACTGATATCTAAAATCCTGTCTGAACATGCTGCTCTGAACAGAGATTCACCTGGTTTATTCATTACAAATAAAGAAGTCTGCTGTGCGCAGTGTGCTGCTGCTCCTCCTTCTAGAGGAGCAAGCTTGGTAACTGCTCTAGGTAGAGCCCTAATTCCAGTCAGTAGTGAGCTTTGGTGTCAAAGACACCAGTTGGTGTGTGGCTGTGTGTGTCTCCTGTCCTGTGTGAGCAGGTTAAGTTGCAGAACTAATTCAACAACTGCCACTGCTGGGCCTCTTAGTCCTTATTGGTGTGACATCACCATTCAGCACCACAGGTGCCTCATGCTGACAGCTAAATCATAGATCATAGAATGGTTTAGGTTGGAAGGGACCTCAAGGAGCATCCAGCTCCAACCCCCTGCCATAGGCAGGGACACCTCCCACTAGAGCAGGCTGCTCAAGGCCTCACCCAGCCTGGCCTTAAACGCCTCCAGGGAGGAACCAGCCACAACCTCCCTGGGCAACCTGTGCCAGTGTCTCACCACCCTCACTGGAAAGAACTTCCTCCTAACATCCAGTCTAAATCTCCCCTCTGCCAGCTTAAACCCATTCCCCCTCGTCCTGACATTCCCAGACCTTGTCAATAGTCCCTCCCCAGCCTTCCTGTAGGCTCCCTTCAGATACTGCAAAGCCACTCTAAGGTCTCCTGGAAGCCTTCTCTTCTCCAGGCTGCAGAGCCCCAACTCTCTCAGCCTGTCCTCATAGCAGAGCTGCTGCAGCCCTCTGAGCATCTTCGTGGCTCTCCTCTGGACTGGCTCCAGCAGTTCCATGTCCTTCTTGTGCTGGGGGCTCCAGAACTGCACACAGTGCTCCAGGTGGGGTCTGAGGAGAGCAGAGTAAAGGGGGCCACTTGCTGTAGTTCAAATCAGTATGGTCCCTGGGAGAAGGATTTGCTTGGCTTCTGAGGAAACTCTAAAGATGAACTCAAACATTAAATGGTTTATAGCAGCTGATCTGGGTGACTTTGGGTTCCTGCTAGTTCTAGACATCTAGCTCATTCTAGAATGGTCACAGAAGTCAGGGTGTGAGGTGGCATTGCTTCTGTTTGTCCAGAAGATGAGGTCATGAAAAGATCTTCATTAGAAAATGAAAAGATGTCCTGGACCTGAAGGGGCTGCAGGAGAGCTGGGGAGGGACTTCTGACAAGGGCTTGGAGTGACAGGATGAGAGGCAATGGCTTTGAGCTGGGAGAGAGAATATTGAGAGTGGAGATGAGGATGAAATTCTTTGCAGTGAGAATGGTAAGACACTGGCACAGGTTGCCCAGGGAGGTTGTAGATGTCCCCTCCCTGGAGGTGTTCAAGGCCAGGCTGGATGAGGCCTTGAGCAGCCTGGGCTGGTGGGAGGTGTTGCTGCCCATGGCAGGGGCTGGGAGCTGGATGATCCTTGAGGTCCTTTCCAACCTAAGCCACTGTAGGAATCTCTGAATGCTCTTCCAGACTTACTGATTGGTGTCCTTGTAATCTCCTCTGTTTCTCAACCTTACATCCCCAGCTGCACTGTGTGAGCCTTTCCCCTTCTGTCCAACACCACGACAGAAGGCAGCAAAAGCTCCATTGCTCCCTGCAACCTGTACTAAGGCAGTGCAGTATCCTTTGTATTTGAACTCTGTCACCTGGCAAGTCTGAGGCTTTGAAATGTCAGAAGTGGTTAAAAGGAGTCTGTTGTCAGTAGCTCTTCCAGTGCTGCCATGGCTTCCTGCCTCTGCTTTCTAAGCCAGGCTGAAATGGTGAAGAAGAAAGAACTTCTGTTCCCTCAGTGCCACTTCTGCTCATCCTTTCCTCACACAGATCTTGCACTGCAGCAGCCTTCATTACAGCATCATAGAGTGGGTTGGGTTGGAAGGGACCTTACAGATCATCTAGTTCCAACCCCCATGCCATGGGCAGGGACACCTCCAACTAGCCTCGGTTGTGCAGAGCCTCATCCAGCCTGGCCTTGAACACCTCCAGGGAGGGGACATCCACAGCTTCCTTGAGGAAAGTAAAAGAATCCTGTAGTTTAAATGTCCATTTAATGCTGCTACTGCTCTGTGCTTGCAGGAATATCTCCTCCCCTCCTGCAAAAAGTGGATGTGGTCTCTGAAATATCCCAGGAAACATGTGAGGCCCTGGCTGACTGCCTCAGCCTCTTCAGAAGGCAGGAGGGGGTAAGTATTGTTGTATGGCTTGGCAGATTTTGTTGTTTCCTTGCTTGTCTGTTACAGTACTAAATGCACACCCCCACAGCATTGGCTATGGTTGGTAAGCTGCCCTTATGCAAGCTGCTGCAGGAAGGGTAGCTAAGTTCCTCTACAAAGACATCTTGGTCTTTGAGTGCTCAGAAGAGGTCTGGATTCCACTTCCAAACTGCTGCTGCTGCTGTCAAACTGAATATTTGAATTCATAGAGCAGTTGCTTTGCTTATTTGGAGGTTAAAAATTAATCTTTGTTTGGGGCTGGCTAACTCAAGTGTTGAGCAGTGCTGCTTCTGCATGTGTTTGTCAGCCTGTGTGCTCAGAGGGTGTGGGAATGCCAGCTGCTGAACTGCCACCTGGCTTCTATGGTGTTCATGCTTCCATTTGGGAGTATACTGTGCCTGGAAAGCTGCCCAGTGGAGAAGGACCTGAGGCTGTTGGTTGACAGCAGCTGAAGATGAGCCACTGTGTGCTCAGATGGCCAAGAAGGCCACTAGCATCCTGGCCAGGATCAGCAGTGATGTGGCCAGCAAGAGCAGGAAGGTGATCATCCCCTGTATTGGGCACTGGTGAGGCCAAACCTTGGGTACTGAGTTCAGATTGGGTCCCTCACTCCAAGAAGGACATTGAGGAGCTACAGCAGGTCCAGAGAAGGGCAACTGAGCTGGGGAAGGGTCTGGAGAACAGGGCTGGGGAGGAGCAGCTGAGGGAGCTGGGGGGGTTAGTGTGGAGCAGAGGAGGCTGAGGGCAGAGCTCATTGCTCTCTGCAGCTCCCTGAGAGGAGGCTGCAGTCAGGTGGGGATTGGGCTCTGCTCCCTAGCATCAGGTGCTAGAGAGAGAAGGAATGTCCTGAAATTATGCCAGGGGAGGGTTATGTTGGGGATGAGGGAAAAGAATTCTTCCCCTGCAAGGTTTCTCCATCCGTAGAGATCTGCCAAAGAGGCAAAGATACGGTGCTGAGGGACATGGTTTAGCACCAAACTTGGCAGAGTTAGAGGAGGGTTGGACTGGATGGTCTTAAAAGACTTTTCCAACCAAAACATTTCTATGATTCCATCTGTCAAACTCATTAATTCCTGGAGCAGGAGATCTGGAATGTTTCTGCTCCCTTTGAAGACAGGCTAGTGTGGTGGAATGAACTTGTCTTTCTGTGGTAGCAGTCATCCCCAAGGCTCCTGTCCTCAGTAAGCTGTGTTTCAAATGAAGGCTATGTTGATGCTGTTTGTAGCTCACTTAAATAACTGGAAGGCAAACATTGGTTCCATTGTATCCTAAGCCAAACATACAACTTGATAATGTTTTTATTCCTTTCCAAGCCTTTTTGTCTGTAGTCCCAGGTCTTTTAGACTTCATGAAGTCCTAGAATGGCTTAGGTTTTGAAGGGAACTTAATGAAAGCTCAGCCAGTTCCAACCCCCTGCCATGGGCAGGGACACCTCCCAGCAGCCCAGCTTGCTCAAGGCCTCATCCAGCCTGGCCCTGAACACCTCACTGGAAGAGGTTACAGATGCCCCTTCCTTAGTTTCACCACTCTCACTCTAAGGAATTTCTTCCTCATATCCAGTCTCCATCTCCCCTCTCCCAGCTCAAAGTCATTGTCCCTTGTCCTGCCCCTCCCTTGTAACAAGTCCCTCCTCAGTTCTCCCGTAGCCCTTTAAGGCACTGGAAGGCTGCTGTAAGGTGTCCTCAGAGCCCTCTCTTCTCCAGGCTGCATAGCCCCAGCTCTCTCAGCCTGTCCCCATAGGGGAGCTCCTCCAGCCTTCTGATCGTCTTTGTGGCCTCCTCTGGACTCTCTCCAACAGTTCCATGTCCTCCTTGTGCTGGGAGCCCCAGAACTGGAAGCAGTGCTGCAGGTGGAGTCTTAGCAGAGCAGGGGGGCCAGAATCCCCTTACTCTCTGTGCTGGTCATACTGCTTTGGAGGTCTCTTGACTTTCCCTTGAGTGAAGCTCTAGCACTGGACCAACCATTGCTTTTTCACCTTGCTTCTGCTCCCTTAAGAAAATCTGGTATTAAAAGTTTCCAGTTTCATTTGTGGCTGGGATGGGAAATTGTTCCAGCAGTGGGTGTATGGTGTTAGTTAGCATTCCTTAATTGTGCTGGCATCTTGCTTGACGCCAGACTAAAATAGCCTTCCAGAGTGGAGTATGGCAAAGCATATGGTGGGATTGCAGTTTCACCTGCCTTGAACTTCAGCAGGCTCAGTAGGTGTTGGAGAGGCCTTATTTTGATTTGGGCACTGAGAGGGTAGGCTGAGGTGTGAACTTGAGTTTCCAGCAGAGCTAAATGAAGCCATGACAGGGAGAAGATGTGATCCTGGAGAGGTTTGTGTCTTGGTATTTTTAAACTTAAAGCTGCTGCAATTCTAGAAGATAATTGCAGGCTTTGAAAGATGCCAGAAGCTCCTAAGGGAAAAATAGGAATCAACTGCTGCTCTAAGACTTGAGTCTTTCCAAAATGTGGTCTGCCTTGAGTGTTGCTGTTCTCAGACCCACAGCATTTGGGGTTAGTGTCTTCTGTAAGCTCCATTGCCTCGCGTTCACTGATCTCTGAACGATAGATCTGTTGGCACTGCATGAGCCATTGCTAGGACCCCGATGAAGTGCTTTAATGTTCCTGCCAAGTGTATTGAACAGAGAAGCAGAACTCTAGAAGCACTTGTCTAAAATACTTTGAAAACACCTTGGGCTTTGTTTCTCTTCTGATCATGATCCCCATGATGAAGTAAAGGCTTGGGTTTTGTAAGTGCTTGGGAACAACTGCTGTGGATGCTCTGCTGTGGCAGTCCCTGGCTGCTGTAAGCTAAAATCTGCCAAATGACCTGCAGGAAGAATAACTCTGCAGATGTAAGTTCAAAGCTGCTTCCCTGCCTGTCTCCTCCAGGCCTCTTTTGTTGTCAGCTGGACTGTAGGTTGTACAGAGATGTCCTTGACAGGCTTGTGAGGTGGGACAGTGCTGACCTCATGAAGTTCAGAGTCCTGCACCTGGGTCAGGGTAATCCCAAGAACAAGTCCAGGCTGGTTGGAGAAAGGACAGAGCAGTTCTGAGGAGAAGGACTTGGGGGTGCTGGGTAAGAAGAAGCTCAACATGAGCCAGCACTGTGCGCTGGAGCCCAGAGCCAGCCTGTCCTGGGGTGATCTCCAGCAGTGTGGGCAGCAGGGGCAGGGATGGGATTCTGCCTCTGCTCTGCTGAGACCCCACCTGGAGTCCTGTGTCCCATCCTGGAGCCTCCAAAGCGAGGAGGACATGAACTGTTAGAGCATATCTGGAGGAGGCCATCAAAAGTATCTCATCTGGAGCTCTCCTGCTATGGAGACAGAGAGTTTGGGCTGCTCAGCCTGGAGAAGAGAAGGCTGCAGGGAGACCTTAGAGCAGCCTTCCAGTGCCTGAAGGGGCTCCAGGAGAGCTGGGGAGGGACTTTAGACGAAAGCATGGAGTGACAGGACAAGTGGTGATAGCTTCATACTGGAGGAAGATGCATTTAGATTATCCAATAAGGAGCAATTCTTTGCCATGAGGGTGGTGAGACAACTGGAACAGGTTGCTCAGACAAGCTGTGGAGGCTCCAAGCCTGAAAGTGTTTGAGACTGGGTTGGATAGGGCCTTGATCAAGCTGGGCTAGTGGGAGGTGTCCCAGCCCATGTCCCAGGGTCTTGGAACTAGATGATCTTTAAGATCCCTTCCAACTCAAACTGTTGTGTGACTTTGAGGGGAATCCACTGCTCCTCAGTCCCTGGCAGCCGTGTTGTGTGTGTCCCATGAAATCTGAGTATTTCTGGAACCTGCATTTTTCTCCTGCATTTCTCTCTGCCTTCATTCTTGCCTCTTTAAGGAGATTCCTTCTTCCTCTCCCTTCAGCTGTCACCTTAGCAGAAGCCACTGCTTGACTGAGCAGGAGCGGCTGCTGCCCTCAGTAGGGACAACCACAGCAGAGCCGCTGCCTGCTTTTCAGAGACTTCGTCCACCCTCAGGGAGCTCTGTGCTGTGTAAACAGTATCCTAACTGCCTGATAGTGCTCTCCCAGCCGTGCTATTTGCCTTGAGAGAGAGGAGGATTCATAGAACCAAGGAATCATTTTGGGTTGGAAAAGACCTCTAAGATTATAGAGTCCAACTACTACTTTGCTAAGGGTTGTGCTAAACCATGTCCCTCAGCGCCACATCTCTGCCTCTGAAACACCTCCAGGCCTGGGCATTCAACCATCTCCCTGGGCAGCCTGTGCCAGTCTTTGAGGAACCCTTGCAGGGAAAGAGTTTCTTCTGCTGTCCAAACTCAACCTGCCCTCTTGCAACATGAGGCCATTCATCTTTCTTCCCCTTGCATTACGAATGGTGTAGGAGCCTGGTCCTCCTCGTCTCGATCTCTCGGCTGCTTCTCCGTTCCTTCAGCCCCACCTGTACTCCTGTGCAGGGCTCAGTGTCGATGGTACCGGCGGCCGGGGAACGCCACCGGTTTCCTCGCAGGGCCGGGAGGCGCCGCGTCCGCTGCGACCGCCGGCTCCGGAGGGGAGCTGCGGGCGATGGCGGTGGCGGCTCCGGAGGGGAGCTGCGGGCGATGGCGGTGGCGGCTCCGGAGGGGAGCTGCGGGGCGGTGGCGGGGCCGGCCCCGGAGGGGAGCGGCGGGTGGGGGCGGGGCCGGGCCCGGCCCCGCCCCCACCCGCCGCTCCCCTCCGGGGCCGGGCCCGGCCCCGCCCCCACCCGCCGCTCCCCTCCGGGGCCGGGCCCGGGGGGGAGCAGTCGGGCGGTGGCGACTCCGGAGGGGAGCTGCGGGGCCGCGGCGGTGCCGGCTCCGAGGGGAGCTGCTGGCCGCGGCCGTGCCGGCTCCGGAGCAGCCGTGACCTCACCGCTCCGCAGGGTGGGGAGAGGTACGAGGGCTGCGGGCGACCTTCCCAAACTCGGTCGCTGCGGCGGGGCTGGGCGCGGGGCGGGCTCTGGGGCGGCTCCGCTCCGCCCGCAGCCCGTCAGCTGCAGGCAGCCGCCCGTGCCCCGGCGGCGGGGAGGGCGCAGGGCGGGAGCGCTCGGCCTACCGGGCCTTTTTTAGCCGCCCCGGGAGCCTTCCTGCCGCCCCACCGCTGCGGGCCGCTTCCCTCCGCCCTCTCTCCCCGCCCTGAGCGCTCGGCGGGAGCCGTTGGCTCTGGCGGGGCGCGGAGCTGCGCGGGGCGGACGCCTCTCCCCGCCCTGCGCTGGGGCATCCGCCCGAGTCCGCGGCGCGCTGCGACGGGAAGGGGCCCGGCCCGGCCTGGCGGCTCCCGCTGCTGCAGCCCAGCTGTCGGAGCCTGCCCCGATTGGGTTCCGCGGTACGTGGGGTGCCTGGGGGCTGGGTTCCGGGGTTGGCTGCTTGGTCTGGTTTCGCTCCGTGACATTGGGATGAACGCTTGGGTGTCAGGCAGAGAGGAGGCAGCGCTGAGCGCCGATACTTTCTTGGCGAACGATTCAGAGGCGAGGGCGAAAGAGCGGATAATTGGGTAGGTTCGGTGTGAGCGTTTATCGAGGCGGCTGTGTGGAGCTGGTGCAACTCGGAGCGCTGTCTGCAGTGACTTTGGCACAAGGTGAGGAGTGCAGGCTCGGAGCGGGGCTGCCCTGAAGCACTCCTAGCTGACGGCAGAGCCTGCCTTCCAGGAGCGCTTGGGTTCTGCTGCCTTTACCTTCCGCAGTAATTTTAATGTAGTTGTAGAAGTTGAACCTGAGTTTGGTTTTGCCTTGTGAAATTTTCTAGGTGAGTGTAAAATTTCCCTTTAATACTCAGCATGTTCTGAAGCTGTGCCAGACGGCTAGGAAGGACGTTTGAGACAAACGGTGCTTTGTTTGTAATTGGGTTTTACTGGTTTGCTTGCTTGCTTCTTCCTTAACCAACGCTAAATGAAGTGTGCTGCTGGATAGCTTGACTGAGTTTCGCTTTCACCACCAGAGGTTACGTTTAATGGTAAATTCAGAGCTTGTCTAAGCCTGAGTTCAGAACCCATAGCGGTTGCAAGATGACTTCATTTGTAGTCTGTGGCTTTGATCTTCTTCCTTTATTTGTAGGTGGTGCCCTTTCTAGGTGGTGGTTGTTTAGTTTTGTTAGGTTTTTTTTTTCCTTCTTAAACGGGGATTTGCTTACAAGCTGATGAAAAGCCTTAACTGATGAGATCAGGAATGGAACAAGGGTTTCTCCATGTCTTGGTTGACATTTGTTTTATGATCCCAACAGGTGATCCTTGTGGTCCCTTCCACCCTGGAATTCTGTCTTGGTTCTAATTTAAATGTCCCAGAGACTCAAATTTAGTTGATAGAACCAATAACAATTTCTAGGATGCCCTTCCCTCTTCCCCCCAAATGAAAAGGGATTAGATGGAGAGAGAGGAAAGGTAAAGCAGACCCAAATAAATAATCTCACTGCCATTTGGAAGTGAAAAGAAGAAAAGTTTAACAATAAATAACAGGTAGATGAGGTAGGGAAGTTAGAAAGGTGTAGGGAAGGCAAAACAAGGTACAAAACATGTAAATATACAACCAGGTTTGATGGCAATGGGTTTTGTCTGCCTTGTGGGTGATGCTGACCACATGGTGAAAGGAAGAGCAGCAGGAAACAGGAATGGTGGTTTCTGGTGAGCAGGAAGGCAGGAGAGAGCGAGAGACAAACAGAATTGCCCCTGCTTTTATCCACAAACTCTATGAGGAGAGGCTGAGGGAGCTGGGGGTGTTTAGCCTGCAGAAGAGGAGGCTCAGGGCAGACCTCATTGCTGTCTACAACTACCTGAAGGGAGGTTGTAGCCAGGTGGGGTTGGGACCTTCTCCCAGACAACCAGCAACAGAACAAGGGGACAGAGTCTCAAGTTGTGCCAGGGGAGGTCTAGGCTGGATGTTAAGAGGAAGTTGTTGTCAGAGACAGTGATTGGCACTGGAATGGGCTGCCCAGGGAGGTGCTGGAGTCACTCTCCCTGGAGGTGTTCAAGAAAAGCCTGGATGAGGCACTTAGTGCCATGGTGTGGTTGACTGGATAGGGCTGGGTGCTGGGTTGGGCTGGATGAGCTTGGAGGTCTCTTCCTCCCTGGTTGATTCTATTCTATTCTGTTTTAGACGGGAAGTGAGAAGTGGCTAACCACAATCACCTGGTAGGGTTCAGACCCACCCCTGGGGAGGGGTCAAGCCCACCTGGGGTCAGGTTCAGGATCACTCCCCCAGGAGGGTGAACCCTGTACATATTCTCTGATGACAAACGAAGCTTCTCAGTTCTACAGAAACGTTAAGGTCAGGCTGCTGTGGGTCACAGTGCTTGGGTCTAGTGACCTTTACCATGGCGTAACACTTTACCTCTTGTGTGCCTAACTGATGTACTGGAGATAAAAATGTGCACCCAGTTCCACTTCAAATATTGAACTCCAGCAGTTCAGGCACTGCCTCACTCTGTTTGGTGTGTCTTGGAAATGCTATCAACTATCCAAGGGTTAGATGTGCCCAGGTGTGTTGCTGTGAGTAAAAGCATGTGTGCTCTTTAGGAGACCAAGTAATCATCATGCTGCCTGTCTGCTGTGTGGTCTGGTAACATCTGTGAGTGTGGCTGTCCCCACTCAGACCTGCTGCCTTACTGGCTGGTGCATGGGGAAGGTGCCTGCAGGCTGTGCCCAGGTGATTCCTGAATGAGACCTGCCAGGCGAGGGTGGAGGTGAGGGCAGCAGTGAGGACGCCGCAGCCATGGGAGGACTGTTGATATGGGCACCCTGAGCAAGTCTGTCTGCAAGAGTCCTCGAGTCTCTCAGCAGTCCCTTTTCTACTGCCTGCCAACAGTCAGCTGTGTTAACCTTTATAATCCTAGAACCATGGAATGGTTTGGGGTGGAGAGGACATTAAATATTGTCATGGGCAGGGACACCTCCCACTAGACCAGAGTGCTGAAAACCTCACCCAAACTGGCTTTGAATATCTCCAGGGAGGGGACTCAGGGGACTCAAGTGACATCAGGGCAGCTAAGAAGGGGTTTTGTTTTATGATTTCTGAGTTAGGTCTCAGAAGGGCTCATGTCTTGGCTGAGCTGTTTTACTGCACCTTGAACCACAAAGTCCTTAGCCCATCAAGTCCTGAAACTAGTGCCTGTGTTTGCTGTGTCCTCTGCCTAGAGACAGGTGACAGCCCTCTTTTCATAGAATCAACCAGGTTGGAAGAGACCTCCAAGATCATCCAGTCCAACCTAGCACCCAGCCCTAGCCAGTTAATTACAGTATCACTCTTTTATTCTTTATTCTTCTTTCTTTCAATCAGTGGAGCACAACAGAGCAATTCTTTGTCTGTTCTGTGCCTCTTCCTGAAAGTTATGGAAATGAATCCAAGACCTCAGTGTGTCAAGGCCTGTAGGCAATGCCCCAAACAACTGAAGGGCTGTTCAGCTTGTAGGCTTGAGGGAAGGAGAAGAGCATTTTTCAGCTGGTTGCTAACTGCACTGAGCACAGCAAGAGGTGTCTGGTGTTGAGAAACTCGAGGTGTGCCTGCATCAAGCAAACCTTCATTGACTGGGCTGCATGAAGAGGAGTGTGGCCAGCAGGTCATGGGGAGTGATTCTTTACAGTGCTCAGGTGAGACCCTACCTCAAATACTGTGCCCACCTCTGGTGTCCCCAGCAGAAGGACACAGAGCTGCTGGAGTGAGGCCAGAGAAGAACGACAAAGATGAGCCAAGGGCTGGAGCAGCTCTGCTGTGAGCACAGGCTGAGGGAGCTGGGGGTGTGCAGCCTGGAGAGAAGAAGGCTCCAAAGGCACCTTAGAGCTGCTGCCAGTGCCTGAAAGAGATCCTCCAGGAAGGCTGCAGAGAGACTTTCCAGACACCCTCAGGAAGACAGGCCAAGAGGGAATGGTTTGAAGCTGAGGCAGAGCAGGGTTAGACTGGAGCTGAGGAAGAAGCTCTTCAGTATGAGGGTAGTGAGACTGAAATAGGCTGCCCAGGGGGTTGTGGCATCTCCTCCTTAGGGGTGTTCAAGGCCAGGTTGGTTGAGGCCTTGGGTAACCAAGTCTTGTTGAGAGGTGTCCCTGCCATGGCAAAGGGATCTGGAGTAGATGATCTCTGAGGCACCTTCCAGTCTAAGCTCTTCTATGATCTTATGATTCTCTGACTGTGAGTTCTGACTTCATTCCTTCCTCTCTCTTCCTAATGAGTGGAAAGGTGCTAGAAATACCTACTGCAGCTTGACTCTGTTTTGAGAGGAGCAAGGTCATGGGAAGGTTCTCTGTGCTCAAACAGGTTCCTGGGTGAAGAATGGTATTTTTCCCCTTGGCAGAAGAGCTCAGGGTGTGATGTCTTGTGGGATGATGTATGGGCATGGCAGAAGAGAGCAAAGCACCCAGCAGGAAAGGCATTGGTCAGGTTGTTTCTCAGGCTGCAGCGTTGGCAATTCTGGTCATGCCTTCATTCCTGCAGTGCTTATTTTTGGGTGCTCTGCATGCATGCATATTTCATCTGTGCTAAGGAGCTGAAGAGGAGATATTCAAATCAGAGGAACTGACAGGGAGATGTTTGCAAATGGCATCATTTTCCTCCTTGGAAAGCTCTTCTTATTTTTGATCTCACACTGCTTCAGCCTCGCAGGTGGGAAATGAACTGCAGGTCTGTGGAGACCTTACCAGTGCTGTGTGAAGGAAGCAGTTCAGTGAATCCAGGGAATTTAGGAGAAAGGGGAGTTAAAGATTGAAACTTCTTTTGTTTTTCATAGACTCTGCTAGAGCAGCAAAGGTTACCAGTGTGGGCAGAGAGGCTCAGCAGCAGCTCAGACGGAAGCTTGTTAAAATAAGAAATGCTGGGACTCCACTCAGGGAGAAGACAGGAACCAGGGGAGGTATAAGCTGGGTGTTAGGAGGAAGCTCTTGCCAGAGAGAGTGATTGGCATTGGAATGGGCTGCCCAGGGAGGTAGTGGAGTCAGCATCCCTGGAGATGTTGAAGCCAAGCCTGGCTGGGGCACTTAGTGCCATGATCTGGTTGATTGGCCAGGGTTGGGTGCTAGGTTGGGCTGGCTGAGCTTGGAGCTCTCTTCCAACGTCACTTGGCTCTATGATTCCAGTTCTGGGGCCCCCTGCACAAGAACGACGTGGAACTGTTGGAGAGGGTCTATGAGGAGGCCAAAAAGATGATCAGAAGGCTGGAGAAGCTCCCTTATGGGGACAGGCTGAGAGAGCTGGGGCTGTGCAGCCTGGAGAAGAGAGGGCTCTGAGGAGACCTTACAGCACCCTTCCAGTACCTGAAAGGGCTCCAGGAGAGCTGTGAAGGGACTTTTGACAAGGACTGGGAAGGACAGAGCAAGGGACAATGGCTTTGATACTATGAAATTGATGTGTTTTGAAGAAGCTCCTGTTGTAGTCTTGAGAGAGAAGAAGGCAGCTCCTGGCAATGAGCAGCTGTGACTGGGCTACTGTTGTGGAGGAGCTGCTACTTTGCAGTCAGATTCATCAAAGGGATTGGAAGGGACCTTAAAGATCATCTAGCTCCAACCCCCTGCCAGCCCAGCTTGCTCAAGGCCCAGCCAGCCTGGCTTTCAGCACTTTCAGGCTTGGAGCCTCCACAGCTTATTTGGGCAACCTATTCCAGTGCCTCCCCACCTCACAGGTTGGACTGGATGAGCTTGGAGGTCTCTTCCAACCTGATTGCTTCTATGATTCTAACCTTGTGCTGTTTCTCTCGCACAGAAGGATGTTGTGTCTGCTGACAGAACACCTTCGTTGTGAAGCAGCTGGTAAGATCCTTGGTCAAGTGGTTTATGGAGAAGGGTTTAGGGTGCCAGGTGGTCCTGGCTCACAGGAGGACTCCAGGAGGTTGCTGAGAGACCTCACTGCTCTTTATAGCTACCTGAAAGGAGGTTGGAGCGAGGCTGATGTTGGACTTTTCTCCCAGTGACAAGACAAGAGGAGATGGCCTCCATCTGTGCTAGGGGAAGTTGAGGTTGGATATGAGGAAAAACTTCCTTGCTGCAAGAGCGATCAGGGATTGGAAGAGGCTACCCAGGGAGGTGGTGGAGTCCCCATCCCTGGAAGTGCTGGAGAGAGCTGTGGCCGTGGCACCTAGGGACAGGGTTTAATAGCCACAGTGGTGTTGGGTTGATCTTAGAGGTCTTCTCCAGCCTCAGTGATTCTGTGATTCTATGGATGCACTGCTCTGTGGGGCACAGCAGGGTTCCAGCTTTTTCTTCTTTGTTTTTTTGTCCTTAAGAGTGTGCTCTCTGGAGGTACCTTCCTTGTACCTGCTGTTGTGTTGGAGTCTCTGCTCTGTTGGCAGAGTGACAGGGAACTGTTGCTGACTTGTAGCTCTAGGAGCAGATGAGAGAGCTGGGCACACTTGTCTGGAGGCACTCTCCGCTCTGTGCTGTGCTGTCCAACTCAAAGCTTGCTGCTAGCCTGTTCTTAACCCTTTCCAGTGTAGAACCCTGCACTTGGCCTTGTGCAATCTCATCCCTTTGGCCTCTGCCCACCCATCCAGCTTGGCCAGGTCCCTCTGCAGGACTCTGCTACCCTCCAACAGCTCCACAGCTGCTCCTAGCAAGCTTCTCAGTAATTAGCAATTCTGATTTCTGTGAATGTATTTTAAAAGCAGTGTTCTGCTCTCTGTGTGAGCTGACAGGGAACAAAAAAGAAAAGCATGAGATGGGAATTTGCTTCCTGTGTTCTCACTGCTGTGACAATGTTGTTTATTTTCCTCTCCCTCATGCTTAGAAAACAAACAGGGTTGAGAAGGGTTTCACACTTGGATTCTCCCAGTGTCAGTGTGAGTTCCTAGTGATACCCACAGATGATCACTTGTGTTCAGTGTTCTGGCTCTGTGTTTCTGCTGTGTTTTGGAAGAGTGGATGTGCAGGTGCTGCCTACACTTGGGTCACAGCAGCTCCAGGAACGCTCCAGGACTGGGGCAGAGTGGCTGGAAATTGCCTGTCAGAAAAGGACCTGGGAGTGCTGGTCCGCAGCAGCTGAGGATGAGCCATTGTGTGCCAAGGTGGCCAAGAAGGCCACCAGCATCCTGGCCTGGATCAGCAATGGTGTGGCCAGCAGGAGCAGGGCAGGGATTGTGCCCCTGTGCTGGGCACTGGTGAGGCCACAGCTTGATACTGGGTTCAGTGTTGGGACCTCACTGCAAGAAGGACATTGAGGGGCTGGAGCAGGTCCAGAGAAGGGCAACAAAGCTGGGGAAGGGTCTGGAGAACAGGGCTGGGGAGGAACAGCTGAGGGAGCTGGGGGTGGTTACGGTGGAGCAGAGGAGGCTGAGGGCAGAGCTCATTGCTCTCTGCAGCTGCCTGAGAGGAGGCTGCAGGCAGGTGGGGGTTGGGCTCTGCTCCCTAGGCTCAGGTGATAGGAGAGGAAATGTCCTGAACTTGTGCCAGGGGAAGGTTAGGTTGGAAATGAAGAAAAATGTCTTTGGTGCCAGAGTGTTTAGGGATTGGCAGAGGCTGCCCAGGGAGCTGGTGGAGTCTCCATGCTGGGAGGTGTTGCAGAGAGCTGTGGCCACAGCACTTGGGGCCAGGGTTTAGTGGCCATGGTGGGGTTGGGTTGAAGGTTGGCCTGGATGATCTTAGAGAGCTTTTCCAGGCCAAACAATTCTGTGAGTCTGTGAACAGCAGAGTTCACTCCTCACTCCCAACCAGTTATTGTCAGGTAAGGTCTGCTAACACTTCAGGAGGAAAATGAGGCAGCAGAGGCCAGGGTTAGAGTTGAGCCTCTGTGCACAGCACCATGCTTGTGAACTTAGGGATCTGGCCTGTGTGAGTGTGTGAGAGATTTGCCTGCAGCCCCTCCGAGTGCTCTGGGTTTGTGTCTCAGCTGCACTGCACATGAGGATGCTGAGCTGGGTAGCTGTGGACTCTCTGGAGATGCATTCTCCTTCCTGACCTTTATTTCTCACCCCAAGGGGGGTTGTGGTGCCTCCTTCCCTTGTCAGACTGCTCACAGCTGGGTTCTGCAGGACATAATGAAAAAAACAGCTTTCTGCACACTTGAAACCAAATTTCCTGCAGCCTGTCCACTATCAGAGATCATAGAATGGTCCCAGCTCCAGAGCTCATCCAGCCCAACCCCCTGCAGTTAGCAGGGACATCCTCAACTAGAGCAGGTTGCTCAGAGCTCTGTCCACCCTAACCTCGAGTATCTCCAGGGATGGAGCCCCAACCACCTCTACAGGCAACCTGTTGCAGTGTTCCACTACCCTCATGGTGCAGAACTTGGTCCTAACATCCAATCTCAATCTGCTCTGCTCTGGTTTGAAGCATCCCCCCAGGGATGGGGACTCCACCACCTCCCTGGGTAGCCCATTCCAATGGCAAATCACTCTCACATTAATACCCAGCAGTGCAAACCCCCTCCCAAAAAGGGGACCTGCAGAGGAACCCCAGTGCCAGGATGAAGGGGAAGATGTATTTCTATGCAAGGGTCAAACAAGCAGTCTGAAGGAGTTCTTGTGGGAGCCACATAGCTCTGGCAGCACAAAACTCTCTGAAGCTGGTGAGGGGCCTGGAGCACAGCCTTGGGAGGAGAGGCTGAGGGAGCTGGGGGTGTGCAGCCTGCAGAAGAGGAGGCTCAGGGCAGACCTCATTGCTGTCTACAACTACCTGAAGGGAGGTTGCAGCCAGGTGGGGTTGGGCTCTGCTGCCAGACAGTCAGGGACAGAACAAGGGGACACAGCCTCAAGCTGTGCCAGGGCAGGTTGAGGCTGGATGTTAGGAGGAAGTTGTTGGCAGAGAGAGTGATTGGCATTGGAATGGGCTGCCCAGGGAGGTGGTGGAGTGGCTGTGCCTGGAGGTGTTGAAGCCAAGCCTGGCTGGGACACTTAGTGCCATGGTCTGGTTGCTTGGGCAGGGCTGGGTGCTAGGTTGGGCTGGCTGAGCTTGGAGGTCTCCAGTTGCTGTCTGAGCTGGTTTGAGGCTAATTGGAATATTTTACTGAGAAGGATGAAACCCTTAGCTGTAAGAAGATAAAACAAGCAGCAGTACCCTCTGTCACTCATCCTTCTGCTGAGAAGCACAGGTAGTCAAAGTATAGGTAAGACACTCCTCACACACTGCTCAGTCAGCTCTGGGTTCTGAGCCTTCTCTCTCTGGCAGTCTGTCTGTGTGGTTGCCTCTGCCTGAGCTCTTTAATCTGACCTAACCCTTTTCCCTCTACCCTCCTTGTCATCTTTTTGACATCTCACCTCAGATCCCTCCAGATTTATCATGTGAGATACATGTGGGTTGATCTGGTTGTTTCTGAAGGGAGGGAAAGAGGGGACGAGGGAGGGAGCCCTCTTGGCAGTCTGATTCCTGGGGGGGCTGTTGTGTTTCTGTAGTACTTTTAACTTGTATTTATCTGCTTGTAAATTGTGCTAAGCTGTAAACATTGCTTCATTCCTTAACTTCCAGCCAGCTGAGTCTAGGCTGGGTGGTTTCACTGTGTGGGGGAGCAGGTAACTCACAGACCACCACACCATCCCTGGGGGTGTTCAAGCAAAGCCTGGCTGGGGCACTTAGTGCCGTGGTCCAGTTGAGTGGATAGGGCTGGGTGCTAGGTTGGGCTGGATGAGCTTGGAGCTCTCTTCCATCCTGCTTGATTCTTCTCTATGATTCTGTGGCACAGTCATGCAGAAGGGTTTTATCACTGATGTCAAGATAACTGTGTAGCTCCTCCAGGTGATCCATGCACCAGGAGTTTATATTCTGTGTAGCTCCTCCAGGTGATCCACACACCAGGAGTTTATCCCCTGTGTAGCTCCTCCAGGTGATCCATGCACCAGGAGTTTATATTCTGTGTAGCTCCTCCAGGTGATCCATGCACCAGGAGTTTATATCCTGTGTAGGTCCTCCAGGTGATCCACACACCAGGAGTTTATATCCTGTGTAGCATCTCAAGGTGATCCATGCACCAGGAGTTTATATTCTGTGTAGCTCCTCCAGGTGATCCACACACCAGGAGTTTATATCCTGTGTAGCTCCTCCAGGTGATCCACACACCAGGAGTTTGTATCGTTCTGGAAGTGCCATCCAGACTCTTAGTTGTGTAAGTGCTGTGTGCTCTGCATGCAGATTGCTTTGGCTGTTGTTCCAGGGAAGCACCTTGCTGCAAGGTCAGATCAGTCGAGGTGAGAATGAGGTGGTTGAGCCATTAAGGCATCTTGAAACTTTAGACAGTTGCAGCTGTGGCTATGGATAGCAGAAATCTTGTTTTAGCTGGCGTGGGGCTCCTCCAGCTCTGAGGCCATGTTTCAGGCTAAGGGCTGGACTCTAATCTCATAGAATGGTTTAGGTTGGAAGGGACTTCAAAGCTCAGCCAGTTCCAACCCCCTGCCGTAGGAAGGGACACCTCCCACTAGAACAGGTCACTCAAAGCCTCATTCAACCTGATCCTGAGCACCTCCAGGGAGGTTGTGGAGCACAGAAGCACAGAATGTGATCTTTGATCACATTCTGTGCTTCCGTGCTCCACAACCTCCCTGGGCAACCTGTGCCAGTGTCTCACCACCTCAACCTGTGCCAGTGTCTCACCACCCTCACTGCAGAGAACCCTTTCCTAACATCCAGTTTCCATCTCCTCTCTGCCAGTTCAAACCCGTTCCTCCTCCTCCTGTCATTACCAGACCTTGTCAGTAGTCCCTCCCCAGCCTTCTTGTAGGCATCCTTCAGATACTGCAAGGCCAGAGAATGACAAAGTGGAAATCATTGAGGTTGGCAGGGACCTTTGGATGTCCTCTAGTCCAGCTGCTGTGCCTAGGCAGGGCCACCTTGAGGTAGTTGTACAGATCCATATCTAGGTGGATATTGAGTACCTCCAAGAATGGAGACTGCAGCTCCTCTGGGCAGCTTGTGCCAGTGCTCAGTCACCCTCACAGTACAAAGTGTCTTGATGTTTAGAGGGGATCTCCCACATCTGAGCTTGTGCCTCCTGCCTGCTGTTGTGTGGATGGTGTAGCAAATGCACCTGCTCCAGTAACATCCAGGGAGGAGTCACACTTGAAGCTGCAGCTTGAGGGTCCAGCTGCCCGGCCCCATGGTGACTGTGGTCAGGCTCACAGGATCAGAGGATGTCAGGGATTGGAAGGTACCCAAAGAGATCATCCAGTCCAACCCCCCTGCCAGAGCAGGACCACACAATCTAGCTCAGTGCACACAGGAACACATTCAGACAGGCCTTGAAAGGCTCCAGAGAAGGAGACTCCACAACCTCTCTGGGCAGCCTGTGCCAGGGCTCTGGCACCCTTACAGTAAAGAAGTTCCCCCTTGTGTTGAGCTGGAACCTCCTGTGCTGCAGCTTCCATCCATTGCTGCTTGTCCTATCCCAGGGAGCAGTGAACAGAGCCTGTCCCCCCCTCCTGACCCCCAGCCCTCAGGCAGTTACAGACAGTTATTAAATCCCCTCTCAGTCTTCTCTCCAGACTAAGCAGCCCCAGGTCCCTCAGCCTCTCCTCACCAGGCAGTGCTCCAGTCCTCTCAGCATCCTCATAGCCCTCCAGTGGACCCTCTCCAGCAGATCCCTGTCCCTCTGAAACTGGGGAGCCCAAACCTGAAGGCAGTACTCAAGCTGAGGTCTCACCAGGGCAGAGCACACACCTCACTGGAGGGGCAGGAAAGGTGAGGGCCTGTGGTAGGCAGGCAGAGCCTTCAGCCACTGAAATCTAATGGTCTAGAGAATCGGAGAATCAAGAGTGGTCTGGGCTGGAAGTGACCTCCAAAGCTCATCCAGTCTAAGCCCCTGCACTCATCAGGCACATCCTCCACCAGACCAGGTCTCCCAGAGCCCTGTCCAGCCTCACCTTGATTACCTCAGGGATGGGACCTCAACCACCTCCCTGGGCAAACCTGTGCCAAGTGTTCCCCTGTGAGCACAGAGCAGATTCAGCTGTCAAAGGGCAAATACAGCAGGTCCTCCTCAGGGCAGTGGGTTTGCAGCCAGGAATGCTGCATCAGGGTAGTGCCCAAGGTGACTCTTTCACAGGCTGGGAGCCCTCATCCTTCAGGTGAGTGGGTCATCATGCTCAAGTGAAGCTCCTGCTGCCTGGGTAGCACTGATTCCTGGGCCTGTACTTTACTGCTGTTTGTTGGAGTGCCAAGCAATCTTGGTGAGACTAAATCTCCACCTGGGCACCTTCCTTGTCTGCTTGGAGAGACTGCAACAAATGGGCACCACTGAGGGCTGGTCTGGCTCTTGTCTCTTGGCACTCTCTCTTCAGGTATTTGTACAGAATCATAGAACCAAGCAGGTTGGAAGAGAGCTCCAAGCTCATCCAGCCCAACCTAGCACCCAGCCCTGCCCAACCAACCAGACCATGGCACTAAGTGCCCCAGCCAGGCTTGGCTTCAACACCTCCAGGCATGGTGACTCCACCACCTCCCTGGGCAGCCCATTCCAATGCCAATCACTCTCTCTGCCAACAACTTCCTCCTAACATCCAGCCTAGACCTGCCCTGCCACAGCTTGAGGCTGTGTCCCCTTCTGTTGCTGGTTGCCTGGGAGATTGAGATCTGCCCTGAGCCACCTCTGGTGCCTCCTGAAGAAGGCTGCTCAGCCATCCAGCTGGTGCTGAGGAGCAGTAGACACTGAGGGAGCCATGTGTCACCCAGCAGCTGACTGCATGTGCTCTCTGCTTGCTTCTCTCCTCTCTTTGCTCCCACCTACAGCTCACTGACTCTCAGAAGTGCCATGGCACTCCAGGCTGCTTCAGCTTGGGCTGGGGAAAACTCTCAGTCTTCCTTACACTTCCAGCAAACCTTCTTTCTGCTTTTTTTCTGGCAGCCAGGGGTCTTTACTGCAGAACTTCCAGAGCTGGAGAGGGGTCTGGAGAACAGAGCTGGGGAGGAGCAGCTGGAGGTGTTGGTGTGGGGCAGAGCAGGCTGAGGGTAGACCTTATGGCTCTCTGCAGCTCCCTGAAAGGAGGTTGGAGCCAGGTGGGGTTGGTCTGTTCTCTCAGATAGCAAGTGATGATGAGAGGAAGTGGCTTCAGCTTGTGTCAGATGAGTTTTAGGTGGGATATTAGAAGAAACTCCTTCCCTGCAAGGGCTCTGACAGACTGGCACAAGCTGCCCAGGGAGATGGTTGCATCCCCATTCTTGGAGGTGTTTGAAAGCCTTGCAGGTGTGGTGCTGAGGGACATGGCTCAGCCCCAGATGTGGTAGTGCTGGCTGAATTGTTGGACTTGGTCTTAAAAGTACTTCTCCAGCCTAAACCATTCTGTGGTTCTTATTGTAGCTTTTCCTCTGATTCTAAGTGCATAAAGGAGCTGTCAAGCAGGTGAAGCTGGGGCCACTTCTTCCTCTGAAATGCAGATGCCAGTGGCTTGCATATTAGAAGATTTAGTGTCACTAGAGGGCTGAGTGTGTATCTCAGGGGGCAGCAGGCTTGGTTTGTAGCCTCAGTTTGTTGTTAGTTAGATTTGCACAAGGAGGAGCTGAGCAGCCATGAGTAACACAGGGAGCTCTTGCAGCAGAGGGGGGAGAAAGTAACCCAAAAAGGCCCAACCAAGCAACAGCCTCCAACCAACCCAACAGCCCCAAACCAACCAACCAGTCCACCCAACAACCCCAACCAAGCTACAGCCCCCAACCAGGCAACAGCCTCAAACCAATCAACCAGTCCACCCAGCAGCCCCAACCAACAACCCAGTAAGGCCCAACCAAGCAACAGCCTCCAACCAACCAACCCAACAGCCCCAAACCAACCAGTCCACCCAACAACCCCAACCAGGCTACAGCCCCCAACCAGGCAACAGCCTCCAACCAATCAACCAATGCACCCAGCAGGAGCCACCAACAACCCAATAAGGCCCAACCAAGCAACCAACCCAACAGCCACAAACCAACCAGTCCACCCAACAACCCCAACCAGGCTACAGCCCCCAACCAGGCAACAGCCTCCAACCAATCAACCAATGCACCCAGCAGCCCCAACCAACAACTCAATAAGGCCAAATCAAGCAACCAACCCAACTGCCCCAAACCAACCAACCAGTCTGCCCAACCAAGCAAAGCCCCCAACCAACCAATCCACCCAGCAACCCCAACCAACCCCAAAAAGCCTGACCAAGCAACAGCCTCAAACCAACCAACCCAAAAAGCCTTGACCAAGCAACAGCCCCCACCCAAGCAACCCAACAAGGCCCAACCAAGCAACAGCCCCAAACCAACCAACTGACCACATTCTGTGCTTCTGTGCTCCACAACCTCCCTGGAGGTGTTCAGCACCAGGTTGGCTGAGGCCTTGAGCAACCTGTTGTAGTGGGAGGTGTTGCTGCCTATGGCAGGGGCTTGGCACTGGCTGAGCTTTGAGGCTCCTTCCAACCCGAAGGATTCTATGATCCTAGGGCTGGGGGTCAAGATGAAGGTGCCAGGCTCTGTGTGGTGGTGCCCAGTGACAGGACAAGGAGCAACAGGTATGAGCTGGAACTGCTGAATCTCCACCTCAGCATGAGAGGAAACTTTTTTACTGTGAGGGTGCTGGAGCAGGCTACCCAGAGAGGTTGTGGAGTTTCCTTCTCTGGTGACTTTCCAAACCCACCTGGATGCGTTTCTGTGTCAGCAAAGGGTTTGGGCTCAGTGATCTCCAGAGGTCCCTTCCAACCTCCACCATTCTGTGATTGCAGATTTGATTTTCAATATGCAGATGCCTTTGGCTGCTTTGAGCTGAGGTTGTGAACCTTCAGCTTGGCTTTCCATAGCCCACAGCATGGTTGTGTCTGCTCTAGCTGCTGGGTGAGCTTCCAGCTGACTCCCAGAAATGTCTGATTAGCTGCCCAGGGTCTAGCTGCTGGCTGCTGCCTGCCTAAGGAGAAGGACAAAACAATGTCTCAGGAAAATTAGCCCTAAGAAGCAGCAAAGTTAATGCTGTAAGACCTAAAATGTGAAGCAGAAGTGGGATCTCTGCTGTGTGTCTCCCTGCAGTCTGAGTCTTTAATACTGGAGAGTTGAGAAGAGCCTTTTCTGTAGACCCAAAGCATTCCTCTTAACTGGCAATCAGAAATGAAGCCTTTGCAGGTTGGCAGGCTCTCAGCTCAGACTGTGACATTCACTAGAACTCTGCCTCAGAACTGTGATGGTCACCAGTGGTGTCCCCCAGGGTTCAGTTTTAGGGTCTGCCCTCTTTAATGTCCTTATCAATGCTCTGGATGAGGGCATTGAGGCACCCTCAGGAAGTCTGCAGATGACACCAAGCTGGGTGGCTGTGTCCATCTGCTAGGGAAGCCTTACAGCAGGGTCTGCACAGGTGAGAGCCATGGGCCAAGGCTGATTGGATCAAGTTCACCAAGCCAAGTGCCAGGTCCTGCACTTGGGTCACAATAGCCCCAAGGGGAGCTACAGACCTGGGGATGTGTGGTTGGAAAGCTGCAACCTGGAGAGGAGCCTGGGGGTGTTGGTTGGCAGTCACTGAATGTGAGCCAGCAGTGCCCAGGTGGTCAAGCCTGGCCTGGATCAGCAGCAGGGGCAGGAGGGGCTCATCCTCTGTGCTCAGCTCTGCTAAGGCCACAGCTGAGTGCTGTGCTCAGCTCTGGGCCCCTCACTGCAGGAAGGACACTGAGGGGCTGCAGCCTGTCCAGAGCAGGGCAGTGAGGCTGGAGAAGGGCCTGGAGCAGCTGGGGGTGAGGAGGGGCTGAGGGAGCTGGGGGTGTGCAGGTGGAGGAGAGGAGGCTGAGGGCAGAGCTCATTGCTCTCTGCAGCTCCCTGCAGGGAGGTTGGGGTGAGGAGGGGGCAGCCTCTGCTGCTTGGGGGCAAGGGACAGGAGCAGAGGAAATGGTTCCAAGCTGCCCCAGGGGAGGCTCAGGCTGGAGCTCAGGAGATATTTCTGCCCTGGAAGGGTTCTCAACCACTGGCACAGGCTGCCCAGGGCAGTGCTGTGCCCAGGGGTGCTCCAGCAGCCTGTGGAGCTGTCCTCAGGGATGTGCTTTGGGGCTGATCCTGCCCCCAGTGCTGGGTTGAAGGTTGGGCTGGATGAACTGGGAGGCCTTTTCCAACCCAAGATACTCTGTGATTAAAACTGGTTAAAACTGTGATACCTATCAAGTGAGAATGCTTTCCAGGGTGGATTTTGAGTGGAGAAAAGAAGTCCAGCACTACACACTGAAACTCACCATTGACTTCTGGCCTGTGCAGGAGTTCAGCTCTTTCTGTTAGCATCCAAGATGAAATCAAACCGAGCAGATAGGAGATCTGAGCTCTCCTGAAGGCAGCACAGCTCTGCAGCATGCCTGTTTGCTTTGGAATTGCTCTTCCAAACTGTCACTTAATTCCTCATAAACAATTCACAGCATTCCCGGTGTGGAGCTTCCAGAGCAGCCAACCAGCCTCAGAAGTGTTAATTGTTTAATGGGAAGCTGGTTTCAGTCTGAGTCAACCCTAGAGCCAGTTCTGCAGCAGCACCAGGGAGGTAGGGAGAGCCAACACAAACACAGCAACCCCCTGACAGCTCCTTCAAAAGGCAAAACGTTTTGCTGCCTGCATTCCCTGTGATCCAGCCGGGAAGAAGCAGGGGGGGAGAGGATACAAAGGGGTTGATCAAAGTAATTAGTGGTGTGACATGAAAAAGTACTTAAGGGAAGTACTTAGATCAAAACTGCCTTAAGATCTGATTTGGAACCAGCCCTTCAGACACGAAGAGGAAATGTTTCCTGTGTGTGTTCTGAAGAGCCTCGCAGCTCACAGCCTGGGCTCTCTCTTTGTCAGCCTGAGCACACTTCAAAGGTGGTCAGAGCCTCTCAGAAGGAACAAATAAAGAAAGCGTAGAAGGGGTTCTGGTGGAAGGGACCTTAAAGATCAGCTGCTTTCCAGCTAGCTCCTACCTTCACCTAGCCCAGCTTGCTCAAGGCCTCATCCAGCCTGGCCTTCAACACCTCCAGGGAGGAGGCATCCACAATCTCCCTGGGCAACCTGTGCCAGAGTCCTACCACACTCACTGCCAGCAATTTCTTCCTCATCTCTAGTCTCATCTCTTGTCCACCATCATAGAATCAAGTAGGTTGAAAGAGACCTCCAAGCTCATCCAGTCCAACCTAGCACCCAGTGCTGGCCAATCAACCAGACCATGGCACTAAGTGCCCCAGCCAGGCTTGGCTTCAACACCTCCAGGCACAGCCACTCCACCACCTCCCTGGGCAGCCCATTCCAATGCCAATCACTCTCTCTGCCAACAACTTCCTCCTAACATCCAGCCTAGACCTGCCCTGGCACAGCTTGAGACTGTGTCCCCTTCTTCTGTTGCTGCTTGCCTGGCAGCAGAGCCCAACCCCACCTGGCTACAGCCTCCCTTCAGGTAGCTGCAGACAGCAATGAGCTCTGCCCTGAGCCTCCTCTTCTGCAGGCTGCACACCCCCAGCTCCCTCAGCCTCTCCTCACAGGGCTGTGCTCCAGGCCCCTCCCCAGCCTTGCTGCCCTTCTCCAAACACCTTCCAGCACCTCAACATCTCTCTGCAATTCAGGAGCCCAGAACTGGAGACAGCACTCAGGGGGTGTCCTGAGCAGTGCTAAGCACAGGGGCAGAAGAACCTCCCTTGTCCTGCTGCCCACACTGCCCCTTCAGTCCATTGCCTCTCATCCTGTCTCTGCAAGCCCTTTGCAAAGACTCCCTCCACATCTTTCCCTCCTCCAGCTTCAATGCATTTCTCCTTGTCCTGTCAGGAGTCCCTCCCCAGCTCTCCTGAAGCCCCTTCAGGTCCTGGACGGCTGCTTAAAGGTTTTCCTGAGCCCCTTCAGGTCCTGGAAGGCTGCTTAAAGGTCTCCCTGGAAACTTTTATTATCTAGGCTGAGCAGCCCCAGCTCTGGCAGCCTGTCCCCAGCAGATCTGAGAGCAGGCAGCAGCAGACTGCTCCAGTCCTGCCGGCGTCAGTGCTGGGATGGGAACCTCAGTTTGGGGAGGGTCACTGTGGTGTCTGAGGAAAGAGCTGCTTGATCTCACTGGGGCAGCAACATCTCTCTGGGGTGTGGTTTGCTTCTGCTAATCTCATAGCTCTGCAACTCCAAACGAGCTTCCCAAACACCTCCATGGGTGCTGATGTCACTCAGCCCCAGCTTGTTTTGGCAGAAGCTATTGGCAAACAGCAGCAGCAGCCATTTTTAATGTCAGCTTGCCTCAGAATAGAAACAACCCTCACCAGGAGATGACAAAAGCAGAAGGCTTTTGTTTGAACTCTCTTGTTTTGTGACTAATTATCCTGATGCTGGAACATGGCTAAGGACAGAGTGAACCCTGGCAGCTTCTGCAGCTCTCAAACCTGAGCAGACTTCATGAGATTTCTCTGTTTGCAGGCTCACAGGATGTTAGGGTAGGAAGGGACCTCCAGAGAGCAGCAAGTTCAGCCCTCTGCCAGAGCAGGACCAGGGAATCTAGCACAGGTCAGAGAATCATCAATGTATATAAACGTTGATGAGATCATAGAATGGTTTAGGCTGGAAGTGACCTCAAGGATCATCCAGCTCCAACCCCCTGCCATAGGCAGGGACACCTCCCACTAGAGCAGGTTGCTCAGGGCCTCATCCAGCCTGGCCTGAAACACTTCCAGGGAGGAAGCATCCACAACCTCCGTGGGCAACCTGTGCCAGTGTCTCACCACCCTCACTTCCTCCTAACATCCAGTCTAAATCTCCCCTCTGCCAGTTCAAACCCATTCCCCCTCGTCCTGACATTCCCAGACCTTGTCAATAGTCCCTCCCCAGCCTTCCTGTAGGCTCCCTTCAGATACTGCAAAGCCACTCTAAGGTCTCCTGGAAGCCTTCTCTTCTCCAGGCTGCAGAGCCCCAACTCTCTCAGCCTGTCCTCAGAGCAGAGCTGCTGCAGCCCTCTGAGCATCTTTGTGGCTCTCCTCTGGACTGGCTCCAGCAGTTCCATGTCCTTCTTGTGCTGGGGGCTCCAGACCTGCACACAGTGCTCCAGGTGGGGTCTGACCTCTAGGTCTTCTCTTCAGCAAACCGACCAGCCTCAGCCTCTCCTCATCCAGGTAAGTCAGCCAAGACAGAGGTAAAAAGCCACATAGCTCTGAGTGGAAGAGTTGTCCAGTCAGAGAATGGCTTGGGTTGGAAGGGCCTAAAGGTCATCTAGTTCCAGCTTCCCTGCCACAGGCAGTCGTCACTAGACAGCTAGACCTTGCCCAGCCTGGTCTTGAACACCTCCAGGGAAGGGGCACCACATGTTTAATGGAGCAGTAACTCCTGGCCATTCAATCTTACTTTAGGAACTAGCCAGAAGGAGCTCTGTTACGTCTTGAGCACTGCAGAATCCCTCTGAAGAGAGCAGTTCCTCTGATATTCCTTGGGTTTGCCAGGTCAAACCCGTCCTTCTGGCTGGGAATCACAAGGGAAGGCTTTGCACTTTGTCCTTGTGCTCTAGGCAGGTCTTGGCTCAGAACTGTGACATTCTCTGCTGCTTAAAACTTCATCAGCCTCTGAGTAAACAAACTCTGACAGGGCCAAATGTGGAAATAGAAGAGGGGAAGGAAGGCAGCAAGGTCCATGCTGAGGAAGAGATGTCAGTGTCTTCGATGGAAAGGTGGGAGAGAAGCAGTCCTCATCCCTGGCATGTGGATAGTTCACAGACTGTTAATGCAGGCAGTTTGGAATGCTGAACCTGCAGAGCAAGACCCATCTTAGCACACTCTGCAGCTGCCCCAGGGGCAGCTGGGCTCTGCTCCCAGGCAGCTTGTGCCAGACCAGAGGGCATGGCCTGGGGCTGTGCCAGGGCAGGGTTAGGTTGGATGTTAGGAAGCACTTCCTCAAGTTCAAGTTGGATGTTAGGAATCACTTCCTCAGATTCAGGTGGGAAGTTAGGAAACACTTCCCTAGGGTTAGGTTGGATGTTAGGAAACATTTCCTCAGGTTCAGGTTGGATGTTAGGAAGGATTTCCCTAGAGTTAGGTTGGATGTTAGGAAGCACTTCCTCAGGTTCAGGTTGGATGTTAGGAAGCACTTCCCCAGGGTTAGGTTGGATGTCAGGAAGCAATTCCTCCTGGAAGAGGTAATTAGACACTAGAATGGGCTGCCCAGGGAGGTGGTGGTGGAGTCGCCATCCCTGGAGGTGTTCAAGGCGAGCTTGGCTGTGGCACTCAGTGCCATGGTGTGGTGGATGTGGTGGTGTCAGGTCATAGGCTGGACTGGATGATCTCAGAGGTCACTTCCAGCCTCAGTAATTCTGCTCCTGTCTGGTCCTTGCCTTCATTATCAGGGTTCTATTATTTACCAGATGAAATGGAGGGAGGTACTTGAAGTGAGAACTGTGATTCTCTGATGTCTGTTGTAAGAGAGGTAGAGTGCTGGGCACCAGCTGCCTGAACCTGAGCCAGCAGCGTGCCCAGGGGGCACGGGAGGCCACTGGCATCTTGGCCTGTGTCAGGGATGGTGTAGCCAGCAGGACCAGGGATGTAATTCTCTCCCTATACTGTCACTGGTGAGGCCTCACCTTGCGCACTGTGTGCAGTTCTGGGCCACTCACTGCAAGCTATTGAGGGGCTGGAGCAGGGCTAGGAGGGAGTGATGAGACTGGGAAAGGGGCTGGAGGGGCGAGGCTGATGAGAGGCTGAGGGAGCTGGGGGTGTGCAGCCTGGAGAAGAGAAGACTCGGAGGGGGGACCTTAGCAACTCTACAACTGCCTGAAAGGAAGTTGCAGTCAGGTAGGGGTCAAGCTCTGCTCCCAGGCAACTTGTAACAGGACAAAAGGACACGGCCTGAAGCTGTGCCAGGTGAGGGTTAGGTTGGATGTTAGGAAGCACTTCCTCGTGGAAAGAGTAATTAGACATTGGAATGGGCTGCCCAGGGAGGTGGGGGAGTTGCCATCCTTGGAGGTGTTTAAGGACAGCCTGGCTGTGGCAGTTGGTGCCATGGTCTGGTGGATGTGGCGGTGTTGGGTCATAGGCTGGACTCTGTTCCAGCTTCAGTGGTTCTGTGATGTCTGTTGTAAGAGAGGTGCTGGCTGCTCTCATCATCTCCAGCACTGCTCTTGGACACTTCTCTTACTGCTCTGCTCTCTCTGTTGGCATGGTGCAGTGTGTGCTGGCATGGTGCTGTGTGTGTTGACATGGTGCAGTGTGTGTTGGCATGATGCTGTGTGTGTTGACATGGGGCAGTGTGTGTTGGCATGATGCAGTGTGTGTTGACATGGTGCAGTGTGTGTTGGCATGATGCTGTGTGTGTTGACATGGGGCAGTGTGTGTTGGCATGATGCAGTGTGTGTTGACATGGTGCAGTGTGTGTTGGCATGATGCTGTGTGTGTTGACATGGGGCAGTGTGTGTTGGCATGATGCAGTGTGTGTTGACATGGTGCAGTGTGTGTTGGCATGATGCTGTGTGTGTTGACATGGGGCAGTGTGTGTTGGCATGATGCAGTGTGTGTTGACATGGTGCAGTGTGTGTTGGCATGATGCTGTGTGTGTTGACATGGGGCAGTGTGTGTTGGCATGATGCAGTGTGTGTTGACATGGTGCAGTGTGTGTTGGCATGATGCTGTGTGTGTTGACATGGGGCAGTGTGTGTTGGCATGATGCAGTGTGTGTTGACATGGTGCAGTGTGTGTTGGCATGATGCTGTGTGTGTTGACATGGGGCAGTGTGTGTTGGCATGATGCAGTGTGTGTTGACATGGTGCAGTGTGTGTTGGCATGATGCTGTGTGTGTTGACATGGGGCAGTGTGTGTTGGCATGATGCAGTGTGTGTTGACATGGTGCAGTGTGTGTTGGCATGATGCTGTGTGTGTTGACATGGGGCAGTGTGTGTTGGCATGATGCAGTGTGTGTTGACATGGTGCAGTGTGTGTTGGCATGATGCTGTGTGTGTTGACATGGGGCAGTGTGTGTTGGCATGATGCAGTGTGTGTTGACATGGTGCAGTGTGTGTTGGCATGATGCTGTGTGTGTTGACATGGGGCAGTGTGTGTTGGCATGATGCAGTGTGTGTTGACATGGTGCAGTGTGTGTTGGCATGATGCTGTGTGTGTTGACATGGGGCAGTGTGTGTTGGCATGATGCAGTGTGTGTTGACATGGTGCAGTGTGTGTTGGCATGATGCTGTGTGTGTTGACATGGGGCAGTGTGTGTTGGCATGATGCAGTGTGTGTTGACATGGTGCAGTGTGTGTTGGCATGATGCTGTGTGTGTTGACATGGGGCAGTGTGTGTTGGCATGATGCAGTGTGTGTTGACATGGTGCAGTGTGTGTTGGCATGATGCTGTGTGTGTTGACATGGGGCAGTGTGTGTTGGCATGATGCAGTGTGTGTTGACATGGTGCAGTGTGTGTTGGCATGATGCTGTGTGTGTTGACATGGGGCAGTGTGTGTTGGCATGATGCAGTGTGTGTTGACATGGTGCAGTGTGTGTTGGCATGATGCTGTGTGTGTTGACATGGGGCAGTGTGTGTTGGCATGATGCAGTGTGTGTTGGCATGATCTTAGCAGTGTGAGCTGCTTCTGTGTGGACAAGAGCTTGGCTTTTGTTTTCAGCAGTGATTCCACTGCCTCTAAGTGTTGTGATCCTCTCTGTCCCTTGCCGGGATTAGCAGAGTGTTGTTATTTAACAAACGAAAGGAAGGGAAATCTCGGAGCTCTGACTGTAGCCTCATGTAGCCTTTCCAGATCAGCCCTGCTGAGCTCCTCCTCTTGCCCTTTGGGAGGTGAACCTTCGTAGCTGACTAACAATGCATCCTTGTGTTCATCTAGGAGATGGTTGAGGCAGAATCTTATGACTCGATTTACAAAGTCTTTTGTTTCTCTGGAGGCTTTGACTTGGGCTGTGAGTGAGTAGATGAGGAGGATTTCAGCTGGGTATGTGTGGGGTTTGCTCGTGTGCATGGGGAGGGCTGTCAGCCTTTGTAGGAGAAGGAACTTTCTCAGTGGTGTTTCCTGTGTATGGGTCTGAAAGAGAGCAAAAGATTGTGTCAGTCTTGAGGCTTTCTTCTCTTCTGAATGTGAAGATCTCAGTAGGATGTGGTGCACTGATGCTGTAGCTGCAGTCAGCTGGGCAGACCGATGCTGTCTTGTGATACAGTAACTAAGCCTTTACCTATCAGCAGTGAGCTCAGCTTACCTCCTTGATTACCTGATCACAGCTTGTTTTGCATTGCAGCACCTGCACCAGCCACAGTTCAAGGCACTGGCACAGTTCTATTTTTACCTAGGGATCTGATGGATCTCTGGAGGTGGGTGACTGATGAGCACAGAGAGAGAACTCCAGCAGGAAAGAGTCAACTGAAGCATTACTGCTTTGGATCAGTTCTCTGTACCAAGGAGAGCCAGTCCTGTGCTGATGTTCACAAGAACTGCTGCATTCCAGCAAACTCAGAGTTAGGATGCAAGGCTTTGACGTAGGTTAAGTGACTGCTCCCCTGTATTTGGCACTGGTGAGGCTGCATCTTGATGACTGGGTTCATTTTTGGGCCCCTCACTCCAAGAAGGACATTGAGAGGCTGGAGCAAGTCCAGGGAAAGACAGCAAAGTTGGGGAGGGGTCTGGAGAACAGGGCTGGGGAGGAACAGCTTGGGGAGCTGGGGGGTTTAGTGTGGAGAAGAGGAGGCTGAGGGCAGAGCTCATTGCTCTCTGCAGCTCCCTGAGAGGAGGTTGCAGTGAGGTGGAGGTTGGGCTCTTCTCTCAGTTAACAAGGTAGGACAAGAGGAAACAGCCTCATGTTGCACAGAGGAGGCTTAGGATGGACATTAGTAACACTTTCTTTGTTGAAAGAGTTGTCAAACCCTGGAACAGGGTGCCTGGGGTGGTGCTGGAATCGTCCCCCTGGGAAGGTGACACAGAGATGTGGTGCCGAGGGATGTGCTTTAGCTGTGCACTTGGTAGCGTCAGGTGACCGGTTGGACACGGTGGTCGTAAAGGTCTTTTCCAGCCTCACATGAGCTCTGTGATTCTGAGGTAGCAGCTGCTTGTCACAAGTGCCTTGTGGTTGCTGGGGAGAGGTGGGCCAGGAGGGGCCTGCCTGCGAGAGAAGTGTGAGCGTTTGGTGTAAAGCCCTTGTGTGCTTCAGCGCTCCAGCAGCCCGCGGGGCTGAAACCCACTGCAGCTGTTTGGGAACGCTTTGCTTTGGCCTCAGTGGGAGCTGTCACACTTGCAGCTCGGTGATGTGTCACAGGAGCATTCAGCAAGCTCTTCGTCTCACCCCTTCCTTTCTCTGCTGCTCCTTCAGACACCTGAGGCGTGCTTGCAGAGAGCCCTCCCGAAACTAAAGCTGTTGTTTGGGGGTGGAGGGGAGGAGGGCTAGAAGAAAAGCAGGGTTATACATATTCATGTCTGCTAATATGTGCTTAGTGGGAGTCGAGTCCCATGAGTGGAGGTAAAAATTAAACCTCTTGAACATTTTATTTGCTTTCTGGAAAGCTTCCTCCTTTGGAGCTCGATGTGGTTACAACTGAGAGCTCCACCTGAGGGCCACCAGGCTTTGTTTTCACTTCACTGGCATCTTAAGCAACAATTTGGTCCTCAGCCTAGGAAGCAGCAAATCTAAATCCAGAAGTGTATCCTGGGCTGCATCAAAATAAGTATGGCCTGGTGGTTCTGTCCCTCTGCTCTGCTGAGACCTCACCTGCCCTACTGTGTCCAGCTCTGGTGCCCCCAGCACAAGAAGGACATGGAGCTGCTGGAGAGGGTGCAGAGGAGGCCAGCAAGATGCTCAGAAGGCTGGAGATCCTCCTCTGTGGGGGCAGGCTGGGAGAGCTGGGGCTGTTCAGTTTGGAGAAGAGAAGGTTCCACGGAGTCCTTAGAGCAGCATTCCAGTGCCTGAAGGGTCTGCAGGAGAGCTGGGGAGGGACTTGTGAAAGGGCTGGGAGTGACAGGACAAGGGACAATGAATTGAAGCTGAAAGAAGGGAGATTGGGACTGGAGATGAGGAAGAAGTTCTTTGCAGTGAGGGTGGTGAGACACTGGCACAGGTTCCTCAGGGAGGTTGTGGATGCCTCTCCCTGGAGATTTTCCAGGCCAGGTTGGATGAAGCCTTGAGCGACCTGCTGTAGTGGGAGGTGTCCCTGCCTGTGGCAGGGGGGTTGCAGCTAGATGATCTTTAAGGTCCTTTCCAGCCCAGCCCAGCCCACTCTGTGATTCTGTGGTTCCATGTCTCCGTGGCAGGAGGTGTGCACAGACACCTCTCAGTTCAGCTGCAGCAGCAGTTTGCCGCCTCCTTCACAGTCTCACAGTCTCACAGTCTCACAGTCTCACCAAGGTTGGAAGAGACCTCAGATCATCAAGTCCAAGCTGTTAGCACAGAGCTCAAGGCTAGACCATGGCACCAAGTGCCACGTCCAATCCTGCCTTGAACAGCTCCAGGGACGGCGACTCCACCACCTCCCTGGGCAGCCCATTCCAGTGTCCAATGACTCTCTCAGTGAAGAACTTTCTCCTCACCTCAAGCCTAAATTTCCCCTGGCGCAGCTTGAGGCTGTGTCCTCTTGTTCTGGTGCTGGCTGCCTGAGAGAAGAGAGCAACCTCCTCCTGGCTACAACCACCCCTCAGGTAGCTGTAGACAGCAATAAGGTCTGCCCTGAGCCTCCTCTTCTCCAGGCTAACCAATCCCAGCTCCCTCAGCCTCTCCTCGTAGGGCTGTGCTCGAGGCCTCTCCCCAGCCTCGTTGCCCTTCTCTGGACACGTTCAAGCATCTCAATGTCCCTCTTAAACTGGGGGGCCCAGAACTGGACACAGTACTCAAGGTGTGGCCTAACCAGTGCAGAGTACAGGGGCAGAATGACCTCCCTGCTCCTGCTGGCCACACCATTCCTGATGCAGGCCAGGATGCCATTGGCTCTCTTGGCCACCTGGGCACACTGCTGGCTCATGTTCAGGTGGGTATCGGTCAGCACCCCCAGATCCCTTTCTGTTTGGCTGGATGCTCTCAGGCTGGCCTTCAGCTTGCTACTGAAAACCTGCCCCGTGGTCTGTACTTGGTGGCAGGTGGCCCACAGGCAGTGACGTTTGGGGGAGGATGGAATTTCTGTTAGACAAAGCCATGCAGGTTGCAAACCAAGCCCCCAGCTGTGACGAGGCAGTGGCAGGCTGCTCCCCTGCTTGCCGCAGAGCAGAGCTGGCACGGGAGGTGCTGGCACTCCAGCTGAGTCTGGCTGCACATCTCCTTGAGGTTGCTACATGGAAGAGCTGCTTCTGCCTTCCTACACGACTTGGAAGTCTGCATGTTTAGAGCAGTCTTATTCCTAGCACTGAAGTTGAGTGCTTTTGGAAGTAAAACTCCACTAGCTCAGCCTGCAGAGGTGTGAAGTCTCTTTTCTCTTGGCCCAGGAGGAGCTAGAGCTAAGGTATGCTGTCTTTTATCATTTGCTACTAGCCCTACACATTGCTCAGGTGCCTGTGCATGTTCTATGCCTTGCTTGCTGTGTGTTGCTCGTAGGATTTACTTGCAGCTGCTCTGAGATGTTGCTGAGCTGATCCTTCCTTAGCTGGCCACACAGTGGTGTGACCCTCTCCAACCTCACAAAAGTGCTGCTGTTGTTGGGCATTCATTTTAAATTGAAAGCATCCAGCTCCAAACAAAGCAAATGTTTTGTGTGCTGTCTTCAGGATGGACAGAGGAGCCTTGGTTGTACAGGATGTGGCCATGCAGTGCAAGACATCAGCTATAAAAAACACAGGAGAGGGGGAAAAAGAGGAAACTCATTGAAGAAGAAAATGCAGAGCTTTGGTCGTGCTGCTGAGAGTACAGCAAGGAATGGGACTGGTGTTTGTTAGACCCAGAGGAGCTTTTCCATCTTAAGGGAAAGGGACATGAATGTGTAACAAGCAGTGAAGCAGTTAACTTCTAAGCAGTGAAGCAGTTAACTTCTAAGCAGTGCCTGCCCCTGTGCTTAGCAGGGTTTCTAATAGGATGGAAAGGCACTAGAAGTGACTGCAAATAGATTCATGGATTTGTGGAATGGTTTGGATTGGAAGGGATCTTAAAGATCATCTCATTCCAACCTCTTACAGGGACACCTTCCACCAGCACAGCTTGCTCAAGGCCTCCTCCAACCTGGCCTTGAACACCTCCATGGAGAGGGCAGCCACAGCCTCCCTGGGCAACTGTGCCAGTGTCTCACCACCCTCACTCTAAGGAATTCCTTCCTAGTATCCAGTCTCAATCTCCCCTCTGTCTGCTCAGAGTCGTTGTCCCTTGTCCTCTCACTCCAAACCCTTGTCAAAAGTCCCTCCCTGGCTCTCCTGTAGCCCACTTCAGGCACAGGAAAGCTGCTCTAATGTCTCCTTGGAGCCTTCTCCAGGCTGAACTCTCCCAGCCTGTCCCTATAGGGGAGCTTCTTCAGCCCTTTGAGCATCTTCATTACCTCCTCTGGACCCTCTCCAGCTGCTCCAGGTCCTGAGGACCCAGAACTGGAGTCAGTGCTGCAGGTGGGATCTCAGCAGAGCAGAGGGACAGAATCTCCTCCCTGTGCTGCTGCTCTCCCTGCTCTGGCTGCAGCCAGCACACAGCTGGCTCTGGGCTGCCAGTGACCAGTGCTGGCTGCTGGGCACACTGGCACCAACTGACACCCCCCAAGCCTTCTGCTGCAGAGTGCTCTTGAGCCATTGTGTTTGAGGTTTCCCTTGCCCAGTTGTTTCCTTTACCATAACAGACAGACCTTTCTTATTTATCATTAAGATAAGTCCATTCTACTCTTGCAGCTCACAAGTCAATGCTTACAGCCTGCAAGAGTCATTTATGGGAAGGTATTGGAAGCAGATTCCCCTTCAGTTAAAGCAGAAGTGAAACCACTTGTCAGGCCTTGGCTATCAAACCTCTTCAGCTGGAGAAGTGTTTTTGGAAGGAATGAATTGCTGCACTGCCCTGGATACTGGAGCCTGGGTGGTTCTGTGCCAGTGGATCAGGTTGTGGCTCTTAAGGGTGATGATGGAGGGTTTGTTGGTTTCTGCAAGACAAAGTTTCCATCAGCAATTCTAAACCTGGGGTTCCACTGCAATAATTACAGAATCCCAGAGAGCCAGGTTGGAAGGGACCCCAGTGCTCATCTGCTCCAACCTTTCCAGCTCACAGCAGAGCTGAGCTGAGCTGGCCCAGCACCCTGCCAAGCTCAGCCTTCAGACTGTCCCATGGAGGGGACCCCACTGCTTCCTTTGAGAGATGGTTCCAAGGTCTTAAATATTCTAGGGTGATATTCCTGTAGAGGTGAAGCCAGGACTGATCTTAGCTGTCACTGTGTAACAGTCCAAGCCTAACCTCTTAAATGCTGTCATGCAGAGTAGCTCCTGGCAAGGATGAAGTAAAAAGCCAGCCTGGCCAGTTGGGCACTGGGAACTCCACTGGCCTCATGCTAGGCTCAGAGTGCTCTGTGCTGCTGTCCCTGTGCAGCTCAGCGGAGAGCTTAGAGTGCTGCTGGTGGTACTGGCATTGTGGGGACCAGTGAGAAAGGTGAGGAAGATGACAGCAATTCCACAGCTGGAGGATGAGGAGCTGAACCCAGCAGAATGTGAGCTGCCATCTGTCTCTGTCTCAGCTCAGGCTCTGCTCCCAAAGGTGCAGGCACCACAGCTGCCTCCCAAGCTGTGCCTTACTTACACAGGCTGTCAGGAAAATGCCTCTTCATGAGAAGTCCCTGGGGAGGGACTTCTTAGAAGGGCTTCTAGTGGCAGGCTGAGGGGTGGTGGCTTTGAGCTGGAAGAGGGGAGACTGGGACTGGAGATTAGGAAGAAATTCTTTAGAGTGAGGGTGGAGAGACACTGGAACACAGCACCACAGAAGCATTCAGGCTGGCCAAGCCCCTCAGGATCACCAAGCCCAGCCCACATCCCTACTCTGCAAGGTGCACCCTAAACCATAGCCTCAAGCACCACATCCAAATGACTTTAAAACACATCCAGGGGTGATGGTGACTCCACCACCTCCCTGGGCAGCTCATTCCAATGCCTGACCACTCTTGCTGGGAAAAAAAGTTTTCCTAATATCCAGTCTAAACCTACCCAGTGGCAGCTTTGGGCCATTCCCTCTTGTCCTATCACTATTTACCTGTGAGAAGACACCAGCACCAACCTCCCCACGACCTCCTTTTAGGTAGCTGTAGACAGTGATGAGGTCTGCCCTTAGCCAAACAGGTTGCCCAGGGAGGTTATGGATGCCCCTTCAAGCAAAGCCTGGCTGGGGCACTTAGAGCCATGGTCTGGTTGGGTGGATAGGGCTGGGTGCTGGGTTGGGCTGGGTGAGCTTGGAGGTCTCTCCCAACCTGCTTGGTTCTATGATTCCCTGGAAGTGTTCAAGGCCAGNCAGAGCTGCTGCAGCCCTCTGAGCATCTTTGTGGCTCTCCTCTGGACTGGCTCCAGCAGTTCCATGTCCTTCTTGTGCTGGGGGCTCCAGAACTGCACAAAGTGCTCCAGGTGGGGTCTGAGGAGAGCAGAGTAAAGGGGCAGAATCCCCTCCCTTGTCCTGTGCCCACGCTGCTCTTGCTGCAGCCCAGCACAGGGTTGCTGTCTGGGCTGCATGTGCACACTGCAGGCTCATGTTGAGCTTTTTGTCAACCCAGAGGAAACCCATGCAGACCTGGTGCTTAAGGGCATGGTTTAGTGTTGACCCTTTTGGACTGGGTGATCTTGGAGGTCTCTTCCAAGCAGATACATTCTGTGGTGCTGTGTTTCTCTGGATGGGCAGGTCCTTCATTATTTGGTAGCCTCCAACGTGCCAGCCCTGCAGAAAGCACCTCAGAGCAGCTCTCAGCAGAGCACATCTGCCTGGGATGAACATTGCAGTAATTGGCTTTGTTGGTGCTGGCAGGGTGAGCTTTAACTGAAAGTGACACTGACTGCTCCAGACTTCTTGCATTTGGTTCAGGATCAAGCCATTAGGTGGTAAGTGACTTACTGGGTTTATTGCTTTCAATTAGCAACCCAATTTTATACTCTTTTAATTATCATTTAATTGGATTGTCCCCTTTGCACTCAGAGCCTGGCAGCCAAACTAGCTGCTGTAGTATTTGCACAGCATTTCTTCTCCAGAGGATAGTTACTGTCAGCAGAGGAACTCTGCTCTGCCAGTGGCAAATGTCATAGAATCATAGAACTGTAGGGGTTGGAAGGGATCTCCAGAGATCATCCAGTCCAACTCCCCTGCCAAAGCAGCATCCCCTAGGGCAGGTGACACAGGGACACGTCCAGGTGGATCTTGAAAGTCTCCAGAGAAGGAGACTCCACAACCTCTCAGGGCAGCCTGCTCCAGGGCTCTGGGACCTTCACAGTAAAAATGTTTGTTCTCATGCTGTGGTGGAATTTCCTGTGATTGAGTTCACATCCACTGGCCCAGGTCCTCTCCCTGGGTGTCACTGAAAAGAGAATGGCTGCATCCTCCTGACAGCCACTCTTCAGATACCTGTAGAGATTGCTAAGGTCCCCTCTCAGTCCTCTCTTCTCCAGGCTGAGCAGCCCCAGGTCTCTCAGCCTTTCCTCGTCAGACAGATCCTCCAATACCTTTATTATCCTTGTAGTCTCCATTGAACTCTTTCCCAGCCCCTCTTGACCTGGGAAACCCAGAACTGTCCACATTGACTCAGCTGTAGTCTAACTAGGGCTGAGCAGAGAGGGGAGAGAACCTCCCTCAACCTTTGGTATCTCCTTTTTAGCCCTTACATTTTCACTCTCTTGTTTATCTCCAGCTCTGAATCCACTGTGTGAGTGGTGGTTGTAACTCAGAGGGCTCCAAGGCAAAGCTTTAATGTAAAGTGTAACCAGAGAGGACAGAGGAACAGGTCTTAAATTAGACTGCAAAAGGGGATGTTGGTCTCTGGGTAAGTTGCCTAGGAAAGCTGTGAGTTGTTCCTGTAACTGTTCCAAGAGATTGTCATGTCCTTGCCTGTTCTGTGTGGAGGGGGAATTAGAGTTGTAAACTGACCTGAGAGAGGACACTGGAGGACAAGGAAGGGCTTGGAGATGCTTTTGTACAGGGACTGGAAAAGAGAAAGCAAAAGAGTCAACAGTTCAGGGACTGAGGGAGAGTCACAGAATGGTAGAGGTTGGAAGAGACCTCTAGAGCCCAACTCCCCTGCTAGAGCAGCATCATCTAGGGCAGGTCACACAAGAACACATCCAGATGGGGCTTGAAAGTCTCTAGAGAAGACTCCACAACCTCTTTGGGCAGCCTGCTCCAGGGGTCCAGCACCCTCACACCAAGGAAGTTTCTGCTCATGGGAGATGGAACTTCCTTGGGTTCCAGTTTTTATCTGTTGTTCCTTGTCCTTCACAGGGCACCACAAAAGGAGGCTGGTCCCTTCTTGACACCCACTCCTCAGATATTTATAGACATAAGTAAGATCTCCTCTTAGGCTGCTCTTCTCCAGGCTAAACAGCCCCGGGGCTCTCAGTCTCTCTTCATAGAAGAGATGTTCCAGTCCCTTCATCATCCTTGCAGCCTCCCTTGGACTCTCTCCAGTAGATCCCTATCCCTCTTGAGCTGGGCTGCCCAGAACTGGACACCATAGTCCAGATGTGGCCTCACCAGTGCAGAAGTAGCACAGTGAAGTCTGGTCTGGGAGCAGATTGCTGTGCTGGGAGAAGGGGCCCTTGCTGAGCCTCCATCTGCAGCCTTCTCCTCTCCCCTGACTGAAAGAGATGAGATAGCACCAGCAAAGCAAATGAGGCATAGGAGGAACACTGACACAGGGAGGCTGTGGATGCCTTCTCCTTGGAGGTGTTCAAGGCCAGGTTGGATGAGGCCTTGAGCAGCCTGGGCTAGTGGGAGATGTCCCTGCCCATGGCAGGGGCTTGGAACTGGATCATCTTTAAGGTCCCTTCCGATCCAAACCGTTCCATGGTTCTATGAACCTGTGCAGCTCTGCCTTTACTTGTGCTGGGCTCCAAAGCTGTGGATAAGATCAGCCTCTCTGGAGCTGACTGCCTGTGTGGGCTTAAAAAACTAGTCTGGTGGCTGGGCTGCTTTTTTAGTCAGCTTCTGGCTCCTCTCTGAACTATTCTGGGCCTGGGGAGGGAGGACTGTTTATATCGACGTTAAATCAGTAGAGGAATCTCCTTTTTAGCCTCCTTCTGTAATCCTCAGGGTTAAATGTTTTCAGCTCCTGGCTCAGTTGCAGTTATTTGTAGCTGACACTCCCATTTGCTCTGTAATTTAATTTGGATGATGCTGCTTGGCCCAAATTAGAGCAGACTGGTCCGAGGAGCTTGGTGCCTGGAGAAACCAATGGCTAGCCCCACGGTTGAGGTCATCCAAGCAGAGTGGGAGATGCTTCCCCTTGGTTTGAAGGTGCAGTTCTCTGGCATGAATTCACTGCTGGGACTGTGCTTTATGCTGTCAAATGTGATTTGTCAGATTTCTCAGCTGCTGGAAGTGTTGAGTAACAACCTTGTTGTCATCACAAAACCAGAGTGATAGAACGGGTCGGGTTGGAAGGGACTTTAGAGATCCAGATCCAACTCCCTGCCATGGGCAGGGACACCTCCCACCAGCACAGCTTGCTCAAGGCCCCATTCAACACCTCCAGGGAGGGGGCATCCACAGCCTCCCTGGGCAACCTGTGCCAGTGTCTCACCACCCTCACTCTAAAGAATTTCTTCCTAATGCAGTCTCACTCTCCCCTCTTCCAGCTCACAGCCTTTGTCCCTCATCCTGTCACTCCCAGCCCTTGTCACAAGTCCCTTCCCAGCTCTCCTGCAGCCCCCTTCAGGTACTGGGAGGCTGTTCTAAGGTTTCCCCAGAGCCTTCTCATCTCCAGGCTGAACAGCCTCAACTCTCCCAGCCTGTCCCCTAGGGGAGGTTCTGCAGCCCTCTGATCATCCTCGTGGCCTCCTCTGGACCCACTCCAAAAGTTCCATGTCCTCCTTGTGCTGGGGACACCAGAACTGGGCTGTGATGTTTTCAGTCTTTCTGTTTTCAGTTCCAGCTCCCTTTCAGTTCTTTATTTGTTGGTGTCTATATTCTGTGTGGCTTCCAGCTACACATTCTTCAGAGAGATGAGATTTTATTCATACATGTGTCTACTTATAGGTGAGGAATTTGAAACTGGAGCACGAGCAGGAGAAAAACAAGATCTTGTCAGAAGCATTAGAGACATTAGCAACTGAGCACCATGAACTAGAGCAGTCTCTGGTTAAGGGATCTCCACCTCTCAGCATCCTCAGTGAAGAGCAGTTCTATGATGCTGTGTCAGGTAAGTGGTGATGTGCGGCGAGCTGTGTGCTGAAGGGGCTGGGAAAGGGCTGAGGGGGTGGGAACAGAATCACTCCAAGTGAAATCTCTGCCTTTCTGGCATGGAACTCACTTGAGAATGCTTGGGTGTGCTTTATGAATGGGCCTCTAACTGTCATGGGTGCAAGTTGCAGCGAAAGAGATTCTGCCTCAACACAAGGGGGAACTTCTTCACTGTAAGGGTCCCAGAGCCCTGGCACAGGCTGCCCAGAGAGGTTGTGGAGTCTCCTTCTCTGGAGCCTTTCCAGCCCTGTCTGGATGTGTTCCTGTGTGCCCTGAGCTAGATTGTGTGGTCCTGCTCTGGCAGGGGGATTGGACTTGATGATCTCCTTGGGTCCTTTACAACCCCTGTGATCCTCTGATCTGCTTGAGTTCACCTGGAGAATTGTGTTGGCTCTAAAAGCAGAGTGGCAGAGAGTGACAGACCCACAGGGCACTGGGGACAGCTCTGCACCCTCTATTCTGGCAGGGGACTGAAGCTTCTGTTTCAGGGCTTCTGTTTCAGGAGGTGTAGCTCTAGCTGGTGGCCTGCTGACTTTCTGGTTTTTTCTTGTGTTGTTAAGGTTGGTCAATAAAAATGAGGGACAAGAGGGTTTAAAAAGGCTTTTCCTGGTTCCCTTTTGTGTGCTTTAAGTGTCACAGGTGGAAGGAAAGGGATGGAGCAAAATTCTGTGAGCGTTTCTGAACCAGCTTTTGTTTCTCTGTCTGCTCCTCAGTTTTTCTGCTGTCTTTTTATGTGCACTGCAGGCAGGTAATGATTTGGGGGAAACTCTGACCTGCATCAGGGGATTCCAACATGCAGAGAATGCAGCTCTAGAGGAGCACTTGGCTGGGGGATCCTGCAGCACACAGCTGTCTACACCTGGGGTGGGTCTGCGAAAGCTTGAGGGTGAATAATGACTTAAGTGTGGCAGAAAATGAGGTGGGGATGCTAAGCTTGGCAAGCAAGCAGAGGGTTCCTTCCAGAACAGGTCTTGTGAGGAGCAGCTGTGGGAGCTGGGGGGATTAGTGTGGAGAAGAGGAGGCTGAGGGCAGAGCTCCTTGCTCTCTACAGTTCCCTAAGGCTACAGTCAGGTGGGGGTTGGGGTTGGGCTCTGCTCCCTAGGCTCAGGTACTAAAAGAAGGGGAAATGTCCTGAACTTGTGGCAGGAGAGGGTTAGGTTGGAGAGGAGGAAAAATGTCTTTGGTGCAGGAGTGGTGAGGGATTGGCAGAGGCTGCCCAGGGAGGTGGTGGAGTGCCCATGGCTGGAGGTGTTGCAGACAGCTGTGGCCATGGCACTTGAGGCCAGGGTTTGGTGCCATGGTGGGGTTGGGTTGCAGGTTGGACTCAGTGGTCTTAGAGGACTTTTCAGGCCAAACAGTTCTCTGATTCTGTGCTTCTGCCAACTGAACTGTGTGATGCTTCTGACAGAAGTGGTGCTCTCAGAGTCCTTGGGAGGTGCTATGCAACGTGCAGCTTAAGCAGGAGACTAAAACCAGGCAAAATAGAGCCTGTGCTCAAACACAGCCCTGGCACAGGAGCACAGCACTGACAGCCTTGGCTGTTTGGCTCAGGAACAAATATCAGGCCTTCAGGGAGAGGAGAATAGAATAGAATCAACCAGGTTGGAAGAGACCTCCAAGATCATCCAGTCCAACCTAGCACCCAGCCCTATCCAGTCAACTAGAGCTTGAGGAACACTAGAAAGGAGTTCTTCCACCAGAGCCCAGAGAACCATTCTGCTGAGCAGCCTCAGGCTCTTCTCCTTGTGGAGACAGAGCAGAGAGCAGCTGTTGATCTGGTGCTGTGGAATGTTGGAATGTGGTTTCTCCAGCCAGGCTGGCTTTGAGTAGAGGAGGGAATGCAGGGCTCTGGAGAGCAGGTACTGTGTTATCTCACAGCCCACCAGGTCTCTGTATCAGCCTGGAGGTGAGGAGGAAGTTGTTGAGCATGAGAGTGGTGAGAGACTGGAATGGGTTGCCCAGGGAGGTGGTTGAGGCCCCATGGCTGGAGGTGTTTCAGGCCAGGCTGGATGAGGCTGTGGGCAGCCTGCTCTAGGGTAGGGTGTCCCTGGGCATGGCAGGGGGGTTGGAACAGGCTGATCCTTGTGGTCCCTTCCAACCCTGACTGATTCTGTGATTCTGTGATCTTTAAGTGCCCAGAGCCTCCTCTCCAGTTGGCAGAGGTGGTGCTTTTGTCACTGAAGCTGCAGCTAAGTCAGATCAAGTGGATCTGTGTAGCTGTGCAGCTTGTTGAGCACATGCACACAGGTACCTGTGAAAGCTCTGGTGGCACTTCCCTGTCCTTTGGCAGAAGTTATTTGACAGAGTTCATTTGGATTGCAGTTTAGATCATTTTCAGGATCCCCATGGCTGGCTGTCAGCTTCAGCAGACTTGGGTGAGATTCTCCAGATGAGATTCTTCACCTTCCACTGCTTTTGCAGCAGTTTCATAGAATCAGAGAACTGTTTTGGTGACCTGAGCTGGATTCTCTGGTCCTGCTCTGGCAGGGGGTTGGACTGAAAGACCTCCAGAGCTCACTTCCACCTCCTGACATCTTGTGAGCCTGTGAAACCTACACTGCTAGGACTTAGTCTTCAGAGGTGGTTCTAAACCTGATTTTCAGCCTGATACTGAGTTAAATGACACCAATTTTGGATAAGCAGACACATTCCTGAGCTGTTGTAGGCCCTGCAGGAGGTTGATGGATTTTAACAGGCTGATGCAACAGGTTCTAATGTCTGTCAGTGGGAAAGTGCCACTCCTTGAAGTACTTTAATCTGTTGGGATTCCATCTTTATCTACTTCACAGCTCCCTGCAGTTTTACATCTCCCTCGTAGGAGTGAGTTTCAAAGTGAGAGTGTTGCATAACCAGGCTTGCACTTTGAGCTGAGGAATGGTTTGCTTTGACTTGACAGGTTGAAAGGAGCTGCCTTTTAGTTTGCTGCTTTCAAAAGTCTGCTGTGTGCACATGAGGCACTTCTGCTGTTTACTCCCAGGCCGAGTTTCCCTGGCTGCCACCATTCAGAGCAACCCAAAGCTGCTCAGACAGGTCTGGGAAGAGGTCTGTCAGAAAGTAGGAAAAGTGTCTTAGTGATCTCTCTAGTTGCAGGTAGTGGGACAAGAGGAACTGGCCTGAAATTGTGCCAGGGGAGGGTTAGGTTGGAGAGGAGGAAAAATGTCTTTGGTGCCAGAGTGGTCAGGGATTGGCAGAGGCTGCCCAGGGAGGTGGTGGAGTGCCCATGGCTGGAGGTGCTGCAGAAAGCTGTGGCCATGGCACCTGGGGCCAGGGTTTGATGGCTATGGTGGGGTTGGGCTGATGGTTGGACTGGGTGATCTTAGAGGGTTTTTGCAACCCAAACAGTTCTGTGATACTCCCAGCAGGAGCTCCTTGTCCCTGGTTTCCAGGCTCAGATTCCCATTGTAGAGGGGTCTGACTCATGAACCAGACTCCTGAATGAAGCTGAATCAGAAGATACAATCTGGTGGAAAAGCAGAGCTGATCTGGAGAGGACACCAGCAGAAATGGATCTGGTTCAAGTGTGATGTCCTCAGCACCATCTGTTTGGTTTGGAGATCTCCAGCTGAGCCATGCTGCCTGCTGGTGTTGGCACAGCCAGGACTGGTCACTGCTAGACTGTGCTGTGTGGTTCAGTCTGTGGAATGTGGGCACAAGGACAGAAATATCCTCTTGCTTTTCCAGCTCTGGGGCCAGGGAATTCTTGTAGTGTGCTGAGATTGCTAAGTGAAGCAGTGGTTCACTTGCTCAAGTATTTCCCCTCTTTACTTCTCAGTCATGTCCAAGGGGATGGCATTCAGTAAGTCCAAGTGCCAGGGATGCACTTTGGCCACAACAACCCCATGCAGAGCTACAGGCTGGGGTCGGAGTGGCTGAGAGCAGCCAGACAGGAAGGGATCTGGGGGTGCTGATCGATACCCGCCTGAACATGAGCCAGCAGTGTGCCCAGGTGGCCAAGAGAGCCAGTGGCATCCTGGCCTGCATCAGGAATGGTGTGGCCAGCAGGAGCAGGGAGGTCATTCTGCCCCTGTACTCTGCACTGGTTAGACCACACCTTGAGTACTGTGTCCAGTTCTGGGCCCCCCAGTTTAAGAGGGACATTGAGATGCTTGAACGTGTCCAGAGAAGGGCAACGAGGCTGGTGAGAGGCCTCGAGCACAGCCCTACGAGGAGAGGCTGAGGGAGCTGGGATTGTTTAGCCTGGAGAAGAGGAGGCTCAGGGGAGACCTTATTGCTGTCTACAACTACCTGAGGGGTGGTTGTAGCCAGGAGGAGGTTGCTCTCTTCTCTCAGGCAGCCAGCACCAGAACAAGAGGACACAGCCTCAAGCTGCGCCAGGGGAAATTTAGGCTTGAGGTGAGGAGAAAGTTCTTCACTGAGAGAGTCATTGGCTACTGGAATGGGCTGCCCAGGGAGGTGGTGGAGTCGCCGTCCCTGGAGCTGTTCAAGGCAGGATTGGACGTGGCACTTGGTGCCATGGTCTAGCCTTGAGCTCTGTGGTAACGGGTTGGACTTGATGATCTGTGAGGTCTCTTCCAACCTTGGTGATACTGTGAGACTGGTTCCTGTTTTCCACAGATGCAGCTTTGCTATAAAAGCAGTTACTGAGATACAGGACTCCTTGGATTGTATTAAAACTAACTTACATAGTGTAGCTTCAGCTGTTAGGTGCCACTAATAGAGGCTGTGTTCATCTCTAATGCTCCTCAGTGGTACAGCAGACTGGTTCTGCTGCTCTTGATCACTTCCAAGCCTGTCTCCAGTTACCAGCTCACTTCAAATTAGAACTGGTATAGGCAGCACAAAACCTCACTGCTCCTCCTTCCATGTTTGGCATCAGTTCTTAGCTGGCTTTTTTGGAACCTATACTGAAAATGATCTGCAGCCTCTGAGAGGTTGTCCTATGAAGGACATGGAACTGCTGGAGCGGGGACAGAGGTGGCCATGAAGATGATCAGAGGGCAGTGAGATCATCCCCTATGGGGACAGGCTGGGAGAGTTGGGGCTGTTCAGCCTGGAGATGAGAAGGCTCCAGGAGAACCTTAGAGCTGCCTTCCAGTAACTGAATGGGCTACAGGAGAGCTGGGAAGGGACTTTTAGTGACAGGATGAGGGACAATGGATTTGAGCTGGAAAAGAAATTCTTTACAGTGAGAGTGGTGAGACACTGGCACAGGTTGCCCAGGGAGGCTGTGGCTGCTTCCTCCCTGGAGGTGTTCAAGGCCAGGTTGGATGAGGCTTTGAGCAAGCTGTGCTGGTGGGAGGTGTCCCTGCCCATGGCAGGGGGTTGGAACTGGATGACCTTTAAGGTTCCTTCCAACCCAGACCATTCTGTGACTGCTGCTGCCTGTGGGTGTTATGTGTGGAGTGTAGCTAAATGAATGAATTCAGGTATGTCAGAGAGGGGTGGAAGCACTTGGGCAGAATTCTAAGGCAGCCTTGGCAGTGACTAAACTCTGCCTTCCTCAGGTGTGTTTGTTAATAAAGTCACCCAGCCAGACTTTGCCATCTGGAACTGAGAGCTTAGCAGTCACTGCAATAGGAGATGAACTTCCCAGGAGGGAAGTTTCTGTCCCTGCTGTTTCCCTTTGCTCTCACACTCCTGCACAACCGAGCTGGTGTTGTTATTGCTCCCCTGGCACTCCAGGTTTCAAGAGCTGGAGAACTTCCCCATCAGCCTGCTCTGTCTCAAAGATCCTTGCAGAATTTTGGCTTCTGAAACAGGGACTCTTATTCCTTCTCCCCCCCTCCTCAGCCCACATCCCCTTAAGTTCAGTAGAAAGTCTCCCAGTCTGCTGTTTGACAGCTGCTCTGCAGCAACTTGTGAAGCTCAAGCTTTTTTTGCACTGAGGGGGAGTTTGATCATCTCAATTCAGGAAGGAGTTAGCTGCAAGCACACAGGCAAAAGCTGGGTTGGAGTTGCCTGTTGCTCTGTGCTCACAACGCAGTGCTGGGCTTGTTCCCTCTGACACCTTCAGCTCTCAGTCTGCTAAGATCCTTGGGTCAAGGGAGGGGCTTTGGACTGCAGCTGGAGATGACAGGCTGGATGGGTGGGCAGAGGCCAAGGGGATGAGACTGAACAAGGCCAAGTGCAGGGCTCTACACTTTGGCCACAACAACCCCAAGCAGCACTACAGGCTGGGGACACAGTGGCTGAGAGCAGCCAGGCAGAGAGGGACCTGGGGGTGCTGGCAGAGAGAAGCTGAAGAGGAGGCAGCAGTGCCCAGGTGGGCAGCAGAGCCAATGGCATCCTGGGCTTGCTCAGGAGCAGTGTGGGCAGCAGGACAAGGGAGGTTCTTCTGCCCCTGTGCTCAGCACTGCTCAGGACACACCTGGAGTGCTGTGTCCAGCTCTGGGCTCCTCAGTTCAAGAGAGATGTTGAGGTGCTGGAAGGTGTTGAGAGAAGGGCAGCAAGGCTGGGGAGGGGCCTGGAGCACAGCCCTGTGAGGAGAGGCTGAGGGAGCTGGGGGTGTGCAGCCTGCAGCAGAGGAGGCTCAGGGCAGAGCTCATTGCTGTCTGCAGCTGCCTGCAGGGAGGCTGTAGCCAGGTGGGGTTGGGCTCTGCTGCCAGGCAGCCAGGGACAGAAGAAGGGGACACAGCCTCAAGCTGTGGCAGGGCAGGTCTAGGCTGGATGTTAGGAGGAAGTTGTTGGCAGAGAGAGTGATTGGCATTGGAATGGGCTGCCCAGGGAGGTGGTGGAGTGGCTGTCCCTGGAGGTGTGGAAGCCAAGCCCGGATGCTCCGTGTTTACTTCACGCTGTTCTCGTGGGAGCTGCTGGCACAGTGGAGCAGTTCTTCAACAGAGAAGTGGAAACAGCTCACAAGGAATGCTCTGCCAAGGGAAGCAGTGGATTCCCCTGCACTGGACAGTGTGAAGACTCAGCTTGACAGGTGCTGGGCCAGCTCAGCTCAGCTCTAGTGTTACCCAGAAAGGCTGGACCAGAAGATCCTTGGGGCCCTTCCAACCTGGAATTCTGTGGTTCTGTGAAGGGATTTAGAGCTTCTTGTGTGGTCATGATGCTGAAGCCCAAGTTGTGTTATGCTGCTGGAGCAGCTCTTCCTCTGGGGTATTAGGATACACAGCAGTGCCCTCCTGACTGCCTGGGCTCTTGGTCTCTGGGGAAGTCTCTGTTTTATGTACCACGAGTGGAAATGCTTCCTCTTCTTCTTCTTGGGTTAAATAGTCCCCACCAAGGAATTCTTTAGTTTCTTACCTCATCATTTGGCACAGAGCTAGGCTGACAGATTGGGGGGAGCTTGTGAGAAGGTTCTCTGGAGTGCCAGTCCATTGCTTGAACATATCCTCAGCACCAGCTGCCAGTTCTCTTCATCCCCTAGCAACTGCCTTCATCTCAGCACTGCCTACAGCAGGACAGGCATGGATGGTTTTGATGAAAGAAAAGATCTCCTTTGTGCTTCTAGATCTTCCTCTCTCTAGAGAGGATGGAGGCACTGTGGCACAGCCTATCTGTTCCTCAGGATGTTGTGCTTGTTCTTGACCCTTCTGACAGCTGAATCATAGAACGGTTTAGGTTGGAGGGGACCTCCGAAGCTCATCCAGCCCAATCCCCCTTCAGTCAGCAGGGACATTCCTCACCTAGAGCAGGTTGCCAGGGCCCTGTCAAGCCTCACCTGGAGTATCTCCAAGGATGGGACCTCAACCACCTCCCTGGGCAATCTGTTTGCAGCGTTCCATCACCCTCATGGTGCAGAACTCATTCCTGACATCCAATCGAAATCTGCTTTGCTCTGATTTCAGACCACTGCTTCTCATCCTCTCACTGCTGGCCTTTGCAGGAGAAAGTCCTCTTGTCACCTTTCTCTTTCCCAAAGCAACATGAACAAGGGGACACAGCCTCAAGCTGTGCCAGGGCAGGTTGAGGCTGGATGTTAGGAGGAAGTTGTTGGCAGAGAGAGTGATTGGCATTGGAATGGGCTGCCCAGGGAGGTGGTGGAGTGGCTGTGCCTGGAGGTGTTGAAGCCAAGCCTGGCTGGGGCACTTAGTGCCATGGTCTGGTTGGTTGGCCAGGGCTGGGTGCTAGGTTGGGCTGGATGAGCTTGGAGCTCTCTTCCAACCTGCTTGGTCCTATGATTCTATGAAATTGATGTGTTTTGAAGAAGCTCCTGAACAGGAGAGAAGAAGGCAGCTCCTGACAATGAGCAGCTGTGACTGGGATACTGTTCTGGAGGAGCTGCTACTTTGCAGTCAGATTCATAGAACGGGTTGGAAGGGACCTTAAGGATCATCTAGCTCCAAACCCCTGCCATGGGCAAGGACACCTCCTCCCAGCCCAGCTTGCTCAAGGCCCTGCCAACCTGGCTTTCAGCACTTTCAGGCTTGGAGCCTCCACAGCTTATTTGGACAACCTGTTCCAGTGCCTCATCACCTTCGTGGGCAAGAATTGCTTCCTAATGGTCAATCTAAATCCAGTTTCTTCCTGTCTGAAGCCATCACCCCTCACCCTGTCACTCTCAGCCTTTGTCAAAGTCCCTCCCCAGTTCTGTAGCCCACTTCCAGGACTGGGAGGCTGCTCTAGGTCTCCCAGAAACCTTGTCTTCTGCAGGCTGGACATGTAGATGTGCTTGCTAGCCTTGAGTTCAAATCAGGGTGTGAGGACATGACTGACCTTGCCACTCTGTGGGCATTGCATTAAGCTCTTCACCATTCCATGCTGTACCTGGTTGCTGCCAAAGGATTGCCCACATGGAATAGGAATTGGTGCATCTTTACTTGTCTTGAGCTGTTCCCTTGCTTCTTGGCATTTGCAGCTGGCCTTGGACAGCCTTGTCAGGTTTGAAAGAGGCACATGAAAGTGAAGTGCTGCCTCTTGCCAGACAGTGCTGACTGCCTGAGGTGGGCCAGGGCTGTCTCTGATTTCCATGGAATCTCAGCATGGCTCAGCTTGGAAGAGACCTCAGAGATCATCTGCTCCGACTCCCCTGCCATGGGCAGAGACACCTCTGAGCTACACTTAGTTGCTCAAAGCCTCATCCAACCTGACCTTGAAGGAGGATTCCACAGTCACTTTGGGCAGCTTGTCCCAGAGTCTCACCATCCTCATACCAAAGAACTTCTCCCTCAGCTCCAGACTAACCTTGATCTGCCTCAGCTTCAAATCATTCCTTGGCTTGTGTCTAGACACCCTCGGAAGTCTCTCTGCAGCCTTCCTTTAGGCTCCCTTCAGGTATTGGAATGCAGCTCTAAGGTCCCCTGGAATCTTCTCTTCTCCAGGCTCCACCAGCTCCCTCAGCCTGTCCTCACAGTCTGTCCTCACACACTTAGGATGCTTTGTGGCCTCCCCTGGCCTCACTCGAGCAGCTCTGTGTCCTTAGGGTGCTGTGTGGCCTCCCCTGGGCTGTCTCCAGCAGCTCTGTGTCCTTAGGGTGCTGTGTGGCCTTCCCTGGCCTCACTCCAGCAGCTCAGTGTCCTTAGGGTGCGGTGTGGCCTCCCCTGGGCTCACTCCCGCAGCTCTGTGTCCTTAGGGGGCTGTGTGGCCTTCCCTGGCCTCACTCCAGCAGCTCAGTGTCCTTAGGGTGCGGTGTGGCCTCCCCTGGGCTCACTCCCGCAGCTCTGTGTCCTTAGGGGGCTGTGTGGCCTTCCCTGGCCTCACTCCAGCAGCTCAGTGTCCTTAGGGTGCGGTGTGGCCTCCCCTGGGCTCACTCCCGCAGCTCTGTGTCCTTAGGCTGTTTCTGGTGCTTGCTGTGTTTGCCCTTTCCATGACTCTCTCCTGCAGCCTTGTGCCGGCGCTCCCGGGCCGGGCAGGGGCTGGGAGGCTGCGCTGGGTGCCGGTCGTTGGCGCTGCCGCCGTGGCTGTGATGTGGCCTGTCCTGTTACCCTGCCTTCCAGAGTGCAAAGTTTATCTCCCTTCCCGGGAGCTTATCACTTAGACTTTGCCGGCAGCCGCTCGCCTTCATGTCCTCAGCCGCCTCCAGCCGCTCCTGCTGCTCTCTCAGGCTTGCTGAGGGCTGTGAGGGCTGCTCGAGTGCCTGGCGGTTTGGACAAAGCAAGGACTGACTCTCGAAGGAGAGTGCCTGTGGAGGTAACTGCTGCTCAGCTCAGTGCTCTGCCACTTGTCCTGCGGCGGCTGCGGCTCAGCGAGTGTCAGCTTTGGGCTGGGCTGGAGGTTTGCTGTGCTGCGCTCTTGCTTCTCCTGCTAGCCCGGCAGGCTGTGGCAGCGCCGGGTACTGCCGAGGGGATGCTGTCGTCAGGACACGGCAGCCTACTTAGGTTTCAGTTTTGTAGGAAGAGGCAAGAGCTGGCAGTGAGCGAAGGCTGGCAGCGGCAGGGGACTCTCTAACATGCACCTGCTCTTTTGCAGACTCCGAGTCTGAAAAATCCTTAGGTGGCTTTGAAACGACCACAGCCTGCTCCTTGGAGGACAGCATGGATTCCAAAGAGACCATCACCTCCAGCCTGGCCGAGGAAAAGGTCTGTGGCAGTGGGGAGTCGCTGTCCAACGGCATCAAAAAGCACAGGTGAGGAAGTTGTCTCTTCTTGAGCCGCCTCAGTCTGCGCTGATGGGGTGGGAAAGAGCCCCAGGGAGCTGCAGAGGTGGTGAGGAGGTTTGGAAGTCTGGGAGGGGCTGACTGCCAGGGAGCTTTAACTCTGCTCTGATTGCACAGAGAGTCTTTTTCCAAGGCTCCTTTTTCATCCCGGTTTTTGGGGGCTGACTGGGACTAAGTCGGGATAAAATGCAATGTGCTACGTGAAAAATGGGTTTGGAAGGACCTTGATGACATCTGTGTGGATTTTGATGCCTTCATGGATCTTTAATGACCTCTGCCTCCCATTGCCTCTTTAATTTCCAGCCATTTGATCCTTCTTTTTGGTAGCAAGAGTCAATGAAAAGCATTGCTAGCCTGGCAGCAGGACCTCCAGTGTGAGCAGGGGGAGTCTGGTTCTGAAAGTCTCATCCATGTTTTATGTGCTTATTTTGTGTTGTCAAATGATCCATTTTGGTTTGTTTCCTTGCTGATAAAGGAGGACAATAGGTGTGGAGTTAATGAGGTGTAATGGACACCACTGGTCTCTGGTTTCAGGGCGAGGGCAGTGTGATGTTTGTGCTGCAGAAGGAGCCAGGCTCCGGCGGCTTCCAAGGAGACCACTTTGGAAGTGCTTTGGGCGGTGCAGGATGATGATGGGGGCACCAGACTGCAGCAAAGCAGTGATGGTAGAGGAGCAAGCAGGACATGCTTTAGTTGCTTGGTGTCTTCAGTAGTAAGATTGCAGTGACCTCTGCTCTGAGGACAGGCTGAGAGAGTTGGGGCTCTGCAGCCTGGAGAAGAGAAGGCTTCCAGGAGACCTTAGAGTGGCTTTGCAGTATCTGAAGGGAGCCTACAGGAAGGCTGGGGAGGGACTATTGACAAGGTCTGGGAATGTCAGGACAAGGGGGAATGGGTTTGAACTGGCAGAGGGGAGATTTAGACTGGATGTTAGGAGGAAGTTCTTTACAGTGAGGGTGGTAAGGCACTGGCACAGGTTGCCCAGGGAGGTTGTGGCTGCTTCCTCCCTGGAGGCGTTTAAGGCCAGGCTGGATGAGGCCTTGAGCAGCCTGCTCTAGTGGGAGGTGTCCCTGCCTATGGCAGGGGGTTGGAGCTGGATGATCCTTGAGGTCCCTTCCAACCTAAACCATTCTATGATTCTATGACTGTGATGTCTGAGGCAGTGTCAGAGATCTGCTGTTGCGAGGTTCAGCCTCTCCATGTGTGTCCCTGCCATGCCAGGCAAAGAGAAGGAGAAACGAGGGCCTGAGTGGAGCCAGGGGCTGCTTTGGGAAGGTATCATAAAGCAGCTGACTAAGTGTGTTGCTCTATGTTCTTGTGCTGCTGGCAGGGTGGTATTTATAGCCTTGGCTGAGTGCCTTTCCTAATTAGAGCAGGAAGTTCAGGCTGGGAGGAAGCAGTAGGTGAGGGTGGATGTCTGAATTGCATTCATTGCCTTGGAAACTGCTGGAGCAGGGCCAGAGGAGGTCATAAAGGTGATCCTAGGGCTGGAGCACCTTCCTGTGGGGACAGGCTGGGAGAGTTGGGGCTGTTCAGCCTGGAGAACAGAAGGCTCCAGGAGCACCTTAGAGCAGCCTGCCAGTGCCTGAAGGAGCTGCAGGAGAACTGAGGAGGGACTTGTGACAAGGGCTGGGAGTGACAGGATGAGGGACAATGGCTTTGAGCTGGAGAAGACCTTCACTGCAGTGAGGGTGGTGAGACACTGGCACAGGTTGCCCAGGGAGGCTGTGGCTGCCCTCTCCCTGGAGGTGTTCAAGGCCAGGTTGGATGAGGCCTTGAGCAAGCTGTGCTGGTGGGAGGTGTCCCTGCCCATGGCAGGGGCTTGGAACTGGCTGAGCTTTGAGGCATCTCTAATTCTAGGGAATTAGAATAGAGGCCTGGAGAAGCTCCCCTATGGGGACAGGCTGGGAGAATTGGAGCTGTTCAGCCTGGAGAAGGGAAGGCTGCAGGGAGACCTTAGAGCAGCCTCCCAGTACCTGAAGGGGCTACAGGAGAACTGGGGAGGGACTTCTGACAGGCCGAGGTGAAATGAGTTGAAGCTGACAAGAGAGATTGAGAGTGGAGATGAGGAAGGATTTCTTTGCAGTGAGGGTGGTGAGACACTGGCACAGGCTGCCCAGGGAGGCTGTGGCTGTCCCCTGCCTGGAGGTGTTCCAGGACAGGTTCAATGAGGCCTTGAGCAAGCTGTGCAGGTGAAAGGTATCCTTGGAACTAAATGATCTTTAAGGTCCCTTCCAAGCCAAACCATTCTGTGACTCTATGAAAGAATGAGGAGAAAGGTGGCAGCTCCTGGTGAACATGGGACTGGTGATGCCTGTTGGCACGTCCTGTCTGGAAGGGGTTTCATAGGAATGGATCTTCTGGCTACCATAAAAAAGAAGGATCTTGGCAATTGTCCCTTAAGCTGCACTCTGCTGTCACAACTGTAGGGAGCAGGACTGGAGGAGCATTTCAGATCTGCTGGAAAGGGGAATGAAAAGTAATAACCAGGTAGTTGTGTGTGAGTTGTTCCTCGAGGTGCATGACTTAGGCTGAGGGAGCTGGGGGTGTGCAGCCTGCAGCAGAGGAGGCTCAGAGCAGAGCTCATTGCTGTCTGCAGCTCCCTGCAGGGAGGCTGTAGCCAGCTGGGGTTGGGCTCTGCTGCCAGGCAGCCAGGGACAGAAGAAGGGGACACAGCCTCAAGCTGTGCCAGGGCAGGTTGAGGCTGGATGTTAGGAGGAAGTTGTTGGCAGAGAGAGTGATTGGCATTGGAATGGGCTGCCCAGGGAGGTGGTGGAGTGGCCGTGCCTGGAGGTGTTGAAGCCAAGCCTGGCTGGGGCACTTAGTGCCATGGTCTGGTTGCTTGGCCAGGGCTGGGGGCTAGGTTGGGCTGGCTGAGCTTGGAGCTCTCTTCCAGCCTGTTTGATTCTATGATTCTATTCCATGACTTCTAGTAGTGAAGAGAGTTAAACAAGGGCAGCAATGGTCTGGCTAATGAATTACTGCAGCCTCAGTGGCACAAATATTTTGATGCAAACTGTTTCTCCCCAGAGCTCAGCCAATTTAAATCTTGCCTCCAGGAGAACCTCCTCAGGGGATGGGAGCTGAGTGGTGTTTCAAGCCTTGTTTCTGAGGTTTCTGAGGCTGGTACAGGATTTGTTTGCTGTGACTTGAAAAGTGCTTGGAGCTGCTGGATGCAGTTTGTGGCTCTTTGGTGGGGATGGAGGACACATTGTCAAAGATGCAGCTTCTGGGATGGGACCTGGGTGCTGCTGAGAGGAGAAACCTTTGTATTGCTAGGCCAAGTGTGGGGGTCAGGATGTTTTGACAGAACTTCATTCCAGTCTTTGCACCCTTGGATTTGCTATAGATCTTTTGTTTGGCTTCTTTTGAGTTAACCCCTTTAGAGCCATCACAGATGTGTTTCAGTTGGAAAAGATCTCTGAGATCAAGTCCAGCCATCAACCCAACACCACCATGGCCACTAAGCCATGTCCCCAAGTGCCATGGTCACACCAGCAAATAATAACAACCTCCTCCTACGAAAACTCAGTCAACCAACCAAAACACAGAATGTTCCCACCAGCATAGAATCATAGAATCAGCCAGGTTGGAAGAGAGCTCCAAGCTCATCCAGCCCAACCTAGCACCCAGCCCTGCCCAACCAACCAGACCATGGCACTAAGTGCCCCAGCCAGGCTTGGCTTCAACACCTCCAGGCACAGCCACTCCACCACCTCCCTGGGCAGCCCATTCCAATGCCAATCACTCTCTCTGACACCAACTTCCTCCTAACATCCAGCCTCAACCTCACCTGGCACAGTTTGAGAATGTCCCCTTGCTGGCTGCCTGGCAGCAGAGCCCAACCCCAGCTGGCTACAGCCTCCCTGCAGGTAGCTGTAGACAGCAATGAGCTCTGCCCTGAGCCTCCTCTTCTGCAGGCTGCACACCCCCAGCTCCCTCTCTGCCTGCCTGCTCTCACCACTCTTTCCCCAGCCTGTAGCACTGCTTGGGGCTGCTGTTTCCTTCCCATTGCTCCTGGTTTATAGTCAGTTTTCTCTTTCATCCCCCCAGTGGGACCTGTCAGAATGCAAACATGTTTGTGTTCAGCTTTTGGAGCCAGGAGGTGGTTAGGTCAGGCTGACATGAAGAGCAAGCTGAAGAATGCCTTTCTCACACCACAGTTTAGAACCATGAATGGGCTGGAAGGGACCTCCGAAAGTCATCCAGCCCTTCCTCACTGCACTCAGCAGGGACATCCTCCTCTCTAGAGGTTGCCCAGAGCCCTGTGCAGCCTCACCTTGAATATCTCCATGGATGTGGCCCCAACCACCTCCCTGGGCAACCTGCTGCAGTGTTCCACTACCCTCCTGGTGCAGAACTTGTTCCTCACATCCAATCTCAATCTGCTCTGCTCTTGTTTGAAGCCACTGCCCTCATCCTGTCCCTGCAGGCCTTTGGGAACAGTCCCTCTGCAGCCTTCTTGTAGCCCCCTTCTGGCACTGGCAGGCTGCTGTTAGGTGTCCCTGCAGCTTTCTCCTCTCCAGGGTGAACACCCCCAGCTCCCTCAGCCTGTCCCCACAGCAGAGCTGCTCCAACCCCTTGGTCGTTTTTGTGGCCCTTCTCTGGACCTGCTCCATCAGGTCCATGTCCTTCCTGTGCTGAGGGTTCCAGACCTGAATGCAGTACTCCAGGTGAGGTCTCAGCAGAGCAGGGGGGCAGGATCCCCTCTGGCCATGCATCATTTGATGCAGCCCAGGCTGCCATTGGCTTTCTGTGCTGCAAGCTCACACTGCCTGCTCATGTGCAGCTTCTCATCCACCAGCACCCCCAAGTCCTGTTCCACAGGACTGCTTTCTATCACCTCATCCCCCAGCTTGGGTTGGTAGTGAGAGTTTTTCTGGCTCAGGTGCAGAACCCTGCACTTGCTTCTGTTGAATCTCATGAGGAGATGAGTCCTGCCCCAAAGGTTTCCTCTAGTAGTTGAAAGTGATGCTTTGGGTAACTGTTTTGAAGTGAGTGATGACAAATACATTTACCTGTGCCTAGAACCAAGCAGGGTGGGGGCTGGAAGGGACCTCTGGAGATCATCCAGTCCAACCCCCTTCTATAAAGCAGGGCCACCCACAGCACAGGATCAGAATGGCCAGGTGGGGTTGGAATCTCTCCAGGGAAGGAGACTCCACAACCTCTGGGCAGCCTGCTCCAGGGCTCAGCACCCTCACAGCCAAGAAGTCTTTCCTCCTGTGAAACCTCCTGGGTTCTGGCAGTCCTCCTGTCACTGGGCACCAGCAGGAAGAGCCCAGCCCTATCCTCTTAACCTCCACCCTTCAGTTCTTGCTGAGCATTGAGCAGATCCCCTCTGGGCCTGCTCTTTCCAGACTCAACAGCTCCAGGGCTCTCAGCCCTTCCTCCTTACAGCAGTTCCCCCATCATCATCTCCCTGCCCTGGCTGTGTGGGTGCACTGCACAGCAATGCCAGCAGATGTTTTGGTCACTTAAAGCTAAAATTAACTGCAGGAGTTGGTTCTGAAATTGGCATCTGGCAGGAAATTGCTGCATCCACAAACCTCTCCCTCACTTGACACAGGGAATGTGTCAGGGTGAGTAGGCTGCAGGTGCTGCCTGCCTCTCATTTTCCCACGTGTCCTTACTTGCCCCTGGGATCTTCCTTGGTGGCTTAAAAGCACTTTGTGTGTGTGTGTCACGTGGAGAGCACTCCAGAGTGCCCTGCCAGCTTCAGCTGAGGTGGCTAAGGACTGTGAGTGATGGCTGGAACTGAATGGCAGCTTTGAGCCAAGGGAGAGCTTAACTGGAGTGAAAATCTGAAGCTGTCACACATCGGGAAAGCAACCCCTGAGTGTGCTCCAGCAAAGCAGGGCTTGGGAGTGTTCTCAGGCAGAAGAGTCTGCAAGGAGGAGGACATGGAGCTGCTGGAGCAGGGCCAGAGGAGGCCACAAAGGTGATCAGAGGGCTGCAGCACCTCCCCGTGGGGACAGGCTGGGAGAGTTGGGGCTGTGCAGCCTGGGGAAGAGAAGGCTCCAGGGAGACCTTAGAGCAGCCTTCCAGTGCCTGAAGGGGCTGCAGGAGAGCTGAGGAGGGACTTTTGACAGGACAAGGGGAAATGCTTTGAAGCTGGAGGAGGGGAGATTGAGGCTGGAGATGAGGAAGGATTTCTTTGCAGTGAGGGTGGTGAGACACTGGCTCAGGCTGCCCAAGGAGGCTGTGGATGCTCCCTGCCTGAAGGTGTTCAAGGCCAGGTTGGATGAGGCCTTGAGCAAGCTGGGCTGGTGGGAGGTGTCCCTGCCCATGACAGGGGGTTGGAACTGGCTGAGCTTTGAGATCCTTTCCAACCTAACTCTTTCTGTGATTCTATGATATCAAAACACAAATTCCTGCTCTGCTGACTGCCTTCAGTAGAGCATACAGAGAGAAACCCAAGTTAGCACTCCAGGGGAGGACTGAATGCTTGGTGGGCACTGGCCTCTCCTGGGCACTTGCATCCCAGCACCCACAGGAGTCTTTCCTGCTTAACATTACCCAGGATGATGTTTCACTAAGTAGATTTGTGTCAGTGGAGAGTCAGAATGGGAGGAGCAAGAGCACCTTGAGCAGTTCAGCCAAACCCTGCTGCAAGTCAGCTTTCAGCTGTTAGCTAACTAAACACTTGGCTACCTGGGAGGAGGTTTCTGGCTGGCTTGGGCTTGTTGTATTTTAAAGAGCACTTCTAGGTTTGGTTCTTTCTGAAAAGCAAAGGACCAGCCCTGGTGAAGCTGCTCCAGTATCAAAGAGCAGTGTGAGCAAACACAGCAAGTAAAGCTACTGCAGCTAACTCCTTTGAAGTCACTTAGCTGCATTTTTTACCCTGGTAATGTTTCTGTTGATCACAAAAGCAGGGGGAGGAGGCAGTTACAGCCTCTTCCCACTCTCTAGACAGGTGCTGCTCTATCACAGAACCATTCAGGTTGGCAAAGCCCCTCAGAGCCACCACGTCCAACCCATGTCCCTACTCTACAAGGTGCAGCCTAAACCATGTCCCCAAGCACCGCATCCCAGCGACTTCGAAACGCATCCAGGGTTAATGGCTCCACCACCTCCTGGGCAGCTCATTCCAGTGCCTGACCACTCCTGCTGGGAAAAACGTTTCCTAATGTCCAGTGGCAGCTTGAGGCCATTCCCTCTTGTTCTGTCACTAATGACCTGTGAGCAGAGACCAGCACCAACCTCTTTACAACCTCCTTTCAGGTAGCTACTTTGAGAGGAGACAAGACCTGAGCTAGGAGGGTGCACAGGCAGCAAACAAGACCTGAGCTAGGAGAGTACAATCATTAGCCAAGACCTGAGCTAGGAGGGTACACAGGCAGCAGCCAAGACCTAAGCTAGGAGGGTACACAGGCAGCAGCCAAGACCTGAGCTAGGAGGGTGCACAATCAGCAGCCAAGACCTGAGCTAGGAGGGTACACAATCAGCAGCCAAGACCTGAGCTAGGAGGGTGCACAGGCAGCAGCCAGGACCTGAGCTAGGAGGGTGCACAATCAGCAGCCAAGACCTGAGCTAGGAGGGTGCACAATCAGCAGCCAAGACCTGAGCTAGGAGGGTGCACAGGCAGCAGCCAGGACCTGAGCTAGGAGGGTACACAGGCAGCAGCCAAGACCTGAGCTAGGAGGGCAGCACAAGTGTTCAGGCACAGTTAACCACAATTGGAGGCTCCAAAGGCTCCTGCAGCTCACAGGTAATTCTTGGCAGCCAGCAGGGTGAGGGAAGGGCTTCCCCTTTCTGCTGCACTCTGCTGGGAGCTCACCTGCAGTGCTCTGTGCAGGACTGGAGCCCCCACCACGAGAAGCACATAGAACCATAGAATCAACCAGGGTGGAAGAGACCTTCAGGATAGGCCCAGAAGAGAGCATGAAGCTGATCACAGGGCTGCAGCACCTCCCAGTGGGGACAGGCTGGGAGAGTTGGGGCTGTTCAGCCTGGAGAACAGAAGGCTGCAGGGAGACCTTAGAGCAGCCTTCCAGTATCTGAAAGGGCTACAAGAGAGCTGGAGAGGGACTTCTGACAAGGGTTGGGAGTGCCAGGATGAGGGAGAATGGATTGAAGCTGGCAGAGGGGAGATTGAGACTGGAGATAAGGAAGAAGTTCTTTGCAGGAAGGTTGTGGATGTCCTCTCCCTGGAGGTGTACAAGTCCAGGCTGACTGAGGCCTTGAGCAAGCTGGGCTGGTGGGTAGGGTGGCCCTGCCCATGGCAGGGCTCTGGCACTGGCTGAGCTGTGAGGTCCTTTCCAACCTAACCCATTCTTTGAGTCCATGAACCTTAGCAGTGCCATTGTATGGACAATTGTCTGAGGTGGAAATCCTCTTCCACAGCTCTCACACAAAATGCAAGGGTTGGTTCTGGTTGTGCATTTGGAGAAGTTGAGGTTTCTGTGCAGGTGAAACAGTTCAGGTGTGTCAGAATGGCAGAGGCACTCCCTCTTTTTCATTGAGAAGTTGGATAGCAGTGACTGCCAACCCCAAAAAAAGAGCATTTGGGTTTCTTAGTCATGGTTCAGTTGTGGAAAGCTTTGCTTACTTCTGCTTCCTTCCCCATTCCTCTCCACAGAACCAGCTTGCCATCTCCCATGTTCTCCAGAAATGACTTCAGTATCTGGAGTATCTTAAGGAAATGCATTGGAATGGTGAGTGAGCCAAGTGCTGGGGTTAAGCATGGGGAGAGATTGCTTCACTTGAGGCCCAGATGACAACTCACTGGGGAGAGGCATGGGTTGGGTGGGTTGGGTTGAATTAGCTGCTTACACTCTGTTTGCTTTCACAACTTGAGAAGAGCTGTTCTAGTGGGGAGTGTCCCTGCCCATGGCAGGGGGTTGGAACTGGATGGGCTTTGAGGTCCCTTCTAACCTGAACCATTCTATGGAATGGGCTGCCCAGGGAGGTGGTGGAGTCACTGTCCCTGGAGGTGTTCAAGCAAAGCCTGGATAAGGCACTTAGTGCCATGTTCTGGTTGCTTGGCCAGGGCTGTGTGCTAGGTTGGACTGGATGAGCCTGGAGCTCTCTTCCAACCTGGTTGATTCTATGATTCTGCAAGATGTGACTTGGTCAGAGCAATATTCCTTCAATGGAAGCATTTTCCTCTTGATTGTAATCTTAAAGTACTTCATGGTAGCAAAAATGTTTCACTTTGGGGGAAAAAAATTACCACCCCCCCCCAACTACTTAGCTTTGCTCTTCTCCCTTCCCTTGGCTTGTCAACCTTCACTCCCATGGTGTTACTGGCCAGATGGTGGCCAGATCAGAGCTAATCTGCTTCCAGCTAAGGCTGACTTGAGAAGAGGTCTTCTCCTCATTAGATCCTGCAATAGGCTGGAAGTGCTTACTGCTGATAAAGCTCCCCTCACCCTGTCACAGCAGCCTGCAGAAGGCGGAGGGGGGGGGTGTTAGGCACTGTTGTGTTCTCCTCCTCCCCTTGCTCTACTTAGAAACAGCACCAAGCAGGGAGATGTGGAAGTCCTGAGGAATTCCTCTTTCAGCAGCTTCAGGTCTCCTGAATTGCTGTGAAGCAGCTGAGGCTTTTCCCTGTGGCTCTAGCAGAGGAGCTCTAACCTTACAGTGCAAAGAGCAGCTTGAAGCCTGTCCTGCAGGGGACAGGGGAGCAGCTTGTGCAGAGAGCAGCAGTGCAAAGAGCAGCTTGAAGCCTGTCCTGCAGGGGACAGGGGAGCAGCTTGTGCAGAGAGCAGCAGTGCAAAGAGCAGCTTGAAGCCTGTCCTGCAGGGGACAGGGGAGCAGCTTGTGTGAAGAGCAGCAGTGCAAAGAGCAGCTTGAAGCCTGTCCTGCAGGGGACAAGGGAGCAGCTTGTGCAGAGAGCAGCAGTGCAAAGAGCAGCTTGAAGCCTGTCCTGCAGGGGACAGGGGAGCAGCTTGTGCAAAGAGCAGCAGTGCAAAGAGCAGCTTGAAGCCTGTCCTGCAGGGGACAGGGGAGCAGCAGTGCAAAGAGCAGCTTGAAGCCTGTCCTGCAGGAGGTGTGTGCAGGGCAAAAAAACCCCACAAAGGTCTTAATTTGTAGAGAGGGTTGTACCAAAGGGTCTGCTAAAGGTGCTGGTGCCAGGTGCTGCTGTTGTGGTTAAGAGAAGAGAGCTCTTCATTGCACACACTGCCAGTGGGTACAGAGGCACAGGATGGTAGGAGCTGGAAGGTTGCTCTGAAGGTCATTGAGTCCCAACCCCCTGCCTTCCTTTAGCGGTTTGCAAGCAGCCTCCTCCTCTGCAGGCTAACCAGCCCCAGCTCTCTCAGCCTCTCCTCCCGGGAGAGCTGTTCCTCAGCATCTCAGTGCTCTGTGCCTGGACTCTCTGCTGTAGTTCTTTGTCCTTTTCGAGCTGGAGAGCCCAGAACTGGACACAGTACTCCTGGTGGGACCCCACTAGGCCAAAGCAGAGGAGGGTGAAAACCTCCCTGCATTTGCTGGCCACACACCTGCTGCCCCCCAGGATTCCACTGGCCTCCTTGCCCACAAGGACACGTCCCTAGCTCATGCCCAGCCTGTTGTCCACCAGGACTCCCCTGGTCCTCCTCCTCAGTGCTGCACTCCAACAGGTCAGCTCCCAGCCTGTACAGGTCCTGCTGTGTGCTTTTGATTTGCTGCAGGGAGCTTAATACTGGCCCTGAGCAAGGCCTCTGGCACTGTCCCACCCCACATGCTGCTCTCCAGGCTGGTGACACATGGGTTTGATGGGTGCACCACTGGATGAATAAAGAACTGGCTTGATGGCTGCACCCAAAGAGTGGCTGCCAATGGCTCCATGGCCAAGTGCAGGCAGTGACAAGCAGAGTCCCTCAGGGGTCAATCCTGGCACCAGTCTTGTTCAACATCTCTGTGGGTGCCATGGACAGGGGCACTGAGTGCAGCCTCAGCAAGTTTGCTGCCCACACCAAGCTGTGTGCTGCAGCAGCCAGGCTGGAGGGCAGGATCCATCCAGAGGGACCTGGGCAGGCTGCAGAGGTGGGCACAAGCCAAGCTCAGGAGGTTCAGCAAGACCAAGTGCAAGGTCCTGCAGCTGGGTCAAGGCAATGCCAAGCACAAATCCAGGCTGGGCAGTGCCAGGCTGGAGAGGAGCCCTGAGGAGAGGGACTTGGGGGTGCTGGTGGAGGAGAAGCTCAACAGGAGCCAGCAGTGTGCACTTGCAGCCCAGAGAGCAACCAGAGCCTGGGCTGCAGCAGGAGCAGTGTGGCCAGCAGGGCCAGGGAGGTGATTCTCCTCCTCTGCTCTGGTGTGACCATACCTGGAGTACTGCATCCAGTTCTGGAGCCCCTGGGACAAGAGGGATGTGGAGATGCTGGAGCATGTCCAGAGCAGGGCCAAGAGGATGCTCAGAGGGCTGCAGCAGCTCTGCTGTGAGCACAGACTGAAAGAGTTGAGGCTGTGCAGGCTGGAGCAGAGGAGGCTCCCAGGTGACCTTCTTGTGGCCTGCCAGGATCTGAAGGGGGCTACAAAAAAGCTGGGGAGGGACTTTTGAGGCTGTCAGGGAGTGAGAGGACTGGGGGGAATGGAGCAAAGCTGGAGGTGGGGAGAGTGAGGCTGGAGGTGAGGAGGAAGTTGTTGAGAGTGGTGAGAGGCTGGAATGGGTTGCCCAGGGAGGTGGTTGAGGCCCCATCCTTGGGGGTGTTTAAGGCCAGGCTGGCTGAGGCTGTGTGCAGCCTGCTCTAGGGTAGGGTGTCCTTTTTAACTCCTGTGCCACAGGGTTTCCCTGTCCTTCCCTCACCTTCCTCCCCCCACTTGCCTCCAAGAAAGATAATATGTTTAAGTAATTAGATGGCCTATATCTATTTTAAGAGTAATAAGGAACTTGATCTTTAAAAGCTCCTTGCTACTTCATCTATTGTTTCACCTCAGCTTCATTCACTGTTTCATCTCACTTGGGAGGTTTGTTTGCTGTTTGGTTATCCTTTCATAGAATCCTAGAGTGGTTTGAGTTGGAAGAGACCTTAAAGCTCATCCAGTTCCAACCCTCTGCCACGGGCAGGGACACCTCCCACTAGAACAGGTTGCTGAAGACTTTTAATGTATGCTGAGAGCAAGGGGAAGAAAACCAACCAAAGGTTTCAGGAGTGGAGCACAGCAAATGGCTATTTGGCAAATCACACAGTGCACAGGGCTGGAAGGGACCTCCACAGCTCAGAGTCATCATAGAACCATCAAATCAGGCAGGGTTGGAAGGGACCACAAGGACCATCCAGTTCCAACTCCCCTGCCATGGGCAGGGACACCTCACACTAGATCAAGCTGTCCACAGCCTCATCCAGCCTGGCCTTAAACTCCTCCAGGGATGAGGCTTCCACCACCTCCCTGGGCAACCCATTCCAGGCTCTCACCACTCCCATGGGGAAGAACTTCTTCCTACCATCCAGTCTGACTCTCTCCACCTCCAGCTTTGCTCCATTCCCCCCAGTCCTGTCACTTCCTGACAGCCTAAAAAGTCCCTCCCCAGCTCTCTTGTAGTCCCTTTCAGATATTGAAAGGCCACAAGAAGGTCACCTGGGAGCCTTCTCCTCTCCAGGTTGCACAGCCCTGACTCCCTCAGTCTCTCCTCACAGCAGAGCAGCTCCAGCCCTCTGCTCATGATTTGGCTTGGAAGAAATCTTAAAGCTCATCCAGTGCCAACCTCCTGCCATGGGCAGGGACAGCTCCCACCAGCACAGCTTGCTCAAAGCCTTGAACACCTCCAGGGAGGACACATCCACAACCTCCCTGGGCAACTTGTTTTGGTGTCTCACCACTTTCAGTGCCAAGGATTTCATCCTAATCTTCCATTCTTCTGTTTCAGGAGCAGCTTTGCTGTCAGCAGAGCAGGCAGGCAGGGCTGGGCAGAGCTCTTTGCTCTGGGCATTAGCAGGGCCAGGTCAGGCAGGTGGCAGCAGCAGCACTAAGAGCATCATTTCTTTTTGCAGCAAGCCAATTAGAGCAGGGGCACTGCAGGGCAGAGGGGATCTAATCCTTTGCTTTTCAGCAGCCCTTTCATTTGTGCCCCAGGAGCTGTCCAAGATCACAATGCCGGTTATCTTCAACGAGCCCCTCAGCTTCCTGCAGCGCCTGACGGAGTACATGGAGCACACATACCTCATCCACAAGGCCAGCTCGCTCCCCAGCGCCGCCGAGCGCATGCAGGTAACTCTGCCCTGCTCCCTGCCGCCCGCGCTGCGCCCTGCGGGGGATGCTGCTCCGCACCGCTGCATCCTTAGAGCAGGTAACAAAAGAGAGCAGAGGGTGGAGCTGCTCTGCCGTGGAGACAGACTGAGAGAGTTGGGGATGTTCAGTCTGCAGAGAAGAAGGCTCCAAAGAATAGAATAGAATAGAATCAAGCAGGTTGGAAGAGACCTCCAAGATCATCCAGTCCAGCCTAGCACCCAGCCCTATCCAGTCAACCAGACCATGGCACTAAGTGCCTCATCCAGGCTATTCCTGAACACCCCCAGGGATGGGAACTCCACCACCTCCCTGGGCAGCCCATTCCAATGCCAATCACTCTCTCTGCCAGCAGCTTCCTCCTAACATCCAGCCTAGACCTCCCCTGGCACAACTTGAGACTGTGTCCCCTTGTCCTGTTGCTGGTTGCCTGGGAGAAGAGACCAACCCCACCTGGCTACAGCCTCCCTTCAGGTAGTTGTAGACAGCAATGAGCTCTGCCCTGAGCCTTCTCTTCTCCAGGCTAAACACCCCCAGCTCCCTCAGCCTCTCCTCATAGGGTTTGTGTTCCAGGCCCTTCACCAGCCTTGTTGCCCTTCTCAAGAGAACTTGTTGTGGCCTTCCTGAAGGGGAAAGCTACAAGAAAGCAGGGGAGGGACATTTTAAGCTGTCAGGGAGTTACAGGACTGGTGGAGAGTGGAGCAAAACTAGAAGTGGGCAGATTCAGACTGGATGTTAGGAAGAAGTTCTTCTCCATGAAGGTGCAGAGACCCTGGCACAGGTTGCCCAGGGAGGTGGTGGAAGCCTCATCCCTGGAGGTGTTTAAGGCCAGGCTGGATGTGGCTCTGCACAGCCTCCTCTAGTGTGAGGTGTCCCTGCCCGTAGCAGAGGGGTTGGAGCTGGATGATCCTTGAGGTCCCTTCCAACCCTGATGATTCTGAGACCTCACCTGCAGCACTGCCTCCAGTTCTGGGGCCCCCAGAACAAGGAGGATCTGGAGCTGCTGGAGAGGGTCCAGAGGAGGCCACAATGGTGATGAGAGGGCTGTGGAAGCTCCCTTTGGGGACAGGCTGGGAGAGTTGGAGCTGTCTGTTCAGCCTGGAGAAGAGAAGGCTACAGGAGTCCTTAGAGCAGCTTTCCAGTACCTGAAGGGGCTGCAGGAGAGCTGGGGAGGGACTTTTGACAAGGGCTGGGAGTGACAGGACAAGATGCAATGGGTTGAAGCTGGGAGAGGGGAGACTGAGACTGGAGATGAGGAAGAAATTGTTTGCAGTGAGGCTGGTGAGACACTGGCACAGGTTGCCCAGAGAGGTTGTGGATATCCCCTCCCTGGAGGTGTTCAAGGCCAGGTTGGCTGAGGCCTTGAACAAGCTGTGCTGGTGGGAAGTGTCCCTGCCCGTGGCAGGGTCTGGAAGTGGATGATCCATGAGGACTCTTCCAGCCCTGATGATTCTGTGATCCTGTGGCTCCTGTAGTGAGCTGCTGCGTGTGGTGGATGTGGCACTGTGGGACGTGGTTTAATGGGCACAGTGACCTTAGGTTGACAGTTGGACTGGGTGATCCTGAGAGTCTTTTCCAACTCAAACAGTGCTGTGGTTTGGGGATTCTGTGTTCACAGATTGGGTTGGAAGAGACCCTCAAAGGTCATCTTCTCCAACCCCCCTGCAGTGAGCAGGGACACCCCCAGCTTAGATCATGCTGCCCAGGGCCACATGCAGGCTGAATTTCTCTCTGTGGGTTAATTACTGTCATTCCTAGCTGATGCAGATGAGCCTTTGAAGACATCCTCCATGAACTTGAGCTGGTCTGAGGTCAGGATCTGTTCTCTTATTTGTCAGCCACTTTTGCTTACCTAGCAAAATGTTTTGCTTTTCCTAGGGGGTTACTTTTCTGGCATTTTATGGCCACTATTTATTCCCCTGCCTTGCAAAGAGAACTTTGCTAAGCTCTTTGACAGGACCACAGAAGGGTAGGGGTCAGAAGGGAGCTCTGGAGATGATCCAGCCCAAGGCTCCTGCTATAGCAGGGTCACCCACAGCAGGTTGCCCAGGACCACAGTGTCCAGGTGGGTTTGGGATCTCTCCAGAGAAGATCTCACAACCTTTCTGGGCAGCCTCCTCCACAGCTCTGGCAAGTATTTTTTTTCCCTTTATGTTCAAGTGAAACCTCCTGGGCTGCAGTTTGTGCTCATTGCCTCTTGTCTTGCTGCTGGGCACCACTGACAAGAGCCTGGCCCCATCCTCTTACCCCCCACCCTTTAGCTCTTGCCCAGCATTGATCAGATCCCCTCTGGGGCTGCTCTTCTCCAGGCTCAACAGCCCCAGGGCTCTCAGCCCTTCCTTCTCACAGATGATCCAAGCCTCTCAGCATCTTCATGGCCTCTATTGGCCTCTCTCCAGTAGTTCCCTGTCTTTATTGAACTGGGGAGCCCAGAACTGGACCCACAACTCCAGATGTAGCCTCACTAGGGTGGAATAAAGGGAGAAGAGAACCTCCCTCCACCTGCTGGCTACACCAGGGGAGATCGCTGCCCTCCTTGGCCACCAGAGCACATTGGTGGCTCATGGTGAACTTGTCCATTTCAGAGGGCTGATTGTGTGGTGCCATGGCTGCTGGTGGTGCTTGCTAAGGCCCAGGCTCCAGGAGGCTAAGTGTGCTCTCCCTCCCCCGCAGTGTGTGGCTGCCTTCGCCGTGTCTGCTGTCGCCTCGCAGTGGGAGCGCACAGGGAAGCCATTCAACCCCTTGCTGGGAGAGACCTATGAGCTCATCAGGTAAGGGACAGAAGGTGGAGAGTGCTGTTCTGTGGCACTGATGGCTCCTTAGGCTTGTCAGGGCTTGCAAACTGCTCTTCAGCCGTTCTAGCAGCTACTGGAGGTGCTTGCAGTGAGTGTTGGCGCTCAGCGATGCACCTTCGTAGGAGGGGAAGCGACTTAGGAATTCTCATCTCAGAGCTGGCAAATGAACTTTGCCAAGGCTGAAAGCAAGCTGGAGTGTGTCCAGAGATGGGCCACGAGGATGGGCAGAGGGCTGGAGCACCTCTCCTATGGAGTCAGACTGAGAGAGTTGGGAATGTTCAGTCTGGAGAGGAGAAGGCTCTGAGGAGACCTTATTGTGGCCTTCCAGTATCTGAAGGGGAAAGCTACAAGAAAGCTGGGGAGGGACTTTTTAGGCTGTCAGGTAGTGATAGGACTGGGGGGAATGGAGCAAAACTAGAAGTGGGCAGATTCAGACTGGATGTTAGGAAGTTCCTCTCCATGAAGGTGCAGAGACCCTGGCACAGGTTGCCCAGGGAGGTGGTGGAAGCCTCATCCCTGGAGGAGTTTAAGGCCAGGCTGGATGTGGCTCTGGGCAACCTGCTCTAGTGTGAGGTGTCCCTGCCCATGGCAGGGGAGTTGGAGCTGGATGGTCCTTGAAGTCCCTTCCAGCACTGACAATTGTGGGATTCTAACTTTTGCTTACCAAATGTACATTTTTGGTGACCCCTGCTGAAGAAGAAGCTGCACAGTGCTGAGGGGAGCTGATGAAGTTCTCATACACCTGATAGGAGTGTGCAGGGTAGAAGCAGGCAGTGCTGGTGTGCAGCTGCACCAGGGCAGGATTTTCTCTCAGGTGAGGTGCTGCCCTATGCTTAAGCACAAGTTTAAGAGGTCATTGCCAAAAATAGGAGATGTTGGGTGGTGAGATTTGGCAGCTCTTGTCACCTGCTCACATGCTGGCCTGAGCTCTTCAGAAGGAGGCTGTTGCAGGTATTGTCGATTGGTTGTTTTGTTTCACCCTAGGGTTTTAACTGCCTCCTGCAGTGGCTACAGCACTGAGGTCTGGGTCCAACTGTTTGTTTCACTGTGGGGAGAAGAACTGCAGCTTGAACACAGGTCAAGGCTTTTGGTTCTGTTTGTTTTGCAGAGATGATCTTGGATTTAGGCTTCTCTCAGAGCAAGTTAGCCACCACCCACCCATCAGCGCTTTCTACGCGGAGGGTTTGAACAACGATTTTGTGTTTCATGGATCCATTTATCCCAAACTCAAATTCTGGGGCAAGAGTGTGGAAGCAGAACCAAAAGGCACCATGACTTTGGAGCTCCTTGAGTAAGTTGATGAGTGGCACATCCGTGCTGGTGATCTCTCTTCAGCCCTCTGAAGAGCAGCTGAAGGAGCTGGGGATGTGCAGCCTGGAGAAGAGGAGGCTCAGGGCAGAGCTCACTGCTGTCTACAACTACCTGAAGGGAGGTTGTAGCCAGGTGGGGTTGGGCTCTTCTCCCAGGCACTTAGGGGCAGAACAAGAGGACAACAGCCTCAAGCTGCACCAGGGGAGGGTCAGGATTGGCATTGGAATGGGCTGCCTGGGGAGGTGATGGAGTCGCCGTCCCTGGAGGTGTTTAAAAGGAGAACGAATGTGGCACTTGGTGCTGTGGCTGAGTTGATTAGATAATGTTGGGTGGTAGGTTGGACTTGATGATCTCAAAGGTGTGCATTAGTTTCATGGATTTGGTGCTGAGGGACATGGTTCAGCACCAGATCTGCTAAACTCAAGTTAGATAATCATAGAATGGTAGGAATTGGAAGGGACCTCTCAAGATCATTGAGTCAAACGCCCCTGCCAGAGCAGGATCACCTAAAGTAGATCACAGAGGAACACCTCCAGGTGGGCCTTGAAAGTCTCCAGAGATGCAGACTCCACCACCTCTCTGGGCAGCCTGCTCCAGGGCTCTGCTACCCTCAGAGTTAAGTTACTCCTCATGTTTAGGTGGAACTGCCTGCGTTCAAGTTCATGCTCATTACCTCTTGTCCTGTGACTGAGGACCACTGAGAGGAGCCTGGTCCCATCTTCCTGACACTCACCCCTTATATTAGTCAGATCTTAAAGGTCTTTTCCCCCAAAGGGATTCTATGTTGCTAGGAATGGACCTTTCTACCCCCACATCCTGCTGTTTGATGGCAGATCACTGTGGGGAGGAAGGGATGAGAAGATGAAAGGAACTGCCATCACTCTCCTAATATGTGCCATGCTAATAGCAGCAGTAGCTGGGGCTTGTGCCTGTGTGCTCTGTAGCTGCCTGGGTACCAATCTTACTAGAACTTGCACCTTTGAGTTGTTGCCTTCCCCATGTCACTCCCTGCTAACACAGACTCAAGTGGCTGATCTCAGGTAGGGACAAAATCAGTAGCAGGAGTTTAATGAACTTCTTAGGCTCCCTGACTTGTTGCCACGTCCACTTCAAGACCTGGTGTGATTTTCAGCTGATGATTTGGTGCAGGATTCACCTCTGGTACAGAAAATTAAGCACTTCAATTTTTATTCCACTCCCTCAGACACAATGAAGCCTACACATGGACAAACCCTACCTGCTGTGTGCATAACATCATTGTGGGCAAGCTCTGGATTGAGCAGTATGGCAACGTGGAAATAACTAACCACAAGTAAGTGAGGAGTGCACTGAGGGCTCTGAACTGAGCAGTATGGACATGTGGGAATAGCTAAGCACAAGTGAGCAGTGCACTGAGGGCTCTGAGCTGAGCTGCATAGGAATGGGAATAACTAAGCACAAGTGAGGAGTGCACTGAGGGCTCTGAATTGAGCTGCATAGGAATGGGAATAACTAAGCACAAGTGAGGAGTGCACTGAGGGCTCTGAACTGAGCTGCATGGGAATGGGAATAACTAAGCACAAGTGAGCAGTGCACTGAGGGCTCTGAATTGAGCTGCATGGGAATGGGAATAACTAAGCACAAGTGAGCAGTGCACTGAGGGCTCTGAACTGAGCTGCATGGGAATGGGAATAACTAAGCACAAGTGAGCAGTGCACTGAGGGCTCTCACTTGATGCGAGACTGAAGAGGAAAAGCCTTTGTTAAATAATTGGTGCACTCTTGTTCTGNCAAGTGAGCAGTGCACTGAGGGCTCTGAACTGAGCAGTATGGACATGTGGGAATAGCTAAGCACAAGTGAGCAGTGCACTGAGGGCTCTGAGCTGAGCTGCATGGGAATGGGAATAACTAAGCACAAGTGAGGAGTGCACTGAGGGCTCTGAACTGAGCTGCATGGGAATGGGAATAACTAAGCACAAGTGAGCAGTGCACTGAGGGCTTTCACTTGCTGCAAGACTGAAGAGGAAAAGCCTTTGTTAAATAATTGGTGCCCTCTTGTTCTGCCTTTTAGAACAGGAGAGAAATGTGTACTCAGCTTCAAACCCTGTGGCCTCTTTGGGAAGGAGCTGCACAAAGTGGAGGGCTACATTCAGGACAAAAGGTATCAGCTTCATTCCTTGCAGGAAACTCTTCCTGGTGGGATCTGCAGAGCCTTGAGCATGAGCTCCCAGCAGCAAGGTGCTGAATTGTGCAACACCAGTGATGGAGTTTTAAGAGCTGCTCCCAAACGTTTTCCTTCCCAATATATTTTGTCTGAAATGATTAAATAAAGCTCTTTAAGCTGCTTCTGTAAACCTGATCCTCTTGTTTTGTTTTCTTTTGTGGGCAGCAAAAAGAAGCTTTGTGCTCTGTATGGGAAGTGGACTGAGTGTTTGTACAGTGTTGACCCAGCTACGTTTGAAGCTTACAAGAAAAATGACAAGAAGAATGCAGAGGAGAAGAAAAGCACTAAACAGGTACTAAGCATGTAAAGAGGAGGTGTCTGATAAGGCAGCTGAATGTTTCAGTAGCATTTAAGAGCATTAAGAATTCTTTGCACTTATTCTTTCCTAGCAGGGTATGAAATGGATTGGCTGAATGCCAGCACTGAGGGATTTAAATGCTTTCCCTTGCCAGGATTTGTACACAAACCTCCCAAAACTTGGAGTCAGCTCAGTACTGGGTGGTTCATGCTTCCTCCCAGGTCATGTGGAGGAAACAGCACATCCATGAGCTGGCCCATGGTTCTCATCACAGATGGTGACACTGATGTTCTGACAGGAGGGTTTGGACTCCTAGATGCAGGCCAGACCTGAGTCTCACCTGCCTAGAGGATCATGCTTGCCAGCTGTTACAAGGAATGCTCTTGCTGGCTTCCAAGGAAATTTTCATGCCCATGGGATTGATTACAGAATAGTAGGGCTTGGAGGATCTCTCTCCAGAGATCAAGTCCAACCCCCCTGCCAAAGCAGGGTCATCCAGGGCAGGCCACACAGGAGCACATCCAGGTGGGCCTTGAAAGCCTCTCTGGGCAGCCTTCTCCAGAGCTCCAGCACCCTCACACTAATCAGGTGGAACCTACTGTGTTCCAGTGTGCATCTCTTGCCCCTTATCCTACCACTGGGCACCACTGACAAGATCCTGGCCCCTTCCTGACACCCACCCCTCAGATATTTATAGACACTGCTCAAATCTCCTCTCAGCCTTCTCTTCTGCAGGCTAAGCAGCCCCAGGGCTCTCAGCCTTTCCCCAGCACACAGATGTTCCAGTCCCTTCATCATGCTCATACCCCCCATTGGACACTCTGCAGCAGATCTCTGTCCCTCTTGAACTGGGGAGCCCAGACCTGGACACAATACTCCAAATGTGGCCTCACCAGGACCAGTGTGGAGGGGCAGGAGAACTTCTCTCAATCTACTGGTCACATTCTTGTTGATGGACCCCAGGCTCACAGCATGTCAGGGGTTGGCTGGCACCCAAAGAGATCATTGACTCCACCTCCCCTGCCAGAGCACGACCAAACCATCTAGCTCCGGGCACACAGGAACACATCCAGACAGGCCTGGAAAGGCTCCAGAGAAGGAGACTCCCCAAGCCAGGAAGATGATCAGAGGGCTGGAGAACCTCCCCTCTGGGGCAGGCTGAGAGAGTTGGGGAAGGAGAACAGAAGGCTGCAGGGAGAGCTTAGAGCAGTCTGCCAGTGGCTGAAGGGGCTACAGGAGAGTTGGGGAAGGACTTTGAGCAGGGCTGGGAGTGACAGGACAAGGGGCAGTGGGTTGAAGCTGGCAGAGGGGAGATTGAGACTGGAGATTAGGAAGAAATTGTTTGCAGTGAGGGTGGTGAGACCCTGGCACAGGCTGCCCAGGGACGCTGTGGCTGTCGCCTCCCTGGAGGTGTTCCAGGCCAGGCTGACTGAGGCCTTGAGCAAGCTGTGCTGGTGGGAGGTGTCCCTGCCCATGGCAGGGGGTTGGAACTGGCTGATCTTAAAGGTCCCTTCCAACCCAGCCCATTCCATGATACAAGGACACCTGTCTGGTCTGTTCTGCCTCACATTGCCAGTTTAGCAGCAACTCCTCAGTGTCCTTTTAAGGCCAAAACCAGCAGTTCACCAGCACAGGTCAGATGTAGTCAACTAGAAGCCCCATTTAGCTTCCTGAGAGCTGAGGCCAAGCCTGGGCTACATCTTCTGGTCACTTTGCAACCTGTTTGTAATCCCCAGCACTGCACCCAAGTGCTCCACGGTGAAACAGAACCCTGAATGCTTCCTAAGTCTCTTGGAGGCAGTGCAAGGATCACCTCAGAGGACTACAGAGCAGTCCAGCCTGGGGACTGATTTCTTTGCCCCATCAATCTGTATTATCTACTGCAGCCACCAGAGAGCAAAGCTTATTAGCAGCAGGATTAAAGCTTCTGGCATGTAGCCAGAGGATTTATGTTGCTTTAAGGTGAGTGTTACTGTGCAGTGGTCTCTGTAAGATGCTGCTATTTTCAGCTGTGATGGTGGCCCCAGCTTCTCTCAGGAGAGTCATATTGAGAGCACAGACTCCACTTTGCCTGGTTTTATTCTCCTGTTTAAGTTGCACACTGCAGAGCACCTCCCAGGGAGTCTGGGAGCATCTCTTCCCTGCCAGCAGCATCACAGAGTTCAGCTGGCAGAAGAATTCAGGGAGACCTTAGTGAGACCAGAAATGTTTAGGTTGGAAAAGCCCCCCAGGATCATCCAGTCCAAACATAGGTCATAGAATGGTTCAGGTGGGAAGGGAGCTCAAAGCTCAGCCAGTTCCAAATCTCCCACTAGAACAGGTCACTCAAGGCCTTATCCACCCTGGTCCTGAGCACCTCCCTGGGCAACCTCTGCCAGTCTCTCACCACCCTCACTGCAAACAACTTCTTCCTCACATCCACTTTCTATCTCCCCTCTGCCACTTCAAACCCATTCCTCCTCCTCCTCTCATTCCCAGACCTTGTCAATAGTCCCTCCCCTGCCCCCCCTTCAGATCCTGCAAGGCCACTCCAAGGTCTCCTCGAAGCCTTCTGTTCTCCAGGCTGCAGAGCCCCAACTCTCTCAGCCTGTGCTCAGAGCAGAGCTGCTGCAGCCCTCTCAGCAGCTTGGTGGCCTCCTCTGGCCTGGCTCCAACAGTTCCATGTCCTGCTTGTGCTGGGGGATGCAGAACTGCACCCAGGACTCCAAGTGGGGTCTGTGCTCCACAGCCTCCCTGGGCAACCTGTGCCAGTGTCTCACCACCCTCACTGCAAACAACTTCTTCCTGATCTCCAGTCTCAATCTCCTCTCTGCCAGCTCAAAGCCATTGTCCCTCATCCTATCACTATAAGCCCTTGTCAGAAGTCTCTCCCCAGTGCTTGTCTTTGATGAAAGGGACAATTCTGTGGTGGAAAATTACTTACTGCTTCTCCACCAAGATGCTGATGCAAGAAGCCAAGAAGCTGTTGGTAGTCCTTCCCTGGGAGGCACTGAATGTGTGTGTGTGCTTTGTGAGTGCTGTTCCAATCAGCTAGGAAGGGTTCTGTGCTGAAAGGATTAACTTTGGGTGAAGGAAATAGCTCTCTGAAAGCTGCAGGGTTGGAACAAAAGGATGTAAATGGTTCCTGACTCCCAAGAACTCCTCCTTGTTCTTTTGTGTGCTGCCTTTAGGTGGGCAACGCTGAGGAATCAGATGAGATGCCAATGCCAGATTCTGAGAGTGTCTATGTCATCCCTGGAAGTGTTTTGCTGTGGAAGATAAGTCCAAGGCCTCCAAATTCAGCACAGGTCAGCTATGATTGTGTCGAGCTCTCCTGCCATGCTGTGTGCTCACCACACCCAGCCCCAGCCCTCCTGCTTTACACCAGCAACTCTGGATCTGCCTGTTGGTTGCAGCAAACCTTCCCACTGCAGTTGTGCCGCTGAAATGTGAGGTTGGAGGGATGATTCCAGAGCCTAGGACATGACTCCAGAGCTAGGGGAACTTCTCTGGGAAATGATGGGATGATTTATGGAGCTAACAGGATGGGGTCTTTCCCCACCTCTTCTCTCCAGCCTGCTGACCTGAAGGGCTGTTAGAGGACAGACACTTCCTTGGAGACACTCTGAAAGCCTGTGTGGCACCAGAGGCTATGTCCAGGGCTGTGGAGCTGCAGAGCCAGTGGGCAGAGGACAAGGGCATGTGTGAAGGCAGATGGAAGGCTGAGAGAGACACACTGGAAGAAGCAAAGGTGCCCTCAGTGGGTTAATTGAGGGGGGAGTCTGCAGAGAGAGGGGAAATAGCAGCAGGACTGCAGAAAGAAAATCAGAGAATGGCAGGGGTTGGATGGGACCTCTGGAGATGGCTGAGTCCAACCCCCCTGCCAGAGCAGGAACACCCAGGGCAGGTCACACAGGAGTGCATCCAGGTAGGTCTTAGAAGTCTCCACAGGGAGAGACTCCACAACCTCTTTGGGCAGCCTCCAGGCCTCTGCCAGCCTCCCAGTAAAGAAGTTCCTCCTCGTGTTGAGGTGGAACTTGCTATGTTCAAATTAAGGTAACAGAGTCAAAGATCAGTTCCTGAGGTAAGAGAGGAGCAGTGCTCTGGGGGGTTGGGGCTGGCCTGCTGGACCAGAGCAGGCTTCACTGAAGCTCTGCCTGATGCTGCAGGTCGGGTGGCACCTTGAGTCTTCTTCCTCTCTCGAGTGACTCCACGGAAAGAGGAGCAGCTGTGGTGGTTGTCAGGCAGCAGCTTCCTGGAGTGTTGCAGCCCAGCAGCTGGAGATGCTGTGGAGTCACCTTGTGTGTCTGTCTCTGATTCCAGATGTACAACTTCACCAGCTTTGCTATGGCCTTGAACGAGCTGGACAAGGAGATGGAGAGCATCATTCCCAAAACCGACTGCCGGCTGCGGCCAGACATCAGGGCCATGGAGAATGGAGAGATAGGTGAGGCTGGGCTGGGGGCTTCCCACTGCCTCTGAAACTGAGGGGCTGAGAAGGAGGAAATCCCACATCCACGCTGGGACATCAGCTGCTGCAGTAAGCACCGAGCTGAAAAGGTCCTTGGCTGCCAGCCAAGGAGCTCCTGAGGGCAGCCTTCTGCAGGCTGTGCTCACAGAGAGCCAAGGAGCTCCTCAGGGCAGCCTTCTGCAGGCTGTGCTCACACAGAGAGCCAAGGAGCTCCTGAGTGCAGCCTTCTGCAGGCTGTGCTCACACTGCCAGCCAAGGAGCTCCTGAGTGCAGCCTTCTGCAGGCTGTGCTCACACTGCCAGCCAAGGAGCTCCTCAGGGCAGCCTTCTGCAGGCTGTGCTCACAGAGAGCCAAGGAGCTCCTCAGGGCAGCCTTCTGCAGGCTGTGCTCACACAGAGAGCCAAGGAGCTCCTGAGTGCAGCCTTCTGCAGGCTGTGCTCACACTGCCAGCCAAGGAGCTCCTGAGTGCAGCCTTCTGCAGGCTGTGCTCACACTGCCAGCCAAGGAGCTCCTCAGGGCAGCCTTCTGCAGGCTGTGCTCACAGAGAGCCAAGCAACTCCTCAGGGCAGCCTTCTGCAGGCTGTGCTCACAGAGAGCCAAGGAGCTCCTGAGTGCAGCCTTCTGCAGGCTGTGCTCACACAGAGAGCCAAGGAGCTCCTGAGTGCAGCCTTCTGCAGGCTGTGCTCACACTGCCAGCCAAGGAGCTCCTGAGTGCAGCCTTCTGCAGGCTGTGCTCACACTGCCAGCCAAGGAGCTCCTCAGGGCAGCCTTCTGCAGGCTGTGCTCACAGAGAGCCAAGCAACTCCTCAGGGCAGCCTTCTGCAGGCTGTGCTCACAGAGAGCCAAGGAGCTCCTGAGTGCAGCCTTCTGCAGGCTGTGCTCACACTGAGAGCCAAGGAGCTCCTGAGTGCAGCCTTCTGCAGGCTGTGCTCACACTGCCAGCCAAGCAACTCCTCAGGGCAGCCTTCTGCAGGCTGGGGGTGCTTCTAGTGAAAGGTTTGGCACTCACTTGTGTGGGGCTGGTTGAGGTGGAGTCAGCTGCACCATCTGAGGTCTCCTGAAATCATTTGGGTGCAGGTGAGTGTGGTGTAGAACCAAGGACAGGCTGCCCAGGGAGGTTGTGGAGTTTCCTTCTCTGGAGACTTTCAGCAGCTGCCTGGATGTGTTCCTGGGTGAGCTGCCCTGGGTGGCCCTGCTTTGGCAGGGGCAGTTGGACTCCCTGATCTCCAGAAGCCCCCTCCAACCTCTATCATTGTGTGATCTGTGTAGTGGGACAGTGACTGTGACTACTTCAGATAAACAGTCTGAGATCTGGGCCTGCCAAGCAGTGAGCCAGGCCCAGGCCAGTGCAGTTGTGCTGCTGAGCTCCTTCTCTCAGAAGCTGCTAACCACTGACTTGAGGCTCCTGCAGAAGCAGCTCAGTGAATTCCCACAGCCAGCCTCTTGCCTGCAGCCTTCTCTTGTGCCCAGCAAGGTGCACATACATGCTGCAGAGCATTTCTGTCTAAACCTGAGCTGCAGGTGACTGCTTTTAGCCCCAGACCATGCTGCTTACCTCTGCTAGCAGCATGAAGCTTGTGGAGTGGTAATGAGCAGTGCCTTAATAGCTGGCAGGGTGAGTGGCAACGGCCAAGAGTCTGCCAAGAATGATCCTCTCAGCAGCTTCTGAGCTGCTTATGAAATGCTTTCTGAGCACTGAGTGGGAAAGAGTTCACCATTCCCCTGATCTGCTTCTTGGTCTGACTCCTCAGACCTTCTGACCATCCTTTCTGCCAGATACAAGCAACTCTTCTGCTTGTTTAGGGCCAGGATCCCTGCTGCCTTAGTGCCTTTAGAGCAGGAACTGAGGGATGCTGCAGAGGGACAGATCTTTGTGCTCTGGAAATGACCATGTTGAGCAGGAGCTCACACTGCTGACAACTTACCCCAAACCTTAAGAAGTGAGTGGGCAGACTTCTGGAATAGGCCCAGGTTATCAGAATCATGGAATTGGTCATCCAGCCCAGCACCACCATGGCCACTAAACCCTGGCCCCAAGGGCCATGGCCACAGCTGTCTGCAACACCTCCAGCCATGGGCACTCCACCACCTCCCTGGGCAGCCTCTGCCAGTCCCTGACCACTCCTGCACCAAAGACATTTTTCCTTCTCTCCAACCTAACCCTCCCCTGGCACAAGTTCAGGACATTTCCTCTCCTTCCAGCACCTGAGCCTATGGAGCAGAGCCCAACCCCCAGCTGCCTGCAGCCTCCTCTCAGGGAGCTGCAGAGAGCAATGAGCTCTGCCCTCAGCTTCCTCTGCTCCACACTAACCCCCCCAGCTCCCTCAGCTGCTCCTCCCCAGCCCTGTTCTCCAGACCCTTCCCAGTTCTCTTGCCCTTCTCTGGACCTGCTCCAGCCCCTCAGTGACCTTGGAGTGAGGGGCCCAAAGCTGAAGTATTCCAAGGTGTGGCCTCATCCCACCTGCCCTAGTCCACATTTACTGTAACCTGAACACCTTGTCAGGGTCCTCAGGCTGTGGCTAAAGATGGGTTTAGCAGAGAGTGGAACTGCAGAGGCTGCTGTGTGGCCCAGCTGGCCTGGCACTGCTCTCACACCACACCAGGAGCTCCTAGAAGGCTTTGAAAATGGGCAGCTCTCACTGCTGCCCTTCTTCAGATGGAGTCAGATGGAGTAATGCCTCTGGCTTGCACTGCACTTTAATGTCTCCTCTGGTGTTGTCTGTGTGTTTTCACCCCCTCAAGATCTAGCCAGTGAAGAGAAGAAGAGGCTAGAGGAGAAACAGAGGACAGCCCGCAAGAACCGCTCCAAGTCGGAGGAGGACTGGAAGACAAGGTTGGTGCCTTGGCTCTGGGCACAGCCCTGCTGCCAGCCTGCAGTGCTCAGCAGGCAGAGCTGACCTCATCAGGCTGGCTGCTGCTGCTGCTGCTGCTGCTGGGGGTGCACACTCGGTCCCTGCAGGCTGTAGTGCTGTGACAGGCAATGGACTGGAGCTGGAAGAGAGGAGATTGAGACTGGAGATGAGGAAGAAATTCTCTAAAGGTGGTGAGACACTGGCACAGGTTGCCCAAGGAGGTTGTGGATGCCTCCTCCCTGGAGGTGTTCAAGGCCAGGTTGGATGAGGCCTGAGCAAGCTGGGCTGGTGGGAGGTGTCCTGGCCCATGGCAGGGGGTTGGAACTGAAGGAGCTTTAAGGTCCCTTCCAACCCAACTCATTCTGGGATTCAAGAAAGCTTCCAGGCATGGTCTCGGCCCCCTCCCCTCTGCTTGCTCAGCCATATCCCAGTCCAGACTGTCCTGTCTTTGCTGAGCACCTCTGGGTTCTGACATGAAAGATGTCACCACTGCTTCATGTCACTGCTGAGCCCTTTAGAGTTGCCTCAGATTTGCTTTCTTGGCCAAAGAGAGGAGGAAATGCTTCCTCCAGCCAACCTGAGAGCTTTTGCCTGTGGCAGTGGAGCTCAGCTGCTGTGTGCTGGCTGTGCTGCTTTGCCACTGAGGTGTCCTCAGGGCTGGGGACATGACCTGGTCACCCAGCCAGCCAAGTCACTGGCTCCTTGCTGAGACAAAAGCTAGAAGGGAGAAATGAGCTCACAAGGGAGCTGCCAGGGGTGGGGGATTTTAGCTGCGAGGTGAGAGGGGTCAGCTGGGAGCTTTTACACACAGCTAAGCAGGACCTGTGAGAACAAGCCCCAGTGAGTCCAGCTGGAGCAGACAAAGGCTCAAAGGCAGCTTCAGAGTGCAGTCATCAGTTGGCAATCTCCCCACGGAGGGAGCAGGGTTGGCAGGTTGCTGCAGGAGCCAGCAGGGTTCACCTCCTCCCTGTTCACCAGCTGCAGCACAGGCAGGCACCCGGAGCCAGCCCCTTTGGAATGCCTCTTTGTAACTCAATCATTTGTCTCTCTTCTCTCCCTGTTTGTTCACATGAAGTCACTCAGCATCCCAGAGCCCCAGGTTTGGACATGGCTGCCTTTGTCTTTTCCCTGTGCCTGCTTTCCTGAAGTGTTTGGGTTTGTTTGCCCTGAGACTGGTGGAAAATAACCTCCTTAATGCTTCTGAGTGAACACTGAAGTGCTGGAGCCTTGCACCTCCCTCTTCCTTTCCTGAGTTCTGAGTGGTTCTAGCTCTCACCAATGCTTTCAGTTCTTCCAGCTGCCTGAAATAGCCTAAGCCTGAAAGGACCTGAGCTTGGTGTTGGAAGCTGAGGAACTCCCAGGGGGCAGCTCAGAGCAGTGCAGCCTGAGGTGCAGACACCATCCACCAGCTGCTTCAGTGCAGATGCTGCTGCCCTCAGCACCCCCTGGGCAATGCTTTGGGAACTGTTTGCCAGGATGGTTCTAAACCTTGGCAGAGATTTCCCATCTCTGCAGGAGGAATGCAGAGTGACAGCCTCCAAAGGGGGACCAGAAAGAGTGGAGGAAGAGCTGTGCTTTGGGCTGGGGGAAAAGCATCCTGTGAAGGGAAACTCTCCTGGCTGCTGCCAGCTCAGCTGTGGGGCTGATGTGGAGCAGGGAAACTCTCCTGCCTGTTCCCAGGCCAGCTGTGGGGCTGATGTGGAGAAGGGAAGCTCCTGACTGCTGCCAGCCCAGCTGTGGGGCAGATGTGGAGAGGGGGAGCTGTGTGATGTGCTGCTGCCAGCCCAGCTGTGGGGCAGATGTGGAGAGGGGGAGCTGTGTGATGTGCTGCTGCCAGCCCAGCTGTGGGGCAGATGTGGAGAGGGGGAGCTGTGTGATGTGCTGTGAACTGCTGCAGACAAGCAGGGATCTTGTCTAGGAGAGCTCCTCCCCCGTGGGAGCTCCCCCGAGGTGCCTGCTGACTGCAGGGTTTGTGAATCCACTTGGCAAGTGGAGTCTTGGTGTTTCTGGAGGCATCCACGTTGGACACTGTTCTGGGGACTGGGTGAGCCTAGAGGCTGGGGTCTGAAGTCTTGAGCAGAGGACTGACTGGGACTGGATGATCCTTGTGGTCCCTTCCAACCCTGACTGACTCTGTGATTGAGTTGTGAGGCACAGCAGAGGTCTGTGGCTTTGGGTGACAACCAGTCCCCTCCTCCCCCACCACAGCAGCTTTGGGCCTCCTGTTTCTCAGACTTGGTTCTTCCACCTGCTGATGATGTAGTGGTCACTGGAGGAGGGGCACAGTGACCTGCCCAAGTGTTGAAGACAGACACCCTGGGGAGGTGGGGTGGCAGAATGCCTCGAGGTGGGAGGAGGTGACAGTGCTTAGAGCCCTCAGCAGGAGCTTGGCCTCGTGCTCTGGGGGGAGCTGCTGTCCCCTGCAGGGGCTGTGGGGTGAGCAGGACACAGCAGCAGGCACCTGGGACTAGCTGGTGCCTGCCGTGTGGAGGTGAAGGAGCAGTGAGCAGTGCCAGTGGTGAGCAACTTCTGCCTTCTGTTGGCTGCAGGTGACTTGCCCAGGAGAGCAGCAGAGCCCTGGAGCACTGATCTCTTGCCTTTGGCATCCTGAAGATGGCACAAGGCAGCTCAAGCCAAGCCAGGGCTGCCTGTTAGCTGCCCTCTTTGCAGCATGGCACTGTGGTGCTGGTGGTCTTGATGCATCTTGATGTGATAATGTCACAGCTGGGCCAGAAGTGCTGCAGTTTGTGCTCTGAAGCCTGCTGGCAGCCCAGAGGGCAGAGCCAGGCCCCGGGGGCTGCCTTGCCCACACGTGGCCCCTCCAGTGAGTGTTCAGTGCAGGGAGCAGACAGGCAGGGCTGGCTGCTGGGGGCACCAGGAGCTGAAAGGAAACTGGGGAGCAACCAAGCCCATGGCACAGACAGGGCTGGCAACACACAGACCACAGAGAGACTGCTCTGGAGGCACAGGCTGCAAGATTGCCAGAAACAGCTGTGGCAGAGGAGGCAGAAGGATGAATTTCTTCTCCTTGACCTGGACCAGGCTGTCCAGGCAGTGGTGGAGTCCCCATCCCTGGAGGGGTTTCAGAGCTATGGAGATGTGGTGCTGAGGGCCAGGCTTGAGCAGGGCACTTGGTCTCAAAGGTCTTCTCCAGCCTAAACGATTCTGTGGGTCTCAGCTTCTGTGCCGTGGTGATTTGGCAGGGCTGTGGTGGCCACGGGGGGACAACTGTGCACCTTACTGCCCAGCTAGACCCCCCAAAAGGGGGTGTGCAGCTGTGACCCAGCTCAGGCAGGAGGAGAAGGGAGATGCCAGACACCAGCTTGGCAAGAGCTCACAGGTGGCTTTGTGCAGATGGACCCTGGGCACCTGAGACCTTACAGCTGCATTTCAGTGTCTGAAGGGGACCTAGAGGCAGGCTGGGCAGGGGCTGTTCAGAAGAGCCTGTGGGGATAGGACGAGGGCAGTGGTTTGGAACTGGAGCAGGGCAGAGTTAGGTTGGACATCAGGAGGCACAGTGAGGCTGGTGAGACATTGGCACAGGCTGCCCAGGGCTGTGGTTGAGGCCTCATCCCTGGAGACATTCAAGGCCAAGCTTGCTGTGTCCCTGGGCAGCCTGCTCTGGCTGGAGGTGTCCCTGCTGCCTGCAGGGGGTTGGACAAGGTGACCTTGGAGGGTCCCTTCCAACCCAATGCAATCTGTAGGCCTGTGAATCAGCTTCTGGATGTTCAGATCAGCTCCCAGAGCCAACAGTGCCATGCAGCAGCTCAGCTGGCATGAGCCAGGGCTCTTCCTGCAGCCCATGAGCAAGGTTCCATGCACCAAGGGTGTCTGGCACACTTGTGGGGGACTGAGGGCACTGCAAAGGCAGGGCAGCTGCAGAGCCCAGGGAGACAACCTCCTTCTGTTTGCTTGTGCTGTTCCCATGTCTTGCAACAACCTCCTCATGCACGCCCCCAGGACTGGTCACAACTGCTTTGAAGTCAACCTGTGCCTGCCCTTCCTTGTGCCATAGTCACAGCTGCTTCAAGTGACACCAGTCTGGTGTCAGTGATGCCACAAGCTGGGCTGGTGGGAGGTGTCCTTGGAACTAGATGACCTTTAAGGTCCTTTCCAAGCCAAACCATTCTGTGCCTGGGACCTAGGAGGCATCTCAGCAGTGTGGGGAGCAGGGAGACCCAGCCCTGAGCAGGGCCTCCACTTGGGAAGCAATTCTTCCTCAGCAGGGTGGAACAGGTTGGCCAGAAAAGTGGAGCCACTCAGCCTGGAGCTGTTGGAACCCAGGCTGGATGGCAGCGTGGGCCAGCTGGTGTGGCATGAGCTGCCTGGCAGGGCCACTGGGCCTGGCTGAACTTTTAAGGTCCCTTCCAGCCCAAACCATTCTGGGATCCTAGAGAAATCCACTGCTGACCTGAACCCAAGAGGGTTCCTGCAGTCAGTGAGTGCTGGGACCAGCAGAGTGCTGAAGGTGCAGCAAAGCAGTTGTGACCTGGCTGGAGCTTGGGGGCAGCCTCACCAATGTGCTCTCTGTTTCTTTGCAGGTGGTTCCACCAAGGCCCCAACCCCTACACTGGTACACAGGACTGGCTTTATTCTGGCAACTACTGGGACAGAAACTACTTTAACTTGCCTGATATTTATTAAAATGCAATAAGGAGCCTCTGACTGACACAAATAAGTCTTAATCTGTTCTAATGTCTCCCCTTGTTTCCCTTCTTCCCTCCTGAAAAGCTGGCATCTTACCCCACAGAACATGGACAGCTCCAGGGTGAATCTGGTGGTACCTGACCTGCAGGCCCGTGGGCAGGGGACCACTGCTCTGGCTGCTGCTGTGGACACAGACACCAGCTCCTGGCCAGAGGCAGTGCCCATGGTGTGAGCTGCCCCAGGGTTTGCTGGCTACACCTACATTAGGTTCTGGTGGAGGAGGACCAGAGCTCCTCCAGCTGTCCTGGCACTACTCTCTGCTAGATCACCCTGGCACAAGTCAGACTGGTTTGATTTGTTGTGACTTGGGGAACCTCCAAAAGCACAGAGAGCCCTGCAGGGGCCTGGCCTCGCCTGGAGAAGGCTCTGTCACCTCTCCACAGCTGGGATTTTTCATCCAGTGACTTCTCTCTTGCTGAGCTCAGGTGGGAGATCTCAGGAGTGCTGCCACCTCTGGAGCACTCCTGCAGGTATCCAGGCTGGGAGCCTTGCCCAGAGGTCTTTAGGCAGTGCTTTGCGCAGTGTGTTTTGAGTTCTGCTCTCAGCTCTTGCCTTCACCCTGTCTGGTTTAAGGAATTCAGAGCCATCTGAACAGCTACAGATGTGATGGGAACTGCACACCAGGGACAGCTCTGGGAACAATCTGTCTCCTGCACTAGAAGTTCTGGTGCCCAGCACTGCTGCAAGAGGCAAGACCCTCACCAGCTCAGGAGCTGCTGGAACGTGGTGGGGGGACACACACAGGACCTGTGTGTGTACTGTGCAGCCCCCCCTGGGAGGAGGTCTGCTGGTTCAGAGGTGGTCCAGCCCCTGGGGGAGGCCTCCTGAGCACAGCTGCTTTGCCCCTTTTCCTTGGGGTGCTCCAGCCTGAAGCTGTGCTCAGAGCTTCCCGAGGGCAGCTGCTTCCTCCAGTACCTGCTGCTGCAGCTTAGTGTTCACTCAGTAACTTAACTGCTACTCAATAAAGGCTTCAGAACTTCTTGCATCTAGAGTGAGTGATCTTTGACAGGGCTGACCCCCTCTGAGCAAGCCTACTCCAGAAGCTGCCTGATCTGCTTCCCTCACCTGCCCCCTGGGCTGCTTGTAGGTGGGGAGGAGACAGCTGTGCTGGGAGCGCTTCCCCCTGGCATTTGCAGGCAGCTTGCAGCTCCGGCCCCGAGGGTGGGCTGCTCAAACTGCCCGAGGCAGGGAGGTGCAGTTCATGGTGCTGAGCTGTAGCTGCACAAACAAGGGGAAGCCTGAAGCTTGAGGAGGGCAGATTCAGACTGGAGATGAGGAAGAGGTTCTTTGCAGTGAGAGTGGTGAGACCCTGGCACAGGCTGCCCAGGGAGGCTGTGGATGCTCCCTCCCTGGAGGTGTTCAAGGCCAGGCTGGACGAGGCCCTGAGCAAGCTGTGCTGGTGGGAGGTGTCCCTGCCCATGGCAGGGAGGTTGGCACTGGCTGAGCTTTGAGGTCCCTTCCCACCCAACCCATCCTGTGACTAAACCTCTCTGTGGCAGCATCTCCTCGAGCCCAGTTCTCAGTGCCCTGCAGAAGTTCACTACCTGCAGCGTCTCCTCAGCCTCACCTCTGCCCTCAAGCCTCAACCTGGGCCAGGATTTCCTGAGGACTCTGAGGGCTGTGGAAACTGCCTGGCTGTTGGGGTCAGCTCTCACACAGCACTCCACACTCAGTGCTGGCACAAACAAGGCCTTTAGTTGCTGCCTGCCCACCCAGAGGAGCAAACATCTCCACAAGATCTGCTTTTCTTCTACTGTTTTGAGTGACTGCTGCCTCCTAGGAGCAGACTGAGTGACTGTTTATCCACTGGCAGTGCAGGAGGCTGGCACCTTCAGGAGACCAAAGCTGAGCTGTGAGAGCTCTAAAGCAACAAGAAGATAGAGTCTGATAAAGGTGGGGAGCTTTTAACCCCTCCCTGAAAGTATAACCCCAGCTTGGTCCTCTGTGATAAACCTGGGGTGAGTTGGCAGTGGTTGAGACAAACCTGGAGCGAGTTGGCACTGGCTGAGATAAACCTGGAGTTGGCAGTGGTTGAGACAAACCTGGGGTGAGTTGGCATTGGCTGAGATAAACCTGGAGTTGGCATTGGCTGAGCTAAACCTGGAGTTGGCATTGGTTGAGATAAACCTGGAGCGAGTTGGCATTGGTTGAGATAAACCTGGAGCGAGTTGGCAGTGGTTGAGATAAACCTGGAGCGAGTTGGCAGTGGTTGAGATAAACCTGGAGCGAGTTGGCAGTGGTTGAGATAAACCTGGAGCGAGTTGGCACTGGCTGAGATAAACCTGGAGCGAGTTGGCACTGGCTGAGATAAACCTGGAGCGAGTTGGCATTGGCTGAGCTAAACCTCGAGCGAGTTAGCAGTGGCGGAGATAAACCTGGAGTTGGTATTGGCTGAGATAAACCTGGAGCGAGTTAGCAGTGGCTGAGATAAACCTGGAGTTGGTATTGGCTGAGATAAACCTGGAGTGAGTTGGCATTGGTTGAGATAAACCTGGAGCGAGTTGGCATTGGCTGAGCTAAACCTGGAGCGAGTTAGCAGTGGCTGAGATAAACCTGGAGTTAGTATTGGCTGAGCTAAACCTGGAGTGAGTTGGCAGTGGTTGAGATAAACCTGGAGCGAGTTGGCATTGGTTGAGATAAACCTGGAGCGAGTTGGCATTGGCTGAGCTAAACCTGGAGCGAGTTAGCAGTGGCTGAGATAAACCTGGAGTTAGTATTGGCTGAGCTAAACCTGGAGTGAGTTGGCAGTGGTTGAGATAAACCTGGAGCGAGTTGGCATTGGCTGAGCTAAACCTGGAGCGAGTTAGCAGTGGCTGAGATAAACCTGGAGTTGGTACTGGCTGAGCTAAACCTGGAGCGAGTTGGCAGTGGTTGAGCACTTGTCAGAGTAACTCCTTGCTTAGTTGACAGTGTGGAAGTCCTCCTGCTCCTGTGCCCAGAGTCCCAGCCCAGCAGTGGGGCCCAGACCCGGTCGCACTGAAGTGCCTGTGGCTGTCAGTGGTGCTGGGGCTCAGCAGCACCCCGGGGTGCAGGACCTGGGCCACTCTGCAGCACCAGCAGCTGGGGCTCAGTGCTGGTAACTCGCCCCAGGGTGTGCTGTGCTAGCAGGGGACAAAGCAGACAGGAGGGCACAGCTGAGTGCTGGCAGCCTTTGCAGTCACTGCGTTTATTGCATGGGGAAGTCCACTGCTGAGCTCTTCCTGCGGGCACAGCCTCTCTTCTTTACCTGTTTGAAGAAACACCTGCTCAGGAGGGCTGCAGCAAGCACTGCTGAGTGCTGCCTGGCTGCACCCTGGGGGCAGGGACCCTGCCACAGGCTGGAGCTCACACAGGTGCTGAGAGCTCAGGGGGCAAGGTGGGGGTGGTGGAACACCAACAGGCTGCCCAGAGATGTGGTTGTGGCCCCACATTCATGGTCTGCTTTGATGTGGCCCTGGGCAGCCTACTCCAGTTGGAAGTGTCCCTGCTGAGGAGTTGGACAAGATGCCCTTTGAGGGTCCCTTCCAGCCTGGTGCATTCTGACTGGAAGTGAAGGATTTGGTTACTCCACACTGAACCCAGAGCAAGAGCAGTACTGGAAACTGCAGAGGGTAACAGCAGCCTCACAGAGGGACTGCAGTTGGAAAAGACCTTCAAGATCATTGAGTCCAATCCTTCTCTAACTCTGCCAAGGATGGAGCTGAACCGTGGCCCTCAGCACCACATCTCTGACACACCTCTGGGGATGGGGATTCAACCACCTCCCTGGGCAGCCTGTGCCAGGCTTTGAGAACCCTTCCAGGAAAGATGTTTCTTCTGCTAACCAACCTGAATCTGCTCTGCTGCAACTTGAGGCTGCTTTGTCTTGTTCTGTCCCTTCTTTCAGGGCAGAGCTCATTGCTGCCTACAGCTACCTGAAGGGAGGTTGTGGCCAGGTGAGCTTGGGCTCTGCTGCCAGGCACCCAGGGACAGAAGAAGAGGACACAGCCTCAAGCTGTGCCAGGGCAGGTCTAGGCTGGATGTTAGGAGGAAGTTGTTGGTAAAGAGAGTGACTGGCATTGGAATGGGCTGCCCAGGGAGGTGGTGGAGTCACTGTCCCTGGAGGCTGCATGAGGCACTTAGTGCCAGGGTTAGTTAATTAGGTGTTAGGTGCTAGGGTGGCCTCGATGACCTCGAAGGTCTTTCCCAATCTGGTTAGTTCTGTGATTCTCGCTAGGGAGCAGAGCCCAACCCCCACCTCACTGCAGCCTTGCAGGGAGCTGCAGAGAGCAATGAGCTCTGCCCTCAGCCTCCTCTGCTCCACACTAACCACCTCCAGCTCCTCAGCTCTGTTCTCCAGGACCCTTCCCCATCTTTGTTGCCCTTCTCAGCACTTGCTCCAGCCTCGTGAGAGAGGACAAAAGGGGCAGCGGAAGGCTGGTTGGGGGCTGTTGCTGTTACCAGCAGTTTAACCTCATTTGAGGTGGCAAAGTGAAATTCAGCTTTCACAGCACAACCCCCAGCCCAGAATCTCCCTCTCCTAGACCCATGCAAGAAGCAAACTTAGTTCTTGAGGCTCTGGGCATGAGGCCTGCTGGTGCTGCAGCCTGCAGAGTCCTCACCTTCTGCAGGATCAGTAACAGCTGAGTGCTTACCCCTGCCTGGCTGCCTCTCTCTGATGCTTACCCAGCCTGGCTGCCTCTCTCTGATGCTTACCCCAGCCTGGCTGCCTCTCTCTGATGCTTCCCCCAGCCTGGCTGCCTCTCTCTGATGCTTCCCCCAGCCTGGCTGCCTCTCTCTGATGCTTCCCCCAGCCTGGCTGCCTCTCTCTGATGCTTCCCCCAGCCTGGCTGCCTCTCTCTGATGCTTCCCCCAGCCTGGCTGCCTCTCTCTGATGCTTCCCCCAGCCTGGCTGCCTCTCTCTGATGCTTCCCCCAGCCTGGCTGCCTCTCTCTGATGCTTCCCCCAGCCTGGCTGCCTCTCTCTGATGCTTCCCCCAGCCTGGCTGCCTCTCTCTGATGCTTCCCCCAGCCTGGCTGCCTCTCTCTGATGCTTCCCCCAGCCTGGCTGCCTCTCTCTGATGCTTCCCCCAGCCTGGCTGCCTCTCTCTGATGCTTCCCCCAGCCTGGCTGCCTCTCTCTGATGCTTCCCCCAGCCTGGCTGCCTCTCTCTGATGCTTCCCCCAGCCTGGCTGCCTCTCTCTGATGCTTCCCCCAGCCTGGCTGCCTCTCTCTGATGCTTCCCCCAGCCTGGCTGCCTCTCTCTGATGCTTCCCCCAGCCTGGCTGCCTCTCTCTGATGCTTCCCCCAGCCTGGCTGCCTCTCTCTGATGCTTCCCCCAGCCTGGCTGCCTCTCTCTGATGCTTCCCCCAGCCTGGCTGCCTCTCTCTGATGCTTCCCCCAGCCTGGCTGCCTCTCTCTGATGCTTCCCCCAGCCTGGCTGCCTCTCTCTGATGCTTCCCCCAGCCTGGCTGCCTCTCTCTGATGCTTCCCCCAGCCTGGCTGCCTCTCTCTGATGCTTCCCCCAGCCTGGCTGCCTCTCTCTGATGCTTCCCCCAGCCTGGCTGCCTCTCTCTGATGCTTCCCCCAGCCTGGCTGCCTCTCTCTGATGCTTCCCCCAGCCTGGCTGCCTCTCTCTGATGCTTCCCCCAGCCTGGCTGCCTCTCTCTGATGCTTCCCCCAGCCTGGCTGCCTCTCTCTGATGCTTCCCCCAGCCTGGCTGCCTCTCTCTGATGCTTCCCCCAGCCTGGCTGCCTCTCTCTGATGCTTCCCCCAGCCTGGCTGCCTCTCTCTGATGCTTCCCCCAGCCTGGCTGCCTCTCTCTGATGCTTCCCCCAGCCTGGCTGCCTCTCTCTGATGCTTCCCCCAGCCTGGCTGCCTCTCTCTGATGCTTCCCCCAGCCTGGCTGCCTCTCTCTGATGCTTCCCCCAGCCTGGCTGCCTCTCTCTGATGCTTCCCCCAGCCTGGCTGCCTCTCTCTGATGCTTCCCCCAGCCTGGCTGCCTCTCTCTGATGCTTCCCCCAGCCTGGCTGCCTCTCTCTGATGCTTCCCCCAGCCTGGCTGCCTCTCTCTGATGCTTCCCCCAGCCTGGCTGCCTCTCTCTGATGCTTCCCCCAGCCTGGCTGCCTCTCCTTGCTGCCATCAGCTCAGCCAGGGGCACGGCCACGGCGCAGATGCGAGGTGTGCGGCGCTCTGCCGCAGTCTCCCCTGCCGAGCTGCAGCGGGGCCCGGCGCTGCCCAGCTCCTCCTCGGCTGGCCTGGCCACGGGCACTGGGATCGTGGTGAATCTCCTCCTAGCTCCTGTGTCCTGCTGTGCGAAGACAGCAGAGCCGGGAATGGGTTTCCAGTGCTTCCTGCTCTGAAGGGTGGAGCCCACCAAGATGAACGGTGGAGCATTGCCCATCTTGCTCTGTTCTGCCATCACATAGGCTGGAGCTGCCCCCTCTGCCAGCTCAGGCTGCTGGGCTTGCCCACTGGGAAGGCTGAGGGTGGCCTGGGCACAAGCAAGGGCAGCTCCAGCAGGTAGAAAGGAAGGTGTTGATGTTTGGCTTTGTCTCAAGTCAGTCAGGCAGTAGAGGGTCCACATGTTAGGACATGCCTGTGGCTGCTCTCCTCTCGAGGCCGTGGCTGCAAAGACAAAGATCAGAGCTGGTCAGGAGCAGTGGAAGCCACAGAGTGCCAGTGCTGCCATCTGGCACAAGCCTCCCCACGCCTGGTGTGAAGGACCTGGAGCAGCAGAGTCTCTTTGGAGTGTGGCTGGCACAGGACAGGCCCCTCTGGGGGAGCACTGCTCTGGTGCTGCTGAAGCTGCCTTGGCAAACCGCCCTGAACCTGGGTTCCTCTGGCAGGGCCAAGGTCAGCTGCAGCCCTGCTCGGCCTCAGCTCTCCGCCACAAAGTGCTCTGCTGAGCCCTCACCACTGCACTGCTTCTAGGGCCTGGGGCAGGACAGGGATGGATTCTACACTACCAGGAGACTCAGGGCAGCTCCACTTTGGGTGGCTTCTCCATCTGGGCAAGGGAGCAGCTGGGCACACATCACCCCAGGGAAGAGCTGCTGGGGAGGGCCTCACCACCAAAGAGGAGCAGCAGCTCTCTTGCCCTTGGAACTGCTGCCCAGTGCTTGACCTGCTCAGCCCAGCCACAGACTCTCACAAGCTCAAGCCAGCAGAGGCCACCACCAGGTGATGCTCTCTTCTACAGGGAAAACCACCCAGGCCGTGGTGGGAGGAGAGCCTTCAGAGGAGCAGAACCTCCTGTCTTACCTGAGAAGGCACAGGCTTGCTCAGCTGGTTCCACTTGAGCTGTAGGCTCCACTCCCTCAGGACAGGTGACTAAGTCCTCGGAAGGCACTAAGGTGGCCACACTTGAGCCCTGGCCTGTCCCTACTGGCTGCTCAGGCTGGAGCAGAGAAGCTGTTTGCTCTACAAAGGGGATGAGGATTTGCCGTGGGAACTGCTCTAGGTAAGGTGGAAGCTCCACATCCGTGTCTGGCTCCTCAGGCCACTGCTGTGACACAGCCCCAGCGGTTGCGGTAACCGCAGCTTGGTTGCAGGAAGGCAGACCCCAGAGGGGATCTTTGGCAGCAGGCGGTGGAGGGGTTGGAGCAGGCGATGCTGATTGTCCTTCCCACCAGGGGGCTGCGGAAGGGTCATGCGCTGAGCCCTCAGCCTGGCTGCCTGGTGGCCGCAGCTCCCCAGCTGTGCAGGACAGGCTGCACGCTTCTGAGGCTGCCCTGACAGGCTCCACAGGAGCCTCAGCTGCTGCCACAGCAGAGGCACCTTCCTGAGCACCTTCTGCTGCTGGAAATCCACCTTCTGCCTCTGACCCAACACCCTCTACAGAAGCCTCCTCTGCTGACACAACAGAAGCCACTTCAGAAGCACCTTCTACTGGTGTGAGTTCATCCTCTGAGATCTGGGAGGCTGTGGACAGAGTCTGCACACTGGTGGCCACATCCCTCAGGGAGGGATGAGAGACAACAGAAGCCCTTTCAGAAGCCCCTTCTACTGGTGTGAGCTGATGCTGTGAGAGCAGGGAGGCTGTGGACAGAGTCTGCACACTGGTGGCCACATCCCTCAGGGAGGGATGAGAGACAACAGAAGCCCTTTCAGAAGCCTCTTCTGCTGGTCTGAGTTCCCCCTCTGAGATCTGGGAGGCTGTGGACAGAGTCTGCACACTGGTGGCCACATCCCTCAGGGAGGGATGAGAGACAACAGAAGCCCTTTCAGAAGCACCTTCTGCTGGTGTGAGCTGATGCTGTGAGGGCAGGGAGGCTGCGGGCAGGGGCTGCAGGCTGGTGGCCACATCCCTCAGGGAGGGATGAGAGACAGCAGAAGCCCTTTCAGAAGCCCCTTCTGGTGTGAGCTGATGCTGTGAGGGCAGGCAGGCTGCGGGCAGGGGCTGCAGGCTGGTGGCCGCAGGGCCGAGGGAGCAGGAGGAGCTGCTGTTACCTAGCAGGTGTGCAGCCAGCGCCGCGGGCTCGGCCGGGACGTAAACCAGCGCCGCGGGCTCGGGGGTCGCAGCTCCCTCGGGGGCGGGGGGGGATGTGCTCCCCGCAAAGGAACTGGTGCTCGACGGGCGTTGAGTCAGTTTAGAGCTGCAGCGGGCGTCAGGCCCCTCCGGGAGCTGGTTCTGCTGCGTGTCGGAGCAGCTCTCCCTCTGCCTGCAGTCCCGGGGCGCTGCGGTGTGCGCCGGCCCCGCGGGCTCCTCCGCTGCCTCCTCGGCTGCCCCACTCGCGGAGTCTGCAAGGCAAGCAGCACAGAAAGCACATCAGCAGCTGCTGCCGCTGCACTAAAAGCCAGAGTCCAGCTCCGAGGCCTTTAGAGGTGCTCCAGAGCACACCCGGGAGGCTTCCTGAGCTGCAGAGGTGGAGTCAACTCACAGCATCAGCAACCCAGCACCGCTGCGGCCACCAAACCATGCCCCACAGCTTCCCTGGACACCTCCAGCCACGGGCACTCCACCACCTCTCTGGGCAGCCTGTGCCAGGCTCTGAGAGCCCTTTCAGTTAAGAAGTTTGTTGTAATGCCCAACCCAAACCTCCTCTGCTGCAACTTGAGGCAGTTTCCTCATACCCTGTCTCTTGTAACACAGGAGAAGAGACCAACTTCCACCTGGCTCCAGCCTGCTTTCAGGCAGTTGTAGAGGGGCAGAAGGTCTCCCCTCAGCCTCCTTCTCTCCAAAGGAATCAGGTTAATAGAATCACAGAGTTCTTTGGGTTGGAAAAGCTCTCCAAGATCACCCAGTCCAACCATCAACCCAGCACCACCATGGCCACCAAACCCTGTCCCCAGGTGCCATGGTCACACCTCTCCAACACCTCCAGGCATGGGGACTCCACCATCTCCCTGGGCAGCCTCTGCCAATCCCTGACCACTCCTGCACCAAAGACATTTCTCTCCTCTCCAACCCAACCCTCCCCAGCACAGCTTCAGGCAGCTCCCCAAGCTAAGGCTGAGGTTGCTGCTTGCCTATCAATAAAGGGAAAGAAAATGCAGAGCTGTGAGTCCACCTCCAAGCCCAGGAGGGCAGAAGAGTTAAACCAAGCACACCAGAGAAGCTCTGGCTGGGAGGGTGCACCACATGATCCTCATGGGCCTTGACCAGATGGTCCTCAAGGGGCTGCACCAGATGGTCCTCAAGGGGCTGCACCAGATGGTCCTCAGGGGGCTGCACCAGATGGTCCTCGGAGGGGCTGCACCAGATGGTCCTCAAGAGGCTGCACCAGATGGTCCTCGGAGGGGCTGCATCAGATGGTCCTCAGGGGGCTGCACCAGATGGTCCTCAGAGGGGCTGCACCAGATGGTCCTCGGAGGTCCCTTCCAACTGCAAGACCATGGCTCTCCCTGCAACCCCTCACACCTGCTGGGATCCACACAGGGCATTTTGGGTGCCAAGGTGGTGATGTTTTAGCTTCCTCAAGAATCTCCAGTTGAACTGCCAGGGACCCAAGTGACCAAGCCTTAGACAGAGTGAAATGTGGCTTCTGGAGTAGTTCTCAAGGGTGGAAGAGAGGAGAGCAGTGCTGGGATCCACTGCACAGGTAACAGACCCTCAGCACTGGCAACAACCACACAGGAGGCCTGGCTCCTGGTGAGCAAGCAGTGCCCATGCTGCAAACCCAGCAGATATCTCCAAGACATCATCTCAGCACTGAGCTGCTGAATCAGAATCCCACAGAACCAAATGCACTCCTTAGGAAGAGCTCCCATCTGTGTGTGCAAGGAGTGAGGAGCAGTGGAGCTGCTGCCTTCAGGGGTGGTAAATCACACTGCAAGGTCCTCAAGTGGGCATCCAGGCTGTCCTCCAGGAGGAGAAAGCAGAGCAGCCCATGGGAAGCAAGTGCTGTGTGAAGATGCCAGACCCAGATGGGAGGCACCCCAGAGGAAGTGCAAACCACCTGCAGTTCTGAGCATCACAGGGTAGGAAAGACACTGAGGTCCTGGAGCAGGTCCAGAGAAGAGCAATGAGGCTGGCAGAGGGTTGGGAGGGCCTGGCAGGCAAGGGGGATGAGGCTGTTCAGTCTGGAGGAGACCTTACTGCTCTACAAATATGTGACAGAGTGAAGCTGCTGCTGGCCTCTTCTCCCAAGTAACTAGAGAGAGGAGGAGAGGAAATGGGTTTAAGCTGTCCTGGAGGAGACTTAAGACCATGGCTTAGCTTCAGAGTGAAATGTGAGAATGGTCCTACAATCACAGAGCTGTCTGGGTTGGGAAAGCCCTCCCAGATCACCCAGTCCAACCATCCACCCAGCACCACCGTGGCCACTAAACCCTGGCCCCAAGTGCCACGGTCACAGCTCTCTGTTCTGCAGCACCTCCCTGGGCAGCCCCTGCCGATCCCTGAGCACAGAACAGCTGCAGACCGGCTCAGGATCCCTCCGAAGAGCAAACTCACCAGTGAGGAACTTGGGCTCGAACTGCTCCACCAGCTCTGCTAGCTCCAGGCTGGGGTGCTCTGCAAAGAGAAGCAGAGGCTAAGCTGAAGGAGCTCTGCAGGAGCCCAGCTGCAGCTCAGCAGAGCCCTGGCAGAACAAACCTCTGTGGAAGGCGGCGAGCCCCTGGAAGTAGAGGCTGAAGAACTCGGCGAGGTCCTCAGGGTGGTTCACCACAGCAGCCCTGCTCACCCCCTCCAGCAGCGTGGTGAGGCCATAGGGGATCACCAGCCTGGTCCTGATGACTGGCATCTCCTCCGGGTACCGACTGCCTCACTGCTGTCCCACCTGCAGGCACAACCCTCGGCTCAGCCTCCAGCCTGCCCCACCGTGAAGTGCCCAAGGCCAACAGAGTGACCGCAGCTGCTCGCCCCAGCAGCGACCTCGCCCCAGCCCTTCCCAAGCACTGCTTTACCTCCGGAGGAGCCTCTACCCTTTGCAGTCACCAAATCCTTACTGTCCCTCTGCCCCGCGGCAGCAGGAGCCCAATCTCCCCGGGAAGCACCATGCCCACTGCACCCCACCTCCTCGATTCCCATTTTTCAAGCACAAAGCCCCCAGAAGCGCTCCCAGAAGCACCCCCAGTGAGCCCCTAAAGCCATCAGGACATTTCACCCTCCCCCCTCTCCTCCTCCATCCCCTCTGGCACTTACCATGCCCTGCGCCCAGCCTCCCGGAGCTCCTGGGGCCACCACACCCTGCCAGGAGGGGCAAGTGTCACAGTGCCCTGATGTCATCATAGAACCTGGCAACCGTTTGGTTCGGCACAGACTGTAACCAGCGCCCAGCCACTGCCACGGCAGGGACACCTCCCACCAGCACAGCTTGCTCAAGGCTTCATCCAACCTGCCCTGAACACCTCCAGGGAGGGGACAGCCACAGCCTGCCTGGGCAGCCTGTGCCAGGGTCTCCTCACCCTCACTGCGAACAGTTTCTTCCTAATCTCCAGCCTAAGACTTGCTTCTCTTCAAACAGCCACAGAGCAACTTCTAAGCAGGAGCACAACCTGCTGCCAGGAAAGACAACCAGAGTGATGTGACCCGAGGCACAATTCCATACAGCACCTGGGACATTTTACCTAAGACTAAAGGAGAGTATGAAACAAGCATTCAGAGGCAGGGAGGGAAGCAATTCAAGTGCCTGCTTGAGAGTACATCAGAAACATCTCCCACATGTGCAGGAAGGCACCAAATGCAGTGGGGTGCAGCCTGCCAACGGAACAAAAGCAAACCTGATGCCTTGGAAGCACATCTCACACCTTGGTCACTCCACAGCTGTTCTCAACAGAGCCAAGGGCATCCTGGGCTGGCTCAGGAGCAGTGTGGGCAGCAGGACAAGGGAGGTTCTTCTGCCCCTGTGCTCAGCACTGCTCAGGACACACCTTGAGTGCTGTGTCCAATTCTGGGCTCCTCGTCAAGAGAGATGTTGAGGTGCTGGAAGGTGTGGAGAGAAGGGAAGCAAGGCTGGGGAGGGGCCTGGAGCACAGCCCTGTGAGGAGAGGCTGAGGGAGCTGGGGGTGTGCAGCCTGCAGCAGAGGAGGCTCAGGGCAGAGCTCATTGCTGTCTGCAGCTCCCTGCAGGGAGGCTGTAGCCAGCTGGGGTTGGGCTCTGCTGCCAGCCAAGCAGCAACAGAAGAAGGGGACACAGCCTGAAGCTGTGCCAGGGCAGGTCTAGGCTGGATGTTAGGAGGAAGTTGTTGGCAGAGAGAGTGATTGGCATTGGAATGGGCTGCCCAGGGAGGTGGTGGAGTGGCTGTGCCTGGAGGTGTTGAAGCCAAGCCTGGCTGGGGCACTTAGTGCCATGGTCTGGTTGCCTGGGCAGGGCTGGGTGCTAGGTTGGGCTGGGTGAGCTTGGAGGTCCCTTCCAACCTGCTTGGTTCTATGCCTCCATGATCCAACAGCACACATGTAACTCCTGCCTGAAGCAGGAGACTATCAGCACCCTGGAAGAACAAAGGCTGAGGTAACTGCTGACTTGGTTAGAGAGTCCCTTGACATCCCAGAAGCTGTCCCAGCCTTCTCCAGGAGGTCACCAATTAACAGCAAAGACAAACTCAAGGAGCAAAGGAGCAAAACTCACGGCCAGGGTCCTTTTAATTGTACTCAGGAATAGAAAAGTGCCAAGTTCTGTAAACTAACACCATTTACAGTACACCACAAGAAATCTGCCACCTGGTGACAGCTAAAAACTCTTAGGTCTTGGAAATGAGATAAAAACTGCACCACCAGCAACAAAACCAAAAGACCTGACACAGCAGAGATAGTCTGAAGACATTAACCAGCAAGATGCACATCCCATTATTGCTATTAGACCATGCCTCCGAGTTCCCAGGTAGAAAAACTCAGCAGCTGACACAAAAAAAACTCAACTGAATGTTCTTTTCCTCATCACAGGCACAATCTAACGTCGAAAAGAAACCATTTTGACATTTACAAGGCAGGAGATTCTCCCACAAGGAGAAGAACACCCCCAATGAAGGTGGAAGCAGTTGTTCTTCAGTGATGAGTTGCTAAATGCACACAAGAGCTGCAGCTGGCACAGGGTGGGGCTGTCAGATGGATGTGTGGTGTCCTTCCAGCCTTCACTGCTGGCCTGTTGAGAAGGGCCCCTCAGTAAATCTGCTCCAGCTTTGCTCCACTACGTAGAGCCCAACACTTAGGGCATGCAGGTGTGTCCTGGGCAAGCCTAGGCTGAGGTTTGCTGTAAGCAGTGTTTAGACAGGGGGTTGGTCAGGGTGCACCTGGATAGCTACTTACACCCCACAGGGACTGTGGCTGAAATGACATGGAAGAGTCAGCCAGGACAGAAGGAGATTCCCACCGCTGAAAGCATGATTTGAACTCGAAGGAGTCACTAACTATACACTACACTTTCTAGTCAGTGCTTACTTGGACTCACCAAATAAGGTTGAACACTCATTTAAGGAGTCAAGATTGCTGCCCTAAGTCAAACCAAGCCCCCCCAGTGTGCCACCTGTAAGACACCCAGGACAATAAAACTGCTCTTCAGGGAGTCTCTCCTCCAGGAGCTGCACCAGAAGCGCCTCACTGTACTAGGAATGCCTTTCACAGCAGCAACTGTGGCGTTCTAGAGGGAAAGTCAGGAGTCTCCACCACTTCCTTTGGCCTGCCCAACAGGACAGGACTCTTCTCCTCCATATCAGTCTTGCTTTAGATGCAACCTCAAAAGCAAATCCATGAAGGTTAGGTGGGGGCAAGCTCTAGACCTTTGGCAACACATTCTACAAAGCAAAAAGGGGAAGGTGGAGAGAAGCCAAAAGTTTTAGCTTAGGAACTGGTTAAGGCAACCTGACCAAAAGGAAAGATAAGGCTTTTGGACAACTATTTCCAAGGGCATTCAGTCTCCTTAGCTTGGCAAAGCAACAGAACTCGACTCACTTGCTGGGCAGATTTCCATTCAGAAGCTTCTTTACAAGGTCCTTTCCTAGACTATGGCATTAATGAATGTCAAGCAGCAGGAGGTGGGAGATGGTGCAGCCCAAAGTAGCCAAAGCAAGCTACAGACAAGCACACAGATGGCCAAGGGTTAACAAAACTCCATGGGCAGGATAAAAACTGTTAAACTCTCTGAGCTATTCCAACTACATTTGAACACCACAGGTCTGGAATACCACACAGAGACTTGGGATAGCCTAGCAGTGCTCTAGCTACCAAAGGAGATTTGGGGGCTGGGTTGTTCTAAAATTAGCAACACTGGATGCAAAAGTTGGCTTTAAGAGGTGGCTTTAAGAGGTGGCTTTAAGAAGTGGCTTTTAGAGCTGGCTTTAAGAATTTGCTTTAAGAATTGACTTTAAGAGATGACTTTGAGAGGTGGCTTTAAGAGATGGCTTTAAGAGGTGGCTTTAAGAGATGGCTTTAAGAGGTGGCTTTAAGAGAGCTGTCTTTAAGAGCTGGCTTTAAGACTTGATTTTAAGAGCTGACTTTTAGAGTTGACTTTGAGAGCTGACTTTAAGAGTTGGCTTTAAGAATTGGCTTTAAGAGTAGACTTTAAGAGATGGCTTTGCTTTAAGAGGTGGCTTTAAGAATTTGAGAGTTGACTTTGAGAGGTGGCTTTGAGAGCCGACTTTAAGAGTAGACTTTAAGAGCCAGCTTTAACAGCAGACTTTAAGAGTTGGCTTTAAGAGCTGGCTTTAAGAGCTGGCTTTAAGAGCTGACGTTAAGAGCTGGCTTTAAGAGTTGACTTCAAGAGCTGGCTTTAAGAGTTGACTTTAAGAGCCAGCTTTAACAGCTGACTTTAACAGCTGACTTTAAGAGTTGACTTTAACAGCTGACTTTAAGAGTTGACTTTAACAGCTGACTTTAAGAGTTGACTTTAACAGCTGACTTTAAGAGTTGACTTTAACAGCTGGCTTTAAGAGTGCTGTGGTCTAGTTAATGAGAAGGGTTAGGTGATAGGTTGGACTCAATGATCTCAAAGGTCTTTTCCAGCCTGGTTAATTCTGTGAGTTGACTTTCTGAGAGCTGACTTTGAGAGTTACTTAAGTGTACCAAAGCCCCCCAGCACAGCAGTGGATTACACACAGTTACCTAACCATATACACTCCATTCCTGTTTTGAGGGGGGCTGGTAATGTTGTGCCAGGTAATCATGTGGCCAAATGCCTAGAAGTTAAACTGGTTACTAGGGAGAAGAGCTTTTAAACTGCAATAACACCCACAAGAACCAGAGCAAATAAAGCCACCTCTAATCATCTAGCACAGTGTCAGATCTTACTCCCAGCACTCAAATGAGGTTACCCAATCCCACGTTCCTCCCCAGAACACTGACAACCTGCACCTCCTCTTCAGATCAAGGCCTCCTCTGCCCAGCCCCACCTCAGAAACCCTGCTGGCTTTGCAGGGCAAGTCAGGCCAGACTCAGTGCAACATCACTCAGTCTTTTTCCAAACTGAAGTAAGAGGAAAAAAGACACCTGGTGTGTGACCTTGCTCTGCCTTTGAGAGGCAAAGGTGAGCTGAAGCCACATCCATCCTTCCCTCTTCAGCCAAGGCCCTGGAGCACGTTGGACTCAGCTACACTAACTCCCTCGTTGGGACTTTTGGACACTTGAGTGCCAGCTCTGACCTACTGCACAATGAACTTCTCCATCTAAGTGCCCATGGCAGTCCAATCCCTGCAAATTCTTCCTCAGAAGGAGCTCTGCTGAATCCAGCTTTCAATTCATTCCCTTTGTTTGGGTTTCTTAATACCTTTAAAGGTCACTGCTGTAAAGATGCAGCAGCTTGAATGAAAACTGTGTCAAGCTCTTGTCCCTGACATCATAGCCAGAATCTGAAGAGCAGGCACAAGTGCTGCCCACACTAACTGCATGGCAAACAATAAACTTTGGGCTGGAATGTTCCAGAAGCAGAGGTCCTAAATACTGACAAAATAAGAGCTGGCTGGGGAGGAAAGGACTGAAAAAGGGAGAGGGGTATAAAGTTTCAAATCCACACAGCACTCATCATGAAGTCACTGACCTGAGACACTGCAATTTAGTAAGACCTGTTTGCTTTTTCTTTGTGGCTAAACAGTTTTCCTCTTCCTGTCTATTGGCTAATTGGCTGAAAAAAAGGAAAAAAAGCTGCTCTGACCATTCCCAACTTCCACCCTTTCCACCACCTCCTTTTCTTTTACTGTTCTAATCAAAGCCAGACATCCACTCCTTAGCATATTTTGGACCTAGGTCTATTTTAGAAGGTTAAAAACCACTAAATCCCACCTGCCAGTGCTGTGGAAGAACATCACCTGTGCTTATGTAGGCTCCCCCAGGCAGTCACAAGCGACTGTGTGCAGCCTGGTTGCAAGAAAAGACAACCTGAAGAGTTAAAAACCCAAAGTCACTTCACCTCCTGCCTGCCTGATTCGACTCCTAGGGACAGCTGTCACGTTTTACTAAGCCACACCAACTCTGACCACACCACAGCAAAGTGTCTCTGGCACAAGTGGTTGGCAGAAGGAAAGCTGATCTTCCCAACAGCTTTCTCCTTCTGCTTCATCTTAAAGTGCAGAAACTGGGGGAGAGAAGGGGGGGACAGGATGTCCTGCGTGTCACTGCGGCACCACTTCCCTCAGGGAGGCTAAGGCTGCGTGGATGCGGACGTGGAGTCTGTTCTCAAAGTCATAGCCACTGAACTCCTCCTGGGGGGACAAAACCAGCAAGCAACTGTTAGGAACAGAAGGTCCTGTTCAATATCTTCATTGATGATCTGGACCAGGGGATTGAGTCCAGCATCAGTGAGTCTGCAGATGACACCAAGCCAGGAGCAGCTGTGGAGCTGTTGGAGGGTAGCAGAGCCCTGCAGAGGGACCTGGCCAGGCTGGATGGGTGGGCAGAGGCCAAGGGGATGAGACTGAACAAGGCCAAGGGCAGGGTTCTACACTTCAGTCATGTCACAGCAGCCTGCAGGGCAGAGGTGAGCTGCAGAAGGCTGCTGCAATGTCCCCACACACTTCAGGCAGAAATGCCATGCTGGTGAAGAGAGCAGAAGGCTCCCAGTGCCAGCATGCTGCTGGGGTCCCAACGTGCCTGGAACAGCACCAAGGAATTCCTGATAGTCCAAAAGCTCTCCAATATCCCAGCGTGGCTGTGCTGCTGTGACCTAGAGCAGAGCTGGCTCTGCTCAGCTCAGTCTCTGCCCAGGGCCAGCACCTCCTGCAGCTCAGGGCAGGTTTGCACAGCCAGGGGCTGCTGCCAGCAGTGAGAACCTGACAGGCAGAGCTAACACCAAGGGTTGGGCTGCAGACCAAGGGCACTGCCACAGCTTGTGTGCCACCTTGGGCTGCAGCAAGTCAGAGGTGGCACCTGCAGGGAGGAGCAGGCAGGAGAGGTGACCCTAAAGTGACCACCAAGGGACTGCAGCCCATGGAGGCCTTGTTCCTTATCCAGCTTAGGGAGCCCAGGGACAGGCCTCTTCTTCAGGGGCTGCTGTCTGAGCAGGACTCTCTCTGTTCTGCTTTCAGTCCTGACCCATGAGTTCCTGAATCCAGTTCTAGAAAGCAGCTCCTCACTGGTTCCCACTTGCTGGGGAGTCCAGCCTGGGACTTCTGCCACAGCATCAGTGGAGATGGTGACTGACTGTCAGCAGCAGTTGGGTTCCACACTGGTTTGTACCTCTTTGCACCTATTTCATTGCACTTGTATTATCTGCATTAAAGCTGGTTTCAGCTCTTTCCCACCCCATCAATCTCTCTCTCTTATTCCCTTTCTCTTCCCTTTGGGAAGGCAGAAGGGCTCACAGAGAGGCTCTGGCACTCACTCAGGGGCTGGCCCAGCTCTGCACCAAGGCAGGAACCAGACAGAACAGACAAGGAGTGAAGAGCTCTCAAATTTCCTGTAGCTAAAACTCAGTTGACAACTTTGGCCTGGTTCTACCAGTCCAGGAGAGGTCGCTGCTGAGGGCTCTGTGCTGGGCCTGCTCTAGAAGTACCTATCTACATGTCACAGTCTCCATCTCATGCATCAATGCACAGCTACATGAGTGTTGGAGGCTAAGGGACACCAACACTCAGCACTCCCTGCCTCCAGGCTGCACAGAACACAAGCTCCTGAGTGCACTCATGCCAGAAACAGCAGTATGAAAACGTCTCAGTCCTTACCTTGGCTTGGAGAAGTAAGGTTTTGCCTCTTGGCACAGTCTGCAAGACAACAAACCTTGTGTTAGGAACAGGCTGCAGATGGATCACAGAGTCACAGAATTAAGCAGGTTGGAAAAGACCTTCAAGATCATCAAGTCCAACCTAGCACCTAACACCTTCTACTCAACTAATCATGGCAGCAAGTGCCTCATGCAGCCTCCTCTTCAACACCTCCAGGCACAGCCACTCCACCACCTCCCTGGGCAGCCCATTCCAATGCCAATCACTCTCTCTGACAACAACTTCCTCCTAACATCCAGCCTCAACCTGCCCTGGCACAGCTTGAGGCTGTGTCTCCTTCTTCTGTCCCTGGCTGCCTGGCAGTAGAGCCCAACCCCAGCTGGCTACAGCCTCCCTGCAGGGAGCTGCAGACAGCAATGAGCTCTGCCCTGAGCCTCCTCTGCTGCAGGCTGCACACCCCCAGCTCCCTCAGCCTCTCCTCACAGGGCTGTGCTCCAGGCCCCTCCCCAGCCTTGCTGCCCTTCTCTGGACACCTTCCAGCACCTCAACAGCTCTCTTGAACTGAGGAGCCCAGAATTGGACACAGCACTCAAGGTGATGCCACAGAACACACCTTCAGTGCATGGCCTGGGCAGGCTAGAATGGTATCTCTGCCTTAAAGCAAGGCCCTGGGCAGACAGAACTCTCAAATTAGGAAACCAGAAGCAGTCATGAGGCACCCCAGATATGCAGAACTGCATCTGCCTGGGTTTTAAATGCAAGCTGCAGCTGGTGAGCTGCAATGATGCACAGGGAAACAAAGGAAGCTGCAGCAAAGCTCCTCACTGGTAACAGTTACTTCTGCTCCTTCCAGGTTTAAGTCACAGAAGAGGTTACTGCAACATAACCATGGAAGCACAGAACTGTTGTTAAAAAAGCTTTTTAGAAGCTCTTCCAACCCAAACAGCTCTCTGAGTTTCCAAATAGGCCCAGTCAGCAGGGGCTCATGAAGGGCAGGTCCTGCCTGACCAACCTGATTTCTTTTCATGTCAAGATGACCACTGGGTAAGGGAAAGGCTGTGGGTGTTGTCCCCCCTGACTTTGGAAAAGCCTTTGCCACTGCTCCCCACACAATTCTCGTGGCCAAACTGGCTGCTGCTGGCTTGGCTGAGCACAGCTCTGCTGGGTAAAGCTCTGCTGGGCAGAAGGGACCAAAGGGTGGTGGTCAGGAGAGCTAAACCCAGCTGGCAGCTGGGCACAAGTGGTGTTGCTCAGGGCTCATGTTGGGACCACTTCTGTTTGGCATCTGTATTGATGCCCTTGATGCAGGCAGAGTGTGTCAGCAGTGAGCTCACAGATGGCACTGAGTCAAGGGGCAGTGGTAGGGAGGCTCTGCACAGATTGGATCCATGGCCAATGCTAGGTCCTGTGCCAGGTCCTGCACTTGGGCCACAACAACCCCAAGCAGTGCTCCAGGCTTGGGGCAGTGTGGCTGGAAAGCTGCTGGCAGGAAGGGACCTGGGGGTTGTAATGGACAAGCAGCTGAATGTGAGCCAGCAGTGCCCAGGTGGCACAGAAAGCCAAAGGCAGCCTGGCTGGGGTCAGAAGTGCTGTGCCCAGCAGCAGCAGGGAGGGGATTGTGCCCTTGGACTGTGCTCTGGGGAGGCCACAGCTGCAGTGCTGTGTTCAGTTTGGGGCAGCTCAGTATAGGAGGGATGTGGAGGTGCTGGAGGCAGTGCAGAGGAGGGCAAGGAAGCTGTGAAGGGCCTGGAGAGTAAATCTGCTGAGGAGAGACTGAAGGAGCTGGGGATGGTTAGTGTGAAACAGAGGAGGCTGAGGGCAGAGCTCAGCACTGTCTGCAGCTACTTGAAAGGAGGCTGTGGAGAGGTTGGTGCTGGGCTCTGCTCACAGGGAATTAGTGACAGTAGCAGAGGGAATGGCCTCAAGCTGCCACTGGGCAGGGTTAGACTGGACAGCAGGAAACATTTTTCCCAGCAGGAGTGGTCAGGGACTGGAATGAGCTGCTCAGGGAGGTGGTGGAGTGCCCAACCCTGGCTGTGTTTAAAGGTGGTTTGGCTGTGGTGCTTGGGGCTCTGGTTTAGGATGAGCCTTGCTGAGCAGGGATCTGGGCTGGGCTGGGTGCTCCTGAGGGGCTTTGCCAGCCTGCATGCTGCTGTGGCTCTGTGACACAGGTTATGCTCTTACCTCTGGGGTGTCCAAGAGAAGGCAGCCAAGCTCATAGCAAGCATAGGGCTGGACGTAGGAGTTGTTCTGCCTGCACAACTCATCCTTAGCAGCTCGCTGGAAGTACTGCAAGGAAGAGAAACCAGAAAAGAGATTGCACCAACAGACTGAAACTGCCTGCTTGGTACTGTAAGGAAGCCCACCAGTACTGTTCAACTTCCAGAACCAGCAGTCAGCTCAAAGCTAAACTGAGAACACAGCAGTGGCTTCCAGTGGTAGAGGTTCTTGAAGCAAGGACCCAGACACTTTGACCAAGGCTGCTGGACCAAAGCTAAGTCCTTAGTCCTTTCACACAGAGATGTCTTGACTGCTTCAAGAGTTTTCCAACTTCATATTTAAAAGGTCTAACAAAGAGCTTCAGTGTCCTTCTTGGAGTGAGGGGTCCAGAGGTGAACCCAGCACTGAAGGTGAGGCCTCACCAGTGCTCAGTACAGGACCACCACTTCCCCACTCCTGCTGGCCACACAGCTTCTGATCCAGGCCAGGATGCTGGTGGCCACCTGGGCTCACCCTGGCTCACCTTCAGCTATCACCCCCCAGGTCCTTTTCTGCTGGGCAGTTTCCAGCCACTCTGCCCCAAGGCTGGTGTTGTTGTGGCCCAAGTGCAGGATCCAGCACTTGGCCTTGTTGAACCTCATCCCATTGGCCTCAGCCATGGACCCAGCCTGGCCAGGTGCCTCTGCTGTCCCTTCTTGCCCTCCAGGAGGTCAGCACTCCCACTTCCATTTCAGACATGTTGAACCAGGAGATTTGGAAAGAATCTGCCATGCTCTGCTGGAACTCACAGAACAGAACCAGCAACAGCACAGAGAACTCAAGGCTTGCCTGACTCTCACCAGCAACACTGCCTGCTCAACAGGACATCATCAACTGACAACTCACCTGGACAGCATCTTCAGAATTTCCCAAGCACTTGTGTATGGCACCAAGGAGCAAATTCCTCAACCCAACAGCTGATGAATCATCAACATCCTGACAAGCTGCACAAAAAGATTCCAGTGAACAAAGCAGATGGACTGAAAACCTTCCTTAGGCAACAACTCTGTCACCTTTAGTCTGAGGAGTGCATTCAAGCAGGACAAGGAGACAACAGTAACATATATCTACAAACAAGCATCATTTGGCTCCTTTGAAATCCAATCTATCTTGCATGAACCTGATCATCAAGCAACCTGTCACTGATGAGAACAACTCCTGCCAGCAATGAGCAGGCTGAGGTCTAAGGCAGTTGGTGTCTTCTTCTCACCAGAGGTGAAGGATCCAGCTCTCCTGGGCTTTCAAATACTCACTAGAAGGTCAGGTTAAGCCTTATGAGGAAGGGCTGAGAGCCCTGGGGTTGGTTATTGTGGAGAGGAGAAGCCTGAGAGGGGATCTGAGCAATGGCTGTAAATAGCTGAGGGCTGGGGGTCAGGAACGGAGGGACAGGGACAGGCTCTGCTCATTTGTGCCCTGGCATAGGACAAGAGACAATGAATGGAAGCTGCACTACAAAAGGTTCCAGCTCAGCACAAGGGGGAACTTCCTGACTGAAGGGTCCCAGAGCCCTGGCACAGGCTGCCCAGAGAGGCTGTGGAGTCTCCTTCTCTGGAGCCTTTCCAGGCCTGTCTGGATGTGTTCCTGTGTGCCCTGAGCTGGATTGTGTGGTCCTGCTCTGGCAGGGATCTTGGACTGGAAGCTCTCCAGAGGTCCCTTCCAACCCCTACCACCCTGTGAGCCTGTGCTAATCACCTTCAAGTGCTATGGGAAACTGGTTTGTGCTGTATGTTGAAAGAGAAATACACAGACCAAGTTACCAGGAGCACTTCATGGAATCACAGAATGGTTTTGGCTGGAAGAGCCCTTCCCAAGGTCATCCAACCCTCAACCCAACACCACCATGGGCAGTAAACCATGTCCCAGAGTGCCATGGCCACATGCTTCTGGAACACCTCCAGAGATGACAAAGCTCAGACAAAGCTCATTTGTTCTGAACTGAAGCCAACTGATAGGCAGAGAGAAATCTGGACTGAAGCACCCAGATGAGGGTATTTTGGCAACACCACTCTCAGTGCTGAAGAGGGGACAAGGCTTATTTGCCAGGCCTGAGCTTGACCACAAGCCAGGGACAGACTGTGCCTCAGCTGAGTACTGCTGTTTCCTGATGCATGTAACCATCTCTAGATGAATCAGGGTCCACTTTGATCAAGCTTATTAGCAGCAGCTCTGTCAAATCAAGGCTAGTTCCATGAAAAGGCATTTGAACTTCCCTGCTGCAATGTCTGCTGGAAGGCCAGGGAGAGCTGCAGGGCTTTCAGTCCCTTCAAAGGGACCTGAACTGCAATGCCTGCACCTCCTGCAACTTTCCCTTCTGCCTCATCTCATAAACCCTGCCAGATCTTACCTGGCTCTGCACTCACACTGCTCATAGAACCACAGAACCAAGCAGGTTGGAAGAGAGCTCCAAGCTC